>WBMV01007230.1:204622-601174 GCA_013396655.1 Campylorhamphus procurvoides
CCGGCGGGCAGAGGGCGGCCTCGGGCAGGGGCGCGGGACGGCCAGCGCCGTCGGGAAAGCGTGCTCCGGCCTCTTCCAGCGGCAGCCTCTCTCTGCCAGCGCAGGGCCGGGCGGCTGGCTCTGCGATCGCCCCGGCTGGGGCGGGGAGCGAGGCTTTGGCGGCTGTCACGGAGGCGGCCGCCTCCTCGGGCTCGGGCCATACAGCGCACATTTGCTGTCCTGCTCCCCACCACTGCTGGGACTCAGAAACAGCCGCAGATCCCCTGCTGCTCCACTTCTAGAAAGGGTCGGTGGTGCCGCTCGGCTCACAGGCTGCGTTTCTGAAGCATACTGTTCTTGTAAAACCTTTAGTCTAAAGATTGATTCCAGCTCTTCGGTGTTCAAATAACACGGGTATTTTGTCACTTGGAGTGTAACTATTATTATGTATTACACGGACCTGTGGGACCATCTTAGTAAACAAAACGATGCCAGGGCATGGGCTTGAAGTGCTGGGACAACAGCACCAGTGCTGACAGCCCCAAACACTGGTTTCAGCAAGACCAAACTCTGCTTTTCCAGAAGATGCCAGAGTAAAACGTGGGGGACAGCATGGGCTTATTCCCAGAGACAGCACCATTGAAGGACAAAACAGTTCAGCTATACGGGTACTCTAATACCTTAGTTTGCAGAGTGCCTGGAATTGTTTTGTGATAGCGTAGCAACAAATGTTGCTAACTCAATAGAGCTTCCAAGCGTGAAAGGAACTGTAGCCTTTTGTAATGTAGAACGAAGATTAGAGGAAAACAACGGGTTTATTGCTACTGAAAAAGATGGGAACATAGAAAATATACAGAGAAGTGTCGATTAAAGACCAAGACTGGCCAAAAAAAGGAATAATACTCAGGTGTAACATTCGGTTATATAATTTGTATGCATCAGCAAATAAAAAGTAATGTGAATTTTTTGATCTATGTAAGAGCTGAGTGGGGATTGCTGTGGAGAATAACTCCCTTAAATTAATAAACCTCGAATGTACTGACCTTTAAGTAATTAAAATCTCAACTTCAATGTTTCATTAGCATTTGCCTTAGTTCCCTTGGTTTGGCTCTTTGAGACTGCTGCTCAATAAATACAGCAGGATCATCAAGTCTCCAGTGTTCTCTTATCATCAAAGGCAGATGCTGAAGCATCACTTCTTTTTAGTTCCAGAGATGTACGTCTCCCCCTACAGTGTTCCCTTTGGTACAAATAGCAAATTAGTATTAAGGTGGACTTGCTGCTACAGTAGTTCCACATCAAAGAGAATTTCGAGTTGATCAGAGGGTGCGGAAACTGGTCACTGACATTTGTTTTCTGTAGAAAGTGTCACTGCAACAACAAAAAAAAAACGTTTACATGAACAAACTGAAAAATAATGGTCAGAGTGCATGTAAGTTACGTAGATGTTGACAGAATAGTGTAACACCTGCTCCTTAAAAAAATAAACTGCTCTTGTTAGGAAACTATTGTCTCACAATATTCAAACCCCAGATCTTGTTCACTTCAACACAATTCACTTATCCTGCTGACAGCCTCTTTTATATATGGCACATCTTCCTTATTCTCCATCCCTCCCTCCCTCCTCCCCCGCAAAGGGCAATCTTCCCACTGGGCAGGTTTCATAAAGCACTTCTAGGCTTAATCCCATTTCCATATGGCCTCTTCCCAAACCACTACATGGGCGCCACTCCATTCTCCTCCTCGATATCCCTGCTCTCTCTCCATTTGTGGTTACCGCGTTCCTTAGTAGGGAATTCCGCGCTTGGGCAGCACCTCCGCGCCAGCACCCCCGATAAGGAAACAACAGCTGGTGCGTGGAAGGGCGGGCGGGGGAGAACCCCGCACACCGTCCCCTCGGGCCCTCGTCCGTNCATCCCCCGCGGCGGGGCCTGGCAGCGGCCTTAGGAGGGGCTGCTCTGCCCTCAGCGCCTCCCCGCGGGCGAGCGGCCCTGCCCGGCCTCCTGTGCCCCCCGAGTCCGCGCCGCCGCCGGGCCCTTGCTCCACCGACCGGCTGCGTGTGCCGTGCCAGCCCCCGGGCTGGCTTAATGCTACCTCCCCGTGGCCGCCGGCCGACCCCGGCTTGCCCGACTTACCGCCCGCTCTGCGGGGAGCCAGGTTTCCCGTGCGGGGATGCGCGATTTGGGGTCCCCGAGGGTCAGCGGGGAGGGGGGGGCCGGACGGGCTGCCGCCTCCCGGGAGGGGGACTGCGCTGGGAAAGGGGCTTGGGCAGGCTGAGGGGAAAGCTGCCCCGAGCAAATTCAGGAGGTCAGTGCTGGATCCGTAGTGGCAGGTGAGAAAAAAGCGTGGAGGGTACTCAGCATTGTAGTAGTGCATTTTAGAAAAGGAAAGAAGACCGCACCAAAAAACTTGCCAAAATAAAGTTTGGGCCTTTAAAAAAATATTTACGACTTTTAAAGAAGCTGCTTAGGAAGTCCCAGTGAGTTGCATACTTCAGATGTTGTAATTAAGTTTTCTACTAGTCAGAATTCTCGATGGTGTTGTAAAGGTCTTCATTTGAGGAAGAAGGCTATGGTTTCTTGGTGTGAACAGTTCGGGAGAAAAACATTCAGTAAGTGTACTCAAAGGTCCATTTTACCTGAAACCACACACCCTCCGATGTGTCTGGGTCTAGGCACAGTTTCAGGACGTTGAGGTAGCTGGAATTGGGTTGCTGTAGGAGTTTGTTCAGCCTGAGTCTGGGAATTCAGAGGGCCATAATGTCTTTTTTTAATACTCCAGCAAGCGCTAGCTACCATTAGGACAGTCGTAATTTGCAGTGCTTTAGTCATGGAAGAAGAATCGGTTAACCACAGCAATGTGGTTCTTGCTCAGCAGATCTCAGAGCTGCAAATTCTTATATTCTAGGACCTGTGGGTCGTAGTGAAATGCAGTAATGTGTGTGCCTTGTTCTTGTACCAGTCCTTGATCATCTGTACTTGACTAGTTTTGCTCTGGGAGTGCACACCTTTGGTTTAACTTAAAACCACCTGAATTGGATTAATTTTTTATTTAAATATATTATGGCGCCAACATATGTGTCTTGTGGGGTTTAACAAAAGTTAAAACTATGTCATCCTGGTTAAACCTGCAGTTATGTGGTAGTTCTATTTTTGTTTTGTTTTGCTATTTAGTAGGCAAAATGTCATTTCTGACAAGGTTCTTCAGCTGTAAGAGACGTGTGAGACAGAGCTGTGGTACCATCGATGTAACAGCTATGAGCTCTTCTGGTTTGTCACTGGTTCAGGGATTAGCACTGATTTCAGGCTCTTGAATGTGATAAACTTGTTTTGCCTGTCCAACTAAGGAAAGGTTACCTCAGTTCTGGTTGCAGTATGAAAAGTGAAGAAAGCGACTGGGAAATAAAATTATGTACAGGATTTGAGAATATAGGGACAGCTGCTGTTACTAGTTTTTGTAGTTACTACAGTACTGTAGTTACTACAGTTTTCTTACTGTAATACTGCAAGGATGATTCAGAGGATGATTCCCAACACAGTTTATAATGGGGACTACTCTGTCCAGTAGTAGTGGGTAATAAATTAAATTTTAAAAATACCTTCCCCAGTTTTGTCATAACTAATTAGTCTTCTTACCTTTTTGTTTGTTTTTTTGTTTTGTTTCTGGATTCACTTAATTTCTCTTTTTATTATTATTTTACCTGTTTTGGAAAAGGAAATGTTACTTTTCTTTGCATTCTATTAATCTATCTCCTTGCTTGTTAGAAGTCATTCTAGATGATGCTAAATTAGAAATGCATTAGTAAGGTGTTGAACTCTTTTCTTGACTGATAAGAAACAAAACAATTGTCAGGCTTGCAGCAAAACACATTGTATTACTGGCAAAAAAAGGAGTATGGTGCTGATGCCCCATGGCTCACATGTAGCTTTTTGCAGTTTGTGGGGTTTTCAGGTTTTGAGGGTGTGTAGGTTAAAATAGTAAGGAAGTTTTCAGAACTTGCTGGAAGGGGTTGGGGAGGAGGTTAACAAAAAAGTAAGGAAGTTTTCAGAGCTCTCTAGAAGAGGTACGGGGAGGGGAGAAAATGTGAGTTTGGTAATTCTCTGTGGAAAGAATCAATAAATTATTCACTAGGATTTAGAGCAAGAAGGCATACTTGAGCTGAGGAGGGTGTCCTGCCTATAGATAACAGTTTTGTGTAAAAGTAGTCATGTGAAGTTGAGAGGAGAGATATCCTAGTGGATCTTTTTGCTACCTCCCTTTTAGTCTGCCAGACATATGGCAGAGTAGGTGTTGCATGTTAAAGGCAGTATGCTGATAGTAGAGTGTTTGTAAACTATAAATTGCTGATCTGACCTGATGCTCACTTTAGTGCAGGTCTCCTAAATCTATGCAGAAGCTTCTTTTCACTTTTACATCTGTTATCCTATATGGACAATAGATGTTTTGAAACTAATCTTTAAAACAAACAAACAACCCTGCTGGGCTGCTGTCTATTGACAGATCTAACTTCAGGTTAAAGTTGCAACTGACAGATAAGTCAGTTTCATCCTGAAAGTATGATTGCTGCATTTTGCCTTTTTCTATCAATAGAAAATGGTTTTGAAGGGGTAAGAGGAATAGTATTGAATCTTTATTTGCAGAACAGCTGTAGAAAGAACCAGTGTGAATGCACTGTTAAGATGAATCTCTGCTGCTTTTAGCCACCATTTTTTTAAGTGATGGTGTCACTTAAACTATCACTTAAGTGATAGTTGTCATGCTCCCTGCTAACTTCAGAAGCCACGATACAAAAACCATAACAGCAGGCTTCTGTTTCGCATGCTGATCCTTGATGTGAACTTCTCTCCTTTAAGGACAGGTCTAAATGCAAACTTGCAGTTTCTGCATAGTAGTGGCCTTTGGTATATTAGAGAATATTATATATTAGAATTTTGAAAATGGTTTATGTGTGTATTGGTGTTGCATGGCAAGGGGTTTTTTTTTAGCAGGAAAGCTTCTATGAGAAGCTGCTAGAAGCTTCCCTCATGTCCGACAGAGCTGATGCCAGCCAGCTCCAAGATGGACCCACTGCTGACTAAGGCTGAGCCCATCAGTGATGGCCTTAACACTTTTGGGATAACAGAGTTAGGAAGGTGGGGGGGAGGGGTGGGGAGAGGAATTTGCTCTTGCAACTGGAGAGAAGAGCTAGAATGTGTGAGAGGAATAACTGCAGACACCAAGGTCAGTGAAGAAGGAGGGGGAGGAAGTGCTCCAGCCACTGGAGCAGAGATTCCCCTGCAGTCTATGGTAAAGATCATGATGAGGGAGGATGTTCCCCTGCAGCCCATGAATGCCCACAGTGGAACAGATACCCACATGCAGCCCATGTAGGACCCCCACACTGGAGCAGGTGGATGTGCTCAAAGGAAGCTGTGACCCTGTGGAAAGCCTGTGCTGTACCAGGTTCCTGGTGTGTCCTGTGGACCTGTGGAGAGGAGCCCATGCTGGAGCACGTTTGCTGTCAGGACTTGTGAGCCCATGGGGGACCCACACTGGAGCAGTCTGTTCCTAAAGGACTGAACTACATGGAAGGGATTCAGACTGGAGCAGTTGATGAAGAGCTGTAGCCTGTGGGAAGGAATCATGCTGAAGTTTATGGAGGATTATCTCCTGTGTGAGGGATTCCGTGCTCCAGCCAGGGGAGTCCTCCCCTTGTGGAGGAAGAAATGGCAGAGAGATGGTGAACTGACTGTAAACCATGTTCCTGTCCCCCTGCTCTACTGGGGGAGAGGAGGTAGAGAAAACTCATAGTGAACTTCAGCCCAGGAAGAAGTGGGCACTGGGGGGAAGTGGTTTTGAAATTTGGTTGTATTTCTCATTACCCTTCTCTGATTTGATTGGCAATAAATTAAACTAATTTTCCCAAGTCAAGTCTTGCCCATGACGGCAATTGACAAGTGATCTCTTCCCAGTTCTTATCTCAATCCATGTACCTTTTGTTAAATTATTCTCTCCCCTCTCCAGCTGAGGAGCGGCTTTGGTGGGCACCTGGATTCCAGCCAGAGTCAGCCCACCACATGAAATATTTCTGGGATTGATCTTTAGTATTCATAGAATCAATGAATCAAATCATATTTTTTTAAATGTTCACAAGTAGGTCACACTTCTCTAAAATACATTAAATTTCTTGAAGCTTTTCGTATGAAGTGTGAAACAGGCACTGCTGATCTCTCCCAAGTGATCATTTAAATTGAGTGCCAGTGATATATAGCTATTATAGCTATCATTATGCAGTATGTGTTGTTTGTAGGTTTACTCTATTTTACTAAACATCTACATATGAAAACAGCTTATTGTATTTTCTGTGCACTGTTACACCTGGCTGAGCCTTGTCAAAGGCATTGTTATATTTATTTCATACTTTTCAGAGGAGTTAAAGATCAGTGGTTCAGTTAATTATTTTGAAAGCATTTGTTTTTTTGGAAGTTAGAGTTGTGGTACCTGTGGCCAACTTTATTTTCGCCACCAGAACAGGTGTACAGCTTATTTTCTCCCTTGGCTTTTTTTTTTGTTTATCTGCGCTTTTCTCTAACAGACATGTAGAAGGAGTTTATTGGGTCAGCTGCTTAGTGGTAGGCTGTTTGTACATGTGTTATGAGTTGGGTGTGCCCCATTTGTGCCAGAAGACTTGAAGGAATGCTCCTGTGGGCTCTAGAGTAGGGAAGGGGGTGATGGGTTGAGTAGAGTTCATGAGTGATTACAGACTAGTTATCATTATACTTGTTGAAATATATTCTGGAAATTGACATTGAAAAAGGCATGTAAGTCTGTTGTTGACTTCATGTGTAGTTAAAATTTTCATCAGTATGTTGGTTTTATTTTTATCAGAGAGTAGAATACATGGGACTAGTTCACAGTGTCTGTTACGTAATGCAAAGCATTCAAAACAGTGTCTTTTGTATCATTTTGTTTAGTATCTCTAGCAAACCAAGGAACCGATCCAACTTCCCTTTAAGTGAATGGCAAAACTTCCATTGGTCACAGAAACATGGGATTACACTGTGGGCTTGAAAGAAGTAATTGGTAATAAGTTCAGCTCCTGGAGGGCATTAATTTTTGTGCCATGAAATCTGTAATAAATTGAGTTAAGAAGATCCGCATAACATGCTGGTAGACACATGTTATCCTTTCTGTACTTTTATGTAAATCTGTTGAAGACAGAATTTGATCTTTAAGTTATGTGTTCATTTAAAGAGTAATATTCTAACTAGCTGTGCACTAATTTAAATGTTAACTGTGGAATAAATTAGAAAAATCTAATCTGGTTCAGTAACGTAGTATTACGACAAAGGAGGATTAAAATGCTTGGTTATTGATTAAATCTTTGTAGGGAGAGGGTGGCAATTCTGATCAGGATATATGAAATGGTTGTGTCTGAATCAAAACTGTTCTGAAAATGCTGTATGATGCTCGACCGTGAGAGAATTTAACATAGGATCAAAAATTGTTGTACTTGAAGCAAACAGATTGGATTTTTAATGGTAGTAATTTATTTAAGTCAATTTAAAAGTTGACTTGTACTTTAGCTTAAATAAAAATGTTGACTTCAAAGGGAGTATTTAGTGCTGAATAATTGCTTCATGGTTGGGTGTGTGTATGAGTTACCCGTGGTGGGACTAGAACTTGAAATGAGTGATAAGGGAGTAGAGCTTTCCAAGGCATGGCAGTTGAGGTATATAGAAAAGAATTAAAATATTTCTTTTTTTGCAGGATGTTTACACAATTTAAAATACTATTTTGTGTTGTTTCAGTTTTTCATGCAAAAAGTTAAATATGTATGTCTTCCTATTATGAACATTTTCTTTTTTTGTTTGTTTGTTTCCTTTGGGAGTAATCAGCTCTCCTTTGGCTTTCTTTCATTGCACTGTTTTCAAATGCATGTGTTTGACCCTCTTGTTAATTCAGAGTACAACAGGTAAGGAAGTGGAACCATTCTGAGTGCTTGCCGATTACATCTCATAGGAAGTAAAATATATTGGTTTGTACTATGTTTTTCTCAGTTTTTTTCTGTGTATTATAGATTTAACTTAATTTTAGGAGCATCATTGACTGCCTAAAAGATAAGCCTAGTTAGAAAGAAAAATAGTATCTCAGCTTGTAGCTGAGTGCATTAGAGATCTGAGAACACTGAGCATAATTTGAAAACATAAGGCAGTCTAGTGGCCTGGCCTCTTCAGTGCTATTGAAAGAAGTTACATAAAAATGAGTGTATTCTTTTTTTAAGCATTTATTTCTCTCAGTAATGGTATGATACATAGCTATATATTTCTCTAAAAAAGTTAGTGTTGTTTGAGAGATTAGGTGGAAAAATGTGAAGATACATATCTAATGCAGTGTCCTGTTTGGATATTGTGATTTATGCTTCTTGTAGTTGCCTAAATTATACCCATCCTATGATGTAATTTGTAGTGTTGATATAAAAAATATCATTTGTATCAGTAAAATAGTCTAATAAAGTTATTAGTATTACTTTTAGAAAGGCACAACTTAGTTTTCTCAAGTACTGTTCTTAATTTAAAATTTCTTTGATCTGCAGGTTGACTTGCTTTAAGATGCTCTTTCTCAATGTGTTATCATTGACATTCACTTTCAAATAAATAAAATTTAAGGTTCTATAGGAATTTTGCAGTGTTAGGTGCTTGGTGAGTGGGAAAGTGTTAAATTGGTTGTGTAAATTTTTAGCTATGAGCTTGAGAAACAAAGCAGTACTTTTCATCATGTTTTTCTATAGTGTGCCTTTTGCGTGTGCACAGATACAGGCAGTTTTTCCATTTACTATTATAGCAGAGTGTTAGGTTGTGGTTTTCCTTGTCTGAAGTTTGGCATAAGCACTGTGTGACCAGTTTGCTCCATGGTACCTTTTTTGTAATGAGGAAATTGGCACTGTGAAACATCCACTACAGTTTTAAGATTTGTTGAAAGTTTTGTAGTTCTCTTTGTAGGGCTAGAAATGTGTTCTAGATGAGTGATATGTCTTGTATGATAGACATTCAGTTGCTCAGTGTAATCAAAGTAGGCCGATGAAATACTTAGATACTATTTTTATATGTGATAGTTGACTTTTTCCCAACTCTTTTTTTTTTTTTCCTCTGCTACTTGTTGGAATACCAGGAGGTTGCTGACAATGTAAATAGCTTAAAATGAAATAAAAATTAGTATTGAAGTAGTTAAATGTCTCTGGTCCCATGATCTATATCTGACAGAAGACAAACAGTGTTTAATACGTCTGTTCTTAGATCTATTTGTAATGGTATTTATTTTCAAATGACCACAGGAATCTTGAAGTTAAACTTTTCTCTTTTCACCTGACTGTATGATGAAACAGGATATAGTTCCACACCTATATCCTTCTCAAGTGTAGCATGCACTGATGTCATTGTTCCTTAAAGAGACATCAGCAACCCCATGGTTCTGCTCAGATGTATTTTAAAATGTATTTTGATTAAAATTTGAATTTAGCAAATGAAAAGTTACATTCAAGGTTAAAAATTTGCTTCTCCTTCTAGTTAAAATAAAAAAGGAAAGAAGACAGTATTCTGTTCTCATTCTGTGGTGCTATGCAGTTCATTGTAGGAGTTTTTCCATTAGTCTCTGCAACTACCATTTATGGGGAACAAACTGAATTGGGAAAACTGAACCCCAGGAGGAACTGTGTGAATTCCATGATATCCTTGCTCACCAGTTCTTGCTTTATAAGATATTACATAGAGCCTTGGTTTTATTGCCCCATGCTCCATTCCTGTCTTCTTGCTGTGTCCAACTGCTGTTTGTTTCCAGACGTTCCTGGCTAAATTAATCTCATATTTTCCTACATTTTAGATACTGTGTGAGGGAGGTGGGTATTTCCAAGATTCCTCTACCCTGTACTGGGCCCCACTTCAACATGGTGTTGAGTGTGAAGCAGAACATGCAAAGAAAAGAGGTGGGGTGTAGTTGTGGAGCTCACTGTCCATTTCCTGCACTGTCTCTTTTGTTGCACGAGGTCATAAGTTAGCTGCTGATCTTGCTAGACATGCCTTGGAGAATAGAATTGGCATGACTGGTCAGCCAGTTTTTGGCCCTTGCCACCTAGATGTGATGACAGCTTGGGCAGGCACCATCTGATTTGTCACCACAGTAAACTTATTTAAAGTGAGCTCGAGTAGCTCCTGAACTGCTGCACAGAAGGGGTGGCACTGCTGCTGCTTTCTGTTCAGGCTGCTCTATTGCAGCCAGAGCTCAACAGTCTTGGCTGATGGGCACAGAGGGTCCTAGAAAGGGAAACCTACTGCTCTTTTTCACTCCCAGACATGAGCTGAAGGCACAGTGGGGTTAGTAAGGCAAAGTTTAAATGGCTCAATTTGAGAAATGCTGCATGTGACGGCAGTAGTCAAATTAATCTTTAATGTTAGACATATTATAGCTATAGCTGCTACTGTTCAGAAATACCCTTGATATATCCTTATAGCAGTCTCCTAATGAAACTTTTTTGCTTCTGTATGTTTGACAAGTTCCCTTATTTTAAGGAAAAAGGCCACCTCTATTGCCTTAAATTGTGCAAATATTACAGAATTTTCAGTAGTTTTTGAGCATTATCTGTTTGCTTATTTGCTTGCTTTAAGAAGAAATAATAAAACTTTACAGCTGGATTGGAAGCATGTAGTTGTATGCTGCATCTTATAGAAAAATGGTGCTTCTTTAGAGCAGTTTTTGAGATATATTTTGCAAATATTAAAGGATAGTAAAAGATTTCATATGAGTACAACAGTTTCAATGTAGGATGTGAGAGTGCATGTATTTGGTCGACTGTTTTCTTCTGAATCAGTAGCATTTTCTGAATAGCCTGATACTACATCTTCTGAATATCTCATTGGCAAATGGAGATGTGAAATAGCTGTTGAAATTTTGGTTTATTTTTTTCCCCACCAGCTCTTCCCATAGTCATGCAGGATCACACACCAGTAGATGGAGCCCTGTGCCAGCAGCCAGCCTTGATCAGGCTGGTGAGCGTACCTGCAGCCTCTCTGACCTGAGCACCAGGCGGGAGGGGCTTCTTGAGCATATCTGTGACATGTTTTATTCATATGTAGTAAATGAGCATTGTTTTAAAATTGTCTAGTATTAGCTGTGCAAGTCAGGCAGTGACTATGTGCTGAGATACTTAGGGGGAGTTTTGCAGTGTTCACAGGGGACAGGAAATCAGGTGAAATACCCTGATCTTTTCCAGAGTGCTGCAAGCATGAGAACCCTTAGGTATGCCATGTGTTTTCCCTTTTAACTGGAGTTCTGAGTCAACTTTATGTCATTAGGCACATCTTGTTGAGACCATAGAAAACAGGGCCTCTGGGAAGTTCTAAAGAAACTTACCAAGCAGATTAAAATTTGGTTTTGCATTTAGCTTTGTATTTTTGTTTCTCACTAACTGCTGATTTTTTTAGAAAACTGTATTTTTGAGTATGGAAAATTCTTGATTACTTCAGTTCAGAAATTCAAAATCAGCAGTAGCTAATCTGGCATATTCCCTGTTTTACACGATGTGTGTCCACAACTGCAGCCTGGAGCTGTGTTACATGGTTCAACTAAATGATGCAGTGGACTTGGTTTGTTGATATTTGTGTGGGCCACTTGTAAAACTGAAAAATATCCGTGCTGTTTGCAACTTGCTTTAGAAATCAGTTTACCTGATGCAGTTTTGTCAGTAGACAAGTTACTCTAGTGTGAGAACAGTTCTAAAGTAACAAAGTGCTAATTTTGTTTGAAAAGGTGAGATACGGTTCTTAATTTTAAAGAGAGAAAGGAGGAAAATGTTTGACATATAATAGGTAGTAAGGTTTTGTTCTTGTGGGAGTTTTGTTGGGTTCGTACCAAAAAGTATATGCATAACTGCCAAATTAGTATTACTCTGTGATTGTAATGGATACACAATTTTATAACATATACCCTCTTATTTTTTATTTGAAATTTCAAGTGTCTTAATGTTTACATTTCAAAACAATGGAAAGGGTGTGGGTCCACAGTGTTCTTGCTCTGACTAATATTTTGTGCAGTAACACTCCTGTACAGTACCTTATATCTCAAAAGAAAAATTAAGTCATTCTCAAAGCCTGCAGATTTGTTTGATGACTATATATGAATACTGAGATAAGTTGTAATATGAAATAATCTTTGGAAATGTGTTGCTACCTGCTGTTCATTACATGTGTGAAACTGACATCAGATGTTAGGGAATGGACTTATAAGTCAGGTTGTGAAAGCATTTGTCAAAAATATTGAGTTAGAATTCTGCTGGAATGTTATGATTTCATTTGCTTTATTTGTTTTAAGAGTTAGTAGTCACTTTTGCTTATGGTTTGCAGAAATGAAATTAGGGATTTTCTTTGGCATGGTGCACAGATGGATGGGGCTTTGAGCAAAGTGGTCTAGTGGAAGGTGTCCCTGCCTGTGGCAGGGTGTTGGACCCAGGTGATCTTCAGGGTCCCTTCCAGTATATGCGATTCTGTGGTTTGTTATAGCAAACTAGTACAGCACTATTGCAGTCATTCAAACCAAACTCTTTGTTGCGTTTTGGAGAGGAAGCTCTGGACAGTATTCCAGCTTGTTACTGTTTCATTACCTTTTTAAAAAATAGACACAAACTGCAACTATGAACGTCCTTGTGCTTTGGAGAGAGAAAGGAAACAGTGATGTGCTGGGTTGATCCCAGGCAGGGGCTGAGCACCCGCACAGCTGATGGCTCACCGCTCCCTCCAGCAGGCTAGGGGAGAGAATAAGGAGAGTGGAAGAAAACTCACAGTCCAAGACAAAGACCGTTTAATTAGCAAATCAAAAATACAGAAGAAGAAACCAACCAACCAAACCAAAACCGAAAAATACTATGCACTCGCCACTTTTCACCCACAGCGTACTTACATCCAGCCAGCCTCTAAGTAATAGCTGCTTTGGAAGACAAACTACACCCCCTCTTCTTGCTTTACCCCAGCTTCTATTGCTAAGCATGACATTATATGGTATGGAATATTCTTTTGACCAGTTCAGCTTGGCTCTGTCCAGCCTCAGGCTACTCTCTGAGATGGTGGGAAGTGAAAGCCTTGATGCTGGGCACTGTAAGCAATACTCAGAACATGGGTATGTTATAAGCCCTGTTTTAGCTGTAACCCCAAAACACAGTACCATGTGGACTGTTATGAAGGAACTTAACTCCATTCAAACCAGAGTCAGTATAAGTAGTAACACATTTTTTCAATAGTAAAAATACTGTATTCTAGAATGTGCTATGAAAAGCATTTTGTAAATTTGTAGCAGCATTGATGATAGACACTTAGATATACAGCTTAGTTTTGAGAAACTTACAAATTTATATAAATATATTCTACTTCAGCATCAATTTTTAAACTTTTTTTAATAATAATTTAGAAGAAATTTTTCTTCTATGCAACAATTGGTTACTACAGTGACTTCTCACATATGAATGAAGTTGCAGTATGTAGATTTGGTATTAACAATGTATCATAAGCCATCATTGGTTTGTTCAAGAATGATCATACCCTTTTGTTTTCAGGCATTGTTAGAGTGGTCATGTTTTTGTATGCTTCAGATTTTGATTTAGCTACTAACAGCAGCAGTAATATTAGGAACTAAAAGGAAGCTGTAGCAGAATATAAATATTTGACTTGAGCATTTATGAAATGCCCCTTCCTCCCCCTCCAAGGGCATGGTTACAAAGTTTTAGCTCATGTTCTTATTAAAGGGTTGTTTTCTTTGGAGAAGATAGGGTTTTTTCAGAAGAAGTTTCACAGTAAAGCTTTCAGTGAAATACAGGGTAGAGGTGAAAAGACAAAATGTTCAGAAAATGACATTCCAGTGGATGTTTGCCCTTAGAAGCAAAAGAGGAGCCTAATAATCTCATATGAAACATGAAATGATTGATAAAATCAACAGGGTGGATATACTGGTCATTGAAAGGTGAGGGAAATAAGACAAGCCTTCATTAAACCTGGCCTTTAAATGTTTTAAAGAACAAAACACAGAAACACCAAGTCTTGCACCTGCCAGTGCATGGAGAACATTATGAAAAGATGACTGATAACCAGTATTTTTCTGTGCTTGATGCATCAGTTGAATTTGGCAGTTGCTCTGAAGAAAGTGGAGACCACCTCTGTGTGTTCAGCATTCCTTATGTATCAGCACCTGAGTCCTTTGAGAGATTTTATGTAGTGCCTGAAGCATTTAGCAGGGAAGTACAGCACATGTTGACTAGCAGAGGTTATAGTGAGAACTGGTGCTTTGACCCGGGGAAGATGATAGAAATATAGACAGTGCAATTGTGAAAAGCTTTGGGAGGTATCAGAGATTCTAGGCTCTGGTTCTTTCTTGATCCAAAAGATCACAGGTGGTAACTGAAACAGATTAATTTGTAATTCTGATATAAGCATAAGTAATACATTTTTCTCCTGACAATATAGAGTACTTCAAAGACCTATTGACAGTTGCCTGCAGCATGAGATTTTATCCCTGCCACAGTGATTTTTGTTAACAGGTTACATTTCGTGGGGAAGAAGATTATGGTAACTGAGCCATATAAAGAACTCCTGCAAAACACAGAACAAAACAGCAGGTTGTGCAGAAGCTTGTGATCTTTTGTATTCATCAGCTATAAAACGACAACTGATTGAAAAAGGTCTGTTGGTCTTCTGAGATCTGAGTGGTTTCTGAGTGCAAATGGAGGGAGAAGGGACACATAGCTGCAGTCTTTACAAGCAGAAGCATTTTGACTGAGGTCCTTGAACACTTTTATGGCTTAAATTTGCATCTTAACAGCAGGACTGGGCAAAGCTCTAATATTATGAGTTTATTTTTCATTTGGACACATAAGCTCACTAGCTATAATGCAAAGCATTTTTCAAAATGCTAATTATTATGTCAGTAAAACACATGTGGTATATACTTGCAAATTGGCTCATGCCTAGAAAGAGTTTTTCTTCTGGGCTGACTAGGAGTGGTTGTGGTACTCTTGTGCAGCAGTAAAGAAAACTAGCAGGATAAATTAGTCTAATACTGATACTTACGAGCTAAACAATATGGACTATTCTGTTCTTAGAAATTTACGATATGAAATTATAGTTGAACATCAATCAACCAACTAAGAGGGAAGTTCACTGGATAACTAAAGTATCTTAAATGGTGTGCATCTGTGATACTTAGCCTTTTCTGAAAGTCAAATGACTTTGGTGGTGGTTTGATTCTTACTCCCCTTTGAAAGTGGACTGTATAACCTGGGAAGTTGTGCTGGCTTCCCTATTCTGCTTTGCAAACACAGTGTGGTTTAAACTGATGTTACTGTGCTTTATCCACCAATGAGCAGTTATGCCCATTCCCTGTATCTAAGGTACAGATTTCAGGGGGATGTCACAAAATCCTTTTTTCCATAATTTTTGTTTGTCGGACAGATTTGAGTCATTATCTCTTGGATAAGGAGATGGTAAAACACCTTAGTAATTCCTACAGAGTCTATTTACATAGAGGAAGGATATTCCTGTTTCAGCCTAGGTCTTACCCAAGTTGTTGATTCTTGTTTGGTTTTTACACTAGCATAAATTGCCTGCCAAGAATTTTTATCTTATTTTACACTGTTTATATGTGTGTCTATGTATATAATTAAAGTAAGGAGTTACAATTTTAAGGATTTGACCAATTAAAGTTTTTTAATATATCCCTAACTATGTGTTGCAATACTGCTTCACTGTAGGGTTTTGATTCTTTTTTTCTTGATTTTAAAAAGAACATCTGTACCTAATTTTTTTATAAAATCTGCCTCGATAACAGATAAACAATTTGATATTTCTATATGTGAAGGTCTGTATATGAATAGAGTTTAGAGTTTTTAAGTCACTTTAATAACTTATTGCACATATCTTATAATTTTTTAGTAAATTTGGAAAGTTAAAGTAATAATTTTTGGTTAATGCTTTTGTGACTGGATGTAAATTAAACACAGAAGTATAGTGTCAGCATGAATTAATTATGCAAGTAAGCCAAATGGCTATTTCATTACTTTATTGAAGGGGAAAGAGTTTGAGAAGATCTTTTGTCTTAACAGATTAGTCAGAATTCATTGGGAAAAGTCTTAGTATATTTAAGGTAATGGGAAAACATTGCTTTCAGTACATCCTACAGAGATCCTGTTTAAAACAGGTGACAGTCTGTCACGTTCAGTAGCACATCAGTCATCAGATTTATTCTAATTCCTTAAGCTGAACATTTCATTCAAGCTTGTAGATTGTCTTGTCAAGCTACCAAAGCCTCATAGCTTTTCTGTCAAGCATAGAGTTGCACCAGCAGTTCACAAATAAATGCTAAGCTGCAAAAATATTGTTTATTTTCTTTAACCTTTTATTCAGTTAACTACACTGTTCGTTCATGTTATTTTCTCCACATGTGTTTATCAGAAGGTATTCGAGGGACTGCTTGCTAAACATGCCTCATCCTGACGACAGCCACTTCAGACCAAGGGCCACTCATTTTGGGACGTGTTGTTTTCACTTGCAGCAGTCTAGACCACCATGGTTATCACATTCCTCCTCTAATCACAAAGGTGCAATGAGCAGCTTCATTTGCTGCAGACGTGAAGGAATCCCACTGCTGCTGCATATGCGTCACTGGTGTGGCCAGTCTGACTCTATGCAGAGTGGCTTTGGACTTCTTGCCCTGTATGGAATGTTATGGTTTTGCTATCAGCCCATATAGCTGTGTCATTCTTTGTATTTATTAATCAAAATCTCTGGGATATTTTTTCATGCTTTATTATGTATGTCTGTATCTTTGTTGTTTTGTTGGTTTTTTTTTTCTCCTGCCTGACCTTCTCTAATCCTGAGCCTTTTGTTTTAAACGAAGTCTTCTGTGTAAACTGTAGCACTTGCATACAAAGTTACTTAGTATGGTAGTGAGAACTTGACTTGAGACATACATTCTTTGAAGTCAACATATATACGTCTGAGGTAGTAAAACATTGAAGATGGTTAGGTGAAGTTAATTAATTGCACTAAGCAAAGAAAATAAACTATTAGATTGACGCATTTGTATAAATTATGTTTAAGGCCAAAAAATTACTTGTTAAAGTACTGAAAGGCTCATGTTCAGATTAGATTAATCTCTGTATTAAATTGCTAATGCCATGGCATTCAATATAAAGTTGTGATTGCCCTTTAATAGGAAAAGGGTTCCTTGGTTATCTCTTTCAGCTATTAAAAAAATTAAATCTAAGCTATCTGTTAATAATTTTCCAGAACTACCAACTTCAGAACTCTACTTCCTACTTCTGGTTCTTCACTGTAACTTGTGATTTCTTCTAACATGTTTTTCTGTAATTTACATGCAAAGCTACATTTTCTCTAATAATCTGATGTTTTTTCTTTCTTATAAAGTCGTGTTATTTCTAGATACTTTTTCCTGGTCTGTTAAATAGCCAGTGTGTCCCTTTAGCAGGTTTATTCCTTGAATGGATATTCTGAAATTATACATGCCTAAAAAAGAACTGTGGGATAGACGCCCTAGAAAAAATTAAAGCCTGAGTATATAAAAAAAAGATTGCTAAAACGTCAAGATAATGAAAAGTCAGAAAATAAATTATACCTATTAATTTTGAATTGTATTCAAACATAGAAATATGTATCATAGACACAAGCTGGTTACAGAGAGATAAAATTCAATTTTACAGTAGGATAATTGTTTTATGTATTTTACATCTATTTATAAGATCAGATAAAGACATGGAATTCTCAATATAAATCACAGTGTGGTCTTGATGAATGCCAAGGTCAGTAAAAGGAAACCACTTGCAAAACACATTACTACTGCAGAAAATACCAAGTGAATAAAATGAATCTGATAAGCACCATCTTTCCTACTATACATTCTTTAGTAGCATTATAATGATAGATCTTTGAGTATTTTTGGTTTTCAAAGGAGTGAATAGGTATCAATGCTGTCAACACCCTCATATTGTCTTAGCCAAATTAACATATTAAGAGATGAATGCAAAACTTGAGGTCTGTGAGTGAGTGGGACTGTTGTTGCAGTAATATGGAGAATTTAGATTGGCACTATCCGATCAGCCTTGCATGTGCTGGAGGTGTAGTTGATGGGATTCAAATGCTATGTAGAGGGCAAAGCTCATGGTTTAAGAATACATTTCTGTAATAAACAACTTCCTATCAGGAGCATCTTGTATCAGGAAAGCTTATTCTATCCAGAATCCAATCTTGTATGTCTTCAAGAGAAGGAAATTTAACTATATTTCAGATTTGACAGGACAATAAAATGGATTCTAAGGCCTCACAGAGAACTGAAAGAGGTGATTCAGTCTTGGGTGCCTCAGCTGAGCATCTGTGTCAGTTTGGACTGAAGAAGGAGATAACCTCTAAGCAACCAAATTACGAGCCAGAATTTGAAACATGTAGGTGGTGAACTGAAATGGCTACCATTCATCTTACCACAGACATTTACTAAATAATCTGTAAAGTTCAGTGACAGGTTTTTTCCTAATCACAAAATCACATAAGTAGTGTATTGGAGCATCTGAGTCCTAGAATAATAAGAAATAGACTTACTGACATGCCATCGGCTTCACAAAAGCTGTTACTAGACCTAACAGGTATTTCATCAAGCTGGACATTTTTCACATGTGTTGGCTTCCCCAACATGTCTTGATCAGCTGTCCTTATTCGGAAACACAGAGTTCTGCAGATGTTACTTGTTACAGAGTCCAGGTTTCCTGGGCTTCTGTCAAAGTACCAATGTCACTGAGGTCAGGAATTTGCTGCTGTTGCCTGAGTTAGATCACATCAGAGAGTTGTGGCAATGAGTAGTGACTCAACAGTCCTGGTGTGAGGAACTAGTGTCACTGAGCCGCTCTTCTAGGTAAGCACTGGGATTAGAAATGGCCTTTTGTTTTCTTCAGTTGTAATTTTTTTATAGGTTTGTAACTTGTTCGGCTTCGGCAAAGAAAGGGCCACTGCTTCAGTGTCAGAATCTGATCTTTGTTTTGTCAGGTAGGATGCAAGGCAAAGGGTTTTGCATGCCAAATGTGTTAAGAAGTCTAGTATAGTGCTTGGTAAGCTTCTGCAGAGCCAGCAGCTCAGCAGCTTTCATTGCTGGGCTGGAGATAAGGTCATTGGGGTCTGCTTCTGTGTTACCAGGCTTGCTTTCCAAATGCTGAAAACTGATTAGTCTGCAGAAGTACAGATACAGGAATGCTGCTACCTGTGAGAATACACTCACCCTCTGTTTTTTGATACAATGGTATTTTTTCCAGGATGATAATGAGGCCTTTCCTGATGCAATACATTCATGAAAGGGCACTAGTGGACCCGGTCCATCTGTTTGTTCTTGGCAGCCTGACAGTATAAAAGAATGAAGCATCTTTGAAAGATTCCTTTGTCATAAAGATTATGAATTAGGGTGCAACAGGTGTATCCAGAGACTGTTATTGTGGCATGTATAATCAACTGATTAAGGGTGTTTATGTTAGTTTTCTGTACTACAGCAGCATAAATATAGGGTGATATAAATACATCTGGGAGCAAACTTCAGCTTTTTCCTTTATAGTCTCAAAATTTAATGGTAACAAGAATAAACACAGTTGTGGGTTGTAACACTTTTTCACACACCATACTGAAGGTGACTGCTGTGCAGGTGTACAAGGTAACTCTAATTAAAACAGTTTCCCCTTGAAATCTAATTTTGTTCCTCCTCTTCACTATCCAGTAGTAGACTAATATTTGTCTCCAGAATGTTTTTCCAGGATCTGAAGTGGAATTACAGTATCTGAAGGTTACTAAATATTAGGCAAAAATTATAATTCTCTTCATAGTTTAAAAGTATCTTTCATATTTCAAAAACCCTTCTGGATGTACAATTCTTTTGGCAAACATTCACTGTCTTGCACTTATGAGAGAAAACTTACTAAAAATAGCATATCATACTGAGGTTTCCCTCCAGTTGTATCTGCCCAGTAGTTTATTTTCTGCTTGGTGTAATAATACACTTCCAAATTTACTTTAAAAGTTAACTACAAAAAACAAAAAAACCCCAAAAAACAGCAACAACAACAACAATAACAAAAAAACCCCATCAAACCACGTACTTTATTGAGAACCCATTCAGAGTTAAATATGACACTTCCTTTCCAATAATACAGCCATTCAGCTCATTAGAGTGGCTGGGGAAATGAAGAATTATCTGTACCTCTGCAGCTCTGAAAAATCCTACACGTAGTAGAAACCAGTGGTGGATCTGCCTTTTTAGGTTTTTGGTTTTTTTCCAAACTGTAATCCTGTATAATATAATTCTGTGTAAAAATGTCACTGTTTAGTAATACAGGACTGATACTGTAAATAAATGAAAAATTTTATTCCAGTTGCTACAGAAATTCAGTCAGATTAATATTAAACCCCAGCTATAAAGAAGTTAATAAAATTTATCAGGTTACTATCCAAAATGTTTTGAAACAAAACTTTATCTCATCTGATTAAAGCAAAATGTGATCAGAGCATGAATTTGCTAGTTGTAGGGTCTGTGGACTTCTCAAATGTCTTGAGAAACAGGTTTTTGGGGAGGTGTCTATTAATGGATGTCTGAGAGTAGGTGTGTTTTTTCAGCCTGTCCTGAAAGCACTATGGGAAACCTTTTAAGTACTAAACTACTTTTTCTTACATTTATCTTATTTATAATGAGTATCTTTGATTAAAAAAAAAAGTAATCTTACACATCAGTCAAGTTCAGTGTGATGAGAAAATTAAACTCATTTAACTCTTTCAGGCAGAAACAACATATGTATAGCAAAAATGGCAATATTTCCTCAATACCTCCTTTCCTATACCAGGCTGCTAAGCTGAGGCTGAAGAATTGAGCAAAATTTAGTACTTCTTTTAGATAGAAGAAATATGAGCAGAAATAACTGACTACGTGTTGGGGCTTTAAAGTCTTGAAGACCACTTGGAAAACAGTGTCAAAGTTTTGATAACTTTTATCAAAAAAATTATGCCTTTTTTTTTTAAATGAAGTCTGAGGCTGTTAGGATTTGACAGTAAGAAGTCATGAAACACAACAATAAAAAAGTTGCTTTCATTCATAATGTGTTTAAGAAATACTTTAGAAGACTTTATCCCTTCTTTCCTCCCAGTTTGACTGTGAAATATGAAGTTATTTAGGCATTTTCTTAGTGCTGTGATTAGGCAAAGAAGTTGTCCTAGTGCACATACCTAACTTGTTTGGTGCTCCTTCAACATGAAAGGAGAGATAAAACTGTGGAGTCTGCAAGTCTTCCAACTTCATAATGTCCAAGAATGTCTTCAGAGTTATTCTGAGTATTTGAACTGTTGGCCAGATTTTCCCTTTTTTGATCTTGTATTTTATCTATACTTCTATAGCTAAAAAGTCTTGATGTTTTTAATTTTTAGTGATGCCAAGCTGTGCAATGTGTAATGACCAGATCATCTGACAAACATGTCTTAAACTATTCAGCACAATTATGTGCAAGAGAAAGCAGTCATCAAAATAGGCCTGGGTTTCAGAAGTGCTAAGGAAGGATTTTTCCTTCTTCATCTAGTAAGTGGATTAACTCCTTTGCTCCACCCAGGAATTGGTCTGGAGCCAAAATTCAACTGTCAAGTTAGCTCCAGTGTTTTGGCGATGAAAACATAAATGTATCTTGGTGAATCAAAGAACAATTAATGCAAGATACTGGAATTTATGATGAAGTTGCAAGAAAGAACATCCATCTGTTTCCTTTTACAAAAAAAAAAAGAAATCTTGCTGAAACTGGCTAGATAATCCTAAATCTTGACTTTTTTCTGGAATTTTTTTCCATTTGTGTGGAAAGAATGTGATTTTAAGACTCAGAACCCCTAATAAGAACTTTTTCTATCAGCTGTCTAACGCTTAACTTATATGAACCTCTTTGTAGCTTATATTCTCAGTGGAATTCTTTAAGACTTCTTCACTATAAATTACTTTCATGTTTTTGGCTGAATAATGTGCTTGCTAAGCGTTTAAAAGCATAAACAAAAAAAATGCAGTGGTTTGATTGGTTATGTTTTGCATTGCTTTCTTAAAATTTGGCAGGGAAATGAATCCACTGACAGAAATGTTTGTAATGCGGTGGATGATCTAAACTTTTTAAACTTCAGCTAATGTCTTTTTGTTTGTTTGTAGTTTACTTTCCAGCTGCCTGGCACTGATTTGAGTCTATGGTGACTCTCCTTTAATCTTATACCTTCCTTTGTTGTTGCAAGATCAGGAAGCAGTGTATAAACTCTATGGTACTGAATGTTTGCAGGTTTACCCTATTCCATTTTTAGCTTTCATTTAAATTCTGGACATGCTTAGTAGACTTAACTTCACTGACTCCTCTCTGGTTCTCATTGAGTTTTGGCCTACCTCACAATACCTCATTCTTCTCTGGAAGGCCAAGGCCACTTCTGAATGTATAGCTTGTTATTTTGAATTGTATTGCCTTCAGGTTTCTTTGATATTGCAATAAATTTCAGTGAAGTATTTGGATTAAGTTTCTAAAAACACTAGTGTGCTAATCATACCTAAATAAGCAACTGCACATAAGGCGTGTTATATATTATAGATGCTAAGCATGTTGTAAAGCACACAGTCATAGGTGCTGAAAATGCTTGAAAATGTTGTTGTTGGAGTGTAACACAGAATCATAAGATCATTTTGGTTAGAAAAGACCTTCAAGATCATCAAATCCATTAACCCAGCACTGCCAAGTCCATCACTAAACCATATCCCCTAGTGCCACACCTGCACATCTTTTAAATATGTTCAGAGATGGTGACTCCACCACTTCTCTGGGCAGCCTGTTCCATTTCTTGACAAACCTTTCTGTGAAGAAATTTTCCCTAATACCCAATCGAAAGCTTCCCTGATGCAACTTGAGGCCATTTTCTCTTGTCCTATTTCTTGTTACTTGGAAGAAGAGACTGACCTCCACCTCACTGCAACCTCCTTTCAGATAGTTGTAGAGAGGAATAAGGTCCCCCCTCAGCCTCCTTTTCTCCACTCCCTCAGCAGCTCTTCATGAGACTTCTGCTCTAGACCCGTTACTATCTGCATTGCCCTTCTTTGGACACATCCTGAAGTGTGCCATTCCTCTGTAACTTCCACTTCTCACTTATGAGCATGAAGTTGCTATTCATAGTCAATGAAGGCACTGTGTACTGGATCTAGGTGCTAGATTTAAAAAAAAATAAAAAAATTGGAAGTTTGGGCAAGACTGTATGTTTATTGAGTCAAAATTTATGTCTGTGTTCATACCTGAGCAACACTATGTTCTCGTGCTTTAACTGCTGTGCAAAGCATGCTTTAGGGAACAACTGCGCTTTTGGTTAAAGGAAAGCTTTCTCTTTGGGTAGTCATCTAAGAAAATGATAGCTTAGCTAATTTGCTTATAAAAAAATAGGGCTAATGTGGAGCCAATGTTTTTTGTTTTTCTGAGCTTTTTAGCTTGTGAAATTTCAGGTGATGTGATTCCTTTCAGCAACTGAAGCGTGCACTATAGAGTTTGAGTGGTTACATAATTTGGATAGAGCCAGTGCACTGGATGTGTTGCTTTGTGACAGAAGTGGAGGTGCATTTGTGTTTTTGTGCTGTTCAAAACAGCCTGACAGATATATAAGTGATGTGGCTGTATTTCCCTGCAGGAAACCGACAGGCCCCTCTCAGTCCCCATGTACAGGACTGGATCTTGAAAAGCTGGCACATTTCTGACAGGCCTCTACACGTTCAGTGCTTGTGATAGTTTTTGGTCAGGCTCCAATATCCACACTTCTTGTAGCCTTTATGCTTTTCATTTTTACTGCGTTTGCTGTCAGGGAAAATGGTGCTATTTGAAGGTACCTTGAGAAATGTGAGTTGGCTGAATAAACTGAATTTCTCTGTTTCAGTGTGTTTTTTTGCCTCTTTTTCTTCACTGAGTCCCTGTTCGATGTTACTTCTTTCTGTGAAGGCAGCCAAACAATTGAAATGTTTTTGGCAGAAGACATCATTTTTGCTTAATGCTTACTTGTACTAGTGGTTCATGATTTTGGCACTAAGTTAACCACTTCACATTTTTATAGGCATATAATATTCTGTGATTTTATTTTTGCTCGTATGGTAAAATCTGGGCTAGCAACTTAGTTCTGTGATAAATTATGGTTGGGGATTTGTGAATTTCAATATAGTGAATATGCTATACAATGAATTTTGCTAACATCAGCACTGCAGGCTCTTGCTTCTTGAATCATTTCCATAGTTGGCTTTGGGGCTCTTTAGTCACAGGGACTTTTTCTTTAAGTTTGGAAGGAGGATGGATTTTGTGGGCCTTCAGGCAAAAGCTTTCAGAAAGATAGGTGAAATATCTGTATCAGTGGTTTACTGAAGGATGGTGTACAAAACAGTATTTGCCATTTGGCCTAATGCCAAATCATCCAGTCCTGTAGGAAAATAGGGTATTTGAGACGAGTAGGGCTCAAAATGCTGTGCTGGTGCTGTTTCCCTTTTTCCTCCCAGTTGGCATTCAGACTGTCTGCCCCGTGGGTTGTCCTTGGTTATGCCTCACTGCTATTTGGTTGTTAGTTGGGTTTTTTTTCTGCTTCTCTGCTGATCTACCATGTAAAGCAGAAAGCACCCTAGAATTTATTGTGTTACAGGAATTCTAATTCTGGTAGTTTTGTTTTACTGCAATCCTTAGAATAACAAAATAGGTAAGGCAGGAAGTGACCTGTGAATATCATCCATTTCAGACTGTGCTGAGAATGGGGCCATCTCCAAAGTTAGATCAGGTTGCTATACCCAGATGAGTTTTGCACATCTCCAGCCGTGGAGATTCTGTAACCTTTCTGAGCAACTTGTTCCAATGACCTTCCTTACTGTGAAAAATCTCTTACCCGTAACTCTGAGTTTTCTGTGTTACAACTTGTCTCCAAGAGGAGAATGTGTCTCTGTCTGCTCTATATTTGCTCATGAGACAGCTAAAACCCAATAAAAATCCCCTTTTAGCCTTCTCTTCTTAAAACCAACTAGCCAAACTCTTTCAAATTCCTCATAACTCATGTACTGCAGACTCCTAATCATCTTGATGGCTGGACTTCAGGATATCCGTGAGCAGGTCAGACTGGATGCAGCATTTCAGATGTGGTCTCACAAGTGCCAAATAGAGGGGTTTAATCGCTTCCCTTTGTCTGCTGGTGATGATCCTGTCAACAGAGCTTAATACTAAGGTAGTGCTCACCACTACTAAAATATTCTATAAAATATTCTTTTTGCTCCAGATAAGACAACAGCTCCTTTAAAATGCATGTATTTGTCCTTGTCTGTAAAAGCTATGGAAGTCACAGTCTGGTTGTAAACTTTTAGAAATAAAGTTATGGCTGTCCATAACAGTATCTAATGTGATATATAATATTGAGTTATAAGGTCAGTGAAGCATTTACAAGAAAACTGAAGGATGGCTAAATAATTTGACTGCTCCACACCTGATCAGAGCATATCACAGTTTCATTGTTAGAGTGAAAATAATCTTAATTAGAGGTGTCACAGGAGGAAGCTGCTTCGCAGAATGCACAGCAAGATGAGAAAAGCTGTGAAAAAAGGAGAGAGAGTCTTTGACGAGATCTTCAGCAGTTTTCTTTACATTTCAAAGAGGTGGCAGGCAAAGGGAGAAGGAAAATGCACGTATTGTCAAAGAAGAGACAAAACTAAGGAAAAAGGAAAGAAATGGAGAAATAAAAGACATGTTAAAACTGGGAAAGACAACAGAGAAGGCTGAAGGTTGCTATGTCGGAGAGAGAATATACCAGAGGGGAGAAATATGGAGGTGTTGGTGACCTGATATGCACATAAATATTTCCTGATGCAGAGAGAGAAAATTGAGCCTTGAAGATACTGACCTAATAGCAGAAATTAGGGAGATAAAGGCACATATGGGGTTAATCCACTTGCCTATGTTTCTTACTGTTTTTAAAAGAGACAGAATATTTTGCATGAGTTACTAGTATATAAAAGTAATACAATACAATAAAATAAGTACCTCTGTAATCAAATTATGTTTGGTTTCACAGCTTTTAAGTATCTAGCAGATGAGTATTATTCCACATTTAAGTATTTGAAGTGGCTATTTCAGTTATCCTTTGACTAGTATTTTTATAACTGCCCAAAGCTAATTTTGACTTACTTTGTATTGCCTTAGATATCTGGTTTGCTATAAAATTTCCTAAGATAGAGAGGAAATGTGGCTCTTTGGAGGAGTGTGCCATTGCATCAAAACTTGACACCCACCTGGGCTAAGAAAACTGTTTGTTCCCTAAGGAAATGTTTTGAGATGGTAGCTGGTTTTTATGTGGCATACACTCCTAACTTAAGTTTTTTAGTTTAGCATGCCCTGAGGCAAAACGTTTCAGGATATTTTAGGAGATCCTGGTGATATAATTAATCTTATGAAAATAATGCTAAAATTCGTTCTCTGTTTCCCTATTACGGAAGTGTATAGTATTTCATCCCTTCACTGTCAATGGCAACTGTTAACTACATCTTTAAGAGGGAAAAGACTGGCACAGTGCTGTTCCAAAGGGTGGTGAGAAGTGGTCTCCTGGGCAGGGCAGGTGAGGTAGCCTTCTGTTTGGAAAAACTCTTCTTAGACCCAAGGACTTTCTGTGAAGAAGAGACTAATTCAGTTGACACCAGCAAGTGTTTGCATCTTGTCACAACAGCTAATGCCATGATTCAGTGGTTGACTTCAAACCCTGTCAAGGCAAGACCAAGAAATGGGGGTTTGCAGTCATCGGTTCTCCATGTGGAATGGTCTCAACAGCCTTTCAGTTCCCGAGGAGGAGGAATCAGTTACTGAACTCCAGCTTAGAAGATGTATTTCTCCATCCTACCTACGGAGGGAAAGCATTGGCTTTGGTGTTAATGTGGTGCTATTGTGGGGTTGGTATTATTGTGGATGGCTCCTTTGTATAGTATTTATTCTGCAGACACTCCAGCGGTTGGATTTTTTTCCTCTGAGAATGGAAATACTGCTACAGCTGTAATAAAACCTATTCAGAACTGCACAAAGCACTCTATGCTTCCTATCTTGCAGATGTATGTTACTTTTATATGTGTCTTGTTTTTATTTAATTCTTTTTAGTGTTTGTGTTGATGAATAGTTAGAATGAGGACTGGAAAGCTGTCCCTTTGAATAAGCCATTATTTTGTTTAGGGTTTTTTTTTCCTCCTGAAAGCCATTCATATTCCAACGTACTGGAAGGCAAAGTATTTTAATGGCCATCCTTGCAGAATATATCCCTGAATGGATGAGGAAGTAGTCATTTCAGTTAGCACTGTATAAAAAAAAGGCAGTGCAGTGAGTTAGTTTTCCATTTTCATCTATCACAGATGTAAATAATTAAAACATATAAACATGTAAAGAAGTTTACAGCTGAGACAGCATGAGTCTTGTAGGATAATATTAATATTTCCTGTGTGCCTCAGTTTGAGATTCTTAAGAATGGTTTCCCTGAAACAAATTTAAAAGTTAATGCTGTAATTCCCTGGGCATCTATGGTAAACTAGAGTGTTCATGTATTTCATATGTATGCTTATGTAATCAAGCATGCACTAATTTCTTTCTCTTTGGGAAATACATCTGCAAGTCTCACTCCATATATGATGATCTAAGATTATATCATCTGTTTTTTAAGGTAAGCATTAGGACAGGTATTACTATTTTATGATAGATTCTTAATCCTTTCTCTCTGAAGTGTTGATGTTTTCATTAGAGTAAAAATATGTTGCGTGTTTACAGAAAGCCTGAAATCTCAGTATGTGATCCTATCAATTTTAATTATTTGAATCATTAGAACATCTAGTTTTTTGCTTAAGGGTACACCAATGTACCACTGGATCTGTTGTTTAAGGTTTTTTCCAGTTTAATGTCTGAATCCAAATTCATAAAGAGTTGGAAAAATGAGATGTCTGAGCTATAGGATTCACAGGGATTTTATATGAAGCCTATTTAATCAGGATAACACTGTTATTAATATTCATAAAGTCAGCTGGAACACAAATGACAGACTATGGAGCCTAAAATTTTTTACTTGTGAATTTATTAAAAGCAGCTTAAAAAATTAATGGAATTTAAGTAAAGTTGACGAAAATGAAAATCTTATGCTAGCAGAAAAAAATCTATATTAGAACTTTGTCTAAGACCATCTTGCATTGATATCTTTGACAGATTTCATTGGCACTTAAAGAAGAAAGAGGCATGAATGGTCATTTAAAAGGATTTAAACACATTGGCACATTAATTTTTACATGAATAATAAGTAGTTTCCAAAAGCAATTAACTTACAGTGTACAAGATTTGAATAGAAAAATAGGACTGTGACATCAAAGGGCAAAGCAAATGTGCTGTACATTTTAAACTTTTAATACGACTTCTTAAAATAATTTATTTCATTTTCATAGTAAGTAAAGTAACAGTGAAGGTTACTTTCACAGCTTGGGACTGTTTTGAAATACACCAAGGTCTGGAACAAATAAATATCTTTATGTCAAAGTGCTATTGGTAAAGAACAATTTCAGGCTTTTACAGTGATCAGGTGCTTTTGAATCAAGCTTTCCTACAGTTCTCTGTGTGGAAAACAGTCATATACTGACCACAATGTGGGTTTTTTCTCCCCTGCTGCTGCATGCAGCACTGGGTAGCGTTTGTTATTTCTGTAGTGGGCAAAATAGTTAGATCTGAGATTTCTTTCGTTATTAGGAAGCCCCTGGCTAACTTATATTTGCAGATGGTTTTGTACTTAACTATGAATTTTCTGTGACTGTTGCATTTTATATTCAACAAATAATCTATTTTTTATGTTCACTTTTCTTTCATTATATTCTAGCACAGGTTGAATAAATAGATAGTGAATAAGGAAATTAACTCTAGATTTCAAATTAACTCTAGCATTTGGGTTGTGGTTTCATTTTGTATTCTCAGTTTTGTCTTAGTCTACCAGTACACTTTATTTTAATCTCCAGCTTTAATTTCTTTTTATTATTAGACAAATTTATTATTAAGAGAATATCTTCAAATGAAAGTTAAGATTTAGCATAATTGTATTCAGTTTTTCTAATGATTCCTTTCGTGAAAACCTTCATGGCCAGCTTTTGATTGTTGTTGTGGTGAAGTTTAACACTGACTGAATAATGGTGGTTCAATAAGTTTTGGCTCTAAAAATACCTTATATTCAAAGTGCCAACTCTAAAGGTGCATTTTGAATGACATGTAGGTGTTGTGCACAAGTCAGCTACCTATTGCAGGGTTTGTGTTCAGAGCAACCAGTTTAAATACTTAGTGTCTGGAATATTTTGTTCTCTTTACTAACATTTTTGTTTCTAATTATGGGGAGATTAAGTGGCAAACCCTAGGGAGCCGCAAATATCTTTCCGTTTGACCAATAGGTGACCCTAATCTGATATCAACGATGTTCTTTATTTTCTCTGTGTAAACCAGAAAATTCCTATTAATTAGCAGAACCTATTTCACTTGTGAAGACGAAGTCTCTTGACTTCGGTCACCAGTTTTTACTGTGCCATACTCTATTATTTCCAAGAGAGGGCAGCATTTTCCTATATCAGGTACAGGAAGGCACATGCCCTGCCTAGACTGTCAATGTTTCTTGTAATTACTCCCAGTATATTTGTTGCTTGCTTATGAATTAACTTGCATTTATGGAACTAAATCATTCCAATCATTTAATTACACCTGAGGAGCTGAACTATAATTGCTTGCTTCCAACTAGGATCTGATATGGCTTGAGCAGTATTAATTTGGTGTTTACTTTTCTGAGTGCTAAAAGCATTAAAATGATTGTGCAATGGGATTACATTTTACTAATTGCTGGCATTCATTAGCTGGGTAAATGGCGAGGAAGAATGACTGTATATTGTGGAGGGATAAAATTATGGTTTTAAATAGTATATTACTAGGCACATTAACGCCCTAAGACATGTTTTAAAATACTCCAGAGGTTATTAAATACCATATTTTCTTCATGTCTTGCTATATGAATATCTTATTAAAATACTGCAATTATTATGAACCTTTTTGTGCAATATGTAGGGAAATGGCTTCATTGACAGAAACCTATTTCTTGATATTAATAACCTTCTATATTTTCAGCTAATCCAAAAGTAAATGAGGAACTTAGGAAAAGATTGCCAACTTCAAATCAACACAGTTACACAGAATTGAAGAAGCATACAGCTTCATTTGAGGGACTGTAAGGAACTCAGTGTTCCACAATATGAGGTGAAGTTGTTATTTTTTGTTAAGATTTTGGCACATCAAATCCTATGCTTTTTTTTTTTTTTACCATGCATATTTATAGTCAACAACAAACCTGAGCTAAATACATATTTCTTGAATGCTTAATGTAAATATTAATGTTGAATCTTAAGTGTTTGTACCATTAAATTTTTTTATAATCTTGAAGATAAAAATGAAAACTTCTGCCTTTTTGGTGTTGTATTGAAAAAGAATTTCTTCTGCTGCCTTGTTAGTTAGAACATGTGTCTTGGTATACTATGCTTGAATTTTAAAATATGTACTTAAATATTTTTTTTAAGCCTTACATTTTTCAACACAATGACAACTCTCTGGGTGTTTTCATGATCCAGCCACTGTCTCTTCAAGAAAAATGTTGTATCTTTTTAATAAATGTAAACAAAATATAGCAGGAAAAACATACAAAATAAGCACAGCTGCATAGTTAAAGATGAAAAATTGTCCTTTATACAATAACTTTTTAAAAAAGGGGTTTTGAGTAAGTAATAAAATTTGTGGTAAGCATATTGTGTTAGCAAGATTACAAATTTATTTAGATTTCCTTGAGATACAGATTATAGTTGAATATTTAACACATAAGAAAGCATATATTTTAACAGACAAAGTGATACTTGGTAGGCATAACATTTTACTGTAGGTCTTATTTTTGAGTATTGAGGGTTATTTCTTAAAGATCTTTGATTATATGAAATACTGCAACAGTGTAATTAACTATAGTCTGAACCACTATGTATGCAAATATTAGGATGCATTATTTAGCTGTTTAGAAAGACCTGCAAATTCAGAGTAGGAGTGGTCATGGACCACTTTATCTAGAGCCACTTTTACCTAGGAAATTAAAGCAGAAGAAAGAATGCTGTGAAGTGCTACCACCATATGTAATAATTACCGAAGTGAGCAGTCTCATTGCCTCTAGTGGAGGACTGTGCTCAGTAGCATCTACTTCCAAGACCAGACTCTAGAAGAAAAAAAAATATTTTAACAAAGGCATTACATGAAAGAGAATGCTGAACCAAACAATTATAAAAATTAGATGAGTGAAAAAAAATGTTTTACTGAGAAATATAATTTTTCACTGACTGTTAAAATATGCAGACTTTATTGTCCTGTTATAAATATTTTTTAATCATTTGTCTTGTAAATTTTCCATCAAATGAAGGCAAAGTATAGGTGTGTTATATTGTTCCAGGTTTGTTTATCTAGAGTTTGCTTTATTTTAGCTCTGAAATCTTCAAGCAAAAACTGGACTCAGTGCCAGATCAAACAAGTTCTGAAGCACAAATGGAGAACTGGTCAAAAGGTAGGGACTTTAAAGATACTAATAAGGAACCTCCGGTGTTGTACCAGTGCTAGGCAGTGACTGGAATGTATTTGTTCTTGCTGATATATGACTGACTTTGGAACAAAAGAAATTTAAAAGAAAAAACCAAACAACAGGAAAAACCCCCAGAACCTCACACTGTCCCTTAAAAGTATTTGAGGTAACAGGAGGGCAGCTACATGAATGTAAAGCTTCATCTTGATTTTCTGGATTATTGAAAATGTTTTTGTATAACTTTGAGGAGTCTTATTTAAATTCTTTGTTTGAACATTGCATTTTACTTTCCAGCATTTTTTTCTTAGTGGTTTACAGTAAATCTGAAGGTCTGTCTTAAAGTAACTTTCTTGGCTATTCACTCCTGGTGAGGGTATGATTAAGCCATCTACTAATATTAACTAGTTTCTCATTAATACCTCAGCTGAATGTAGACAGTAAGATAAGGCTTGGAGGTAAAGGGTGCCTTGATTAACTTGGAACTTCCATGGTTCATGGAGTTTTCATCTCCATCAGGATAGAAAGATCTTTTTATATTTGTATTTGGTTGACCAAACACAATTGTTCACAGATACATTCTTCTGTTTCGTAGCAGAAATTTAAGGGGAAAAAGCCCCACTGAATTTGAGAGTACATTACATGACTGATTGACTTTGCAGAAGAAAATTGTCAGAAAGTGGCTTGTGAATAGATAATAATGTGTCGAAGGAAGAAAGGGAAAGACACAGAAAGGAGACCTTCTGTTAAAGCTGGATTTTTTTTCCAGTAAAGTGACTACGTGTAGGTTAAAAAACCCAAAATGAAATAAGTGTGTTAAGGTCAAAGTTTCCCTCTATATCAGAGTCTGATAGCATCCTGTATATTTCCTTTTTTTGAATTTTATGCTATGTATTCTCTCTCAAAAGATACTAAATATCAAGTTTTTCATGAAGAATCTGTTTAGAAGAAAAAAGAAAAGCTCCGTCTTGGAGATGCTGCTTTTCTTTCATATGCAAAGGAATTTCAATCTATATTATTCTGTAGGATAAACTGCTTAAAGACCTCTTTTAATTTGTGGAAATTTGAGCTGCTACTGAGTGAAGTTAAAAAGTTTTTGAATCATATAGCCTGTAAACAAAAATAATCATGGTGGAGTAACAGTGTATAATTGTATTTTGACAATTTAGATGTGTAATGGCTTAATCAGGTTTAGTATTTTTAGACCTTTAGGGGTCAGCATACCCTAAGAATGGTTCAAAAGGTTAAGTTTTCCAAAGTAGACAAGCAAATACTATAAAACTGATTCTGTAAAATATTTTCTGTCTAATTGCAAGAAATGGTGTTCTGCTGCTGCTTGCAGATTTTTTAAAAACTGAATGGTTACTGAGTTTCATGTGTATTTTACTTCTGATGCATTAAATTAATATTTTTATGTGTTTAAAAAGCTATTTCTTCCAAGCTAACACGTAAGGATTCATGTATCCAATAGAAGTTGTTATATAGACAGAAGTAAAATTTGTACACCTTTTTTTAAGCTTAATCCATAATAAGTTATGTAATTCTCTATGCTTTTGCTCCTAGGAAAGGTATTATGGGTAAATCTCATGTCATCATACTGGTTTGGATGAGGAATTTCTTTTTTTCTTGGATTTTTTTTTGGGTGTATTAACAGCTAAATTGCATTCACTTATCATAAAGATAAAAGATAAATTTCAGCAGCATAATGTTCAATAAGTGCCCTTGGTAGAGATTCTGGTGCTTTTTCCCATTGTATTTATGACTAAATCACATCAGCTTTTCATTTTCTGTTTAAATGTCTATATTGAAGAGCGTACCATTTTCTATTCTTCTTGCTTTGTCATCTGTGGTATCTTTCCTTTGTGCATCTGATATTGTACTGTATTTAGATGTTCCTTGTTTGTAACTTGGAAGTTTAAAAGCTGGGTTTAGATTAACCCTATAATGATTTATTAAAATTTTTTAATAACACACTGAAATGTTGGAGATTAGATTATTTGTCAGCATATAAGGATGGTAAAGCAAATCTGAGATTAAATTCAGATGATTAGATAAAAATTCAGTCAAACAATGAAAATTTTTTAAAAATAGCAAAAAAGTTAGATACAGAGATCTGGTAGGTTTATGGCAGTTACGTGGGATAATGTGTAACCTGTTAATAGATGTTATAAAATAAAATACTTGAAAGAAAGATGGTGTTTAAGAGGAGTATATCTGAGTTGTTTGCTAGGTGAGATTTTCTTTTTAACTTTCCGAGTTGTTCGGAGTATAGTATCCCTGTGTGAATTGAAGACCTTGTCTCTGTTCTGGTATATTAGGAAGAATCAAAGAACAGTTTACGTGCAAGGTTTGTTATTTTGTGTTTGCATCTAATTTAAATGTACTGTTTATTTCCACCTAGTTTTTGTTTGAGAGAATGTACCAGGAACACTGGCAGCAGACCAGTGAAGACTGTGTCATTTCAAAATGAAAAATATTCAGGATCCAGGCTAGAAAGCGCAGAACAGTATTCCATCATAAAAATAAACTTGTATTGGCAAATAGGTGCATATCTTTGCATTGCAGTGTTGGTGGGTATGGGGAAATACATTGCACCTGGGTGGAGTTGTTACTTCAGCAGAGTTTACATGCATAATGGAAACTACACAAACGTTAATACTGTGAAAGCACAAGAGAGAACCTGAAATTGGGTGAGTTTTATATTTACATTCAGGACTCAGTATGGCGGTTTTTCAAAAGAGTTGGCAGGATAGGAAAGTGGTGAGTGTGCAAATACTGAAGTTAAATTTGTGTCTCATTTGACTCATCTCATGTATCATGTTTGAATGGGTGCAGCTATACTCCTTCTGTGTTATATAGTCTTTCACTGTTGTAATGTTTTTGCTTATGTCATTTCTGAGCATCCATGATTTTAGGACAGGTTAAAAATTAGAAGTCCTAGAATATCAAATACTGTTTGCTCTTCTTTGACAACAAAGTCAGTGTTTTGCTGACTCCAAAATTAAAAGCATTCTATAATTATTATTCACACATTCCTAAAACAAGGTGAGAGATTGATTAGTTTAATGGCAAAGTGGTTTTCTTTCTTAAAAGGTGGTTATTCTATTTTTCAAACATAGAAATACATATACATATTTATAAACCACTACTTAAAACACATACTGAAATCTAAGTCAGTGAAGCAATTTTACTTGTCGGAATTTGGTGGCAACTCTTAGTTATGATCCATATAGATACTTTCTGTGTAACTTCAAAAGAATGTTTCCACAGCTTGTAAATATTCTTTAAAATTGTGTGTCTGGAAACTAGTTCAGAGGAGACTAGCTTTAAAGAGATGTGATAATGCAGATTGAAATAGAACTGCAGAATCAACTTGTACAGGGAAATTTGGAAAGGAAGTGTTTTATTTGTATTTTTGGGATGTTTTTACATTCATGGTAATTGAGGAAATGTACAGTCATATATACAGGTTAAGTATAATGAATCATCTTTTTTGCTAACTTTGTCTTATCAGAATTGGAGAGCTTTTCTAGTCATGTAATGATTTCAGTGTGCTTTTTTGTAGGGTTTTTTTTGTCTGGAATTACTGTTGTATGACTTTGGCACACACCAAGATGAATGGGTAAAGAAAGCCTTGAGAGTAATATGGCATTCTAAAGGTTTTTCATCTGATGCTCTAGCTGGGTCAAAAAGCAGCAAATGGTAAAAATGCTGCTTCCTCTTTCTCCAGAATATACCCACTACAGCTGTAAGCACTCTAAAGTAGATCTAAAGCCCTTCCCAAGGTTGTAACAGAGGCAGGATAAACGATACTTGACACATTGAAGTCTGTTTCTTCTTTTACATGCCTCAACAGGAGATACTGTGAGCCTGTTCTCCCTCTCCTATCCTCTTTAAGCAATAAAGAGTGCTATTTGCCTGGAAAAGAAAGAATGTCTGGGTATTGCATGAGCGTGTATGCAGAAGAATCTACTTGATATGCAGAGAGGAAGAGTCCTCTCCATGCATGTGACTCAACTGATCAGTGTCTGCAATGTGTGCTGTGCTTTCAGCATCAAACTCCCTAGCTCTAAGATGTCCCCTTGCAAAGTGGCAAGCATAGTTGCAGGTTTCTCTCTATGATGTGAAAGGCAGAAAAGAACCTGAGAAGATGAACTTTCATAAGTAAAACATAGGAGGAATGGCTGCTAACTATTGAGCAACACTATGTGTGGAAGATGAAGAAAATATCTTCCATGGATAAATAGGAAATCGTGTGACATGACTTAGAAGATAAGAATGAGCTAATGATAACTGAAAAATCATCAAATACTGTTTAGTCTTTCCAGTAAATATAATCACCCTTTCATGTGCATAAATTCTCATCTCTCCTTTTTTCATCCCGTTTCTTTCCTTGTAAATTTTGGTTGAATACAATGCATTTCTGGCCAGGCTGTATGCAGAAAGGCTCCTCATCAGAAGCACAATTAGATGTTTAGCAGTTGCCTGACTCACTACAGTGCTGTGAATATGATTTTGTTCAAATACGCTCAAAATGTGTAGTGCCTTATCTGCACTGAGTGATGCAGCCTCTAAAGATGGGGAGCATGCACACCTTGAAGTATTGCGCTTTGAATCACTTAAGTGTGTAAAATAGGAGTGCAGGCTAACTTCAGAATGTCTTGAAATGTGCTTTAGAGAGAACAGCACTTATTGGCACAGTAATTTTTAAGCAGTGCTTTGAGAGGAGCTTTAGAAGACCTTGCACAAGTGCAAGAGGAATTTGGTTATTTTCTTCTTTAGAAACCTTCATGAACTCTATTTCTCTAACAGCTAGAATATGGCTTAAGAGTAAAGACGTAACAAAAATTTTATTAAAGAAAAAACTTCTTCAGGGAGTGCAGTGGAGACTCTTACCTGTGAGTTCACCTGCGTCTTTAGTAGATAATTTCTTGGAATAAAGAGTGCAAGGGCAAGGTGTTTTATGGGCACTTTATATAGAGCTATCTTTCTTTCATGTCAGACACTTAAAATTACAAATTTTTTTCACTTCTAAAGCTGTAGTTTCCTGAGATTTTGCTTAGAACTCTAATTCAGCAAAGCCTTAATTGTTTGTTTGTGGCAGGGGAGGTTGAGTACATTTGGATAAGAGAATTTTCGCTATAATTAATGGGCATCAGGAAACATGACCCTGTCTAGATAAAAGGGAGTTCTGGATCATTAAGATTTAGATAATGGAAGGGGTTATATGTGAAAAGCAATTGTCTGATATGACAATAGCAAAAGACAAATGGGGCGGGAGGGTTTACTTTGTTTTTAGCTAGTTTAGAAAACATAAACACAGCATGCTTAGTAAAACTCCAGCAGACACTATGTTTGGAAATTATGTAATGACTCCATATAGGCTGTAATGATATCCTGAAACCCTGTATTTAAACTAACCTGAATTACAATGAGAGATAAACAGAATATTTACCCATCCCTTATGAGCTGCTGCTGATATGTAAATTTATTCTTCTACTTTGCACAAATATACTTTTGAGCTACTGCTTAAACACTTCAAGGTCCTTAGCCAAACAGTTTTAATGATGCCTCCAGTATTATGAAAGTGTGACATTTGATGAATGCCTTGTATAGTAGTGATATCAGGGAAAGTGTAAACAAAAAACGCACATCAAGTCATCGTGCAACACCTAGATAATTTATAATTTTACTGTTTATATCCATCTTGACATTTTTTATCTGCCAAAGGCAGGTTTCATTTGGAATCTTAATCTGAGATTTATTTGGTGGATCTGGAAATCATAGCTAGAGTTCCCACAGGAAATGGTCCATCTACCAACAGATTAAATGGCAGTCCTGCAGTTGTTAAGGGAGCTCTGCATTTAACACACATGCATACTCATTCAGTCAGCACTGTGGAGAAAAATTAAAGTAGTAACCCAGGTTTAGGAACAATGTAGCTAAAAAGTCCCATATTTGCTGAATGACAAAGGGTTATATAGCAGCATTTCATTTTATTATTCGTGCTTGAATTTCTTGTTTGCTTTGTTGAGTCTGCTGACGAATACTAATAAATGCCTGCAACAATCCAGACGAGAGATGCCTGGCAACAAAGCTATGCGGTGGACCTCCCTGATCTTCTCCAGTTCACAACCTGACCTTTTGAAAAATTGGCTGGGCTAAGCTGCAGAATTTGGGTGTAATGGTTATTGTTAACTCCAGCTTTAGGATTTATTAATTTGTGTGATCAAGACTTACCTATACTTCAAAGTTTCAAAAGACCAAACACAATCATCTATCCATTAGAACTAACATTGTGTTTCACTGAATCCCACTTAGTATCTGCCTAGAGATTCTGCTGTTTTGATGCATTCAGAATATAAAAATGTTTTTTCAAGTGTGAGACCAATCCAATGAAAATCTGATGTCTTCTCAGAGACTAATATTTTAAAATAACAATATGTTAATGAATTGCAAACGGAGAGTGGAACGCCAAAGGAAATGTCTGATATTTACACATTAATAAATGCATCACGATTAACTGCAGTGAATACCAAAGTAATGATTGGACACATATTTCAAAGATTGAGAAGCATTTTCCTATTTTAAATATTCAACAGTTTCTACACAATTGCTGCTTGAATGCAAACGAGGAGGAGAAAAGACTTAGTGAGAGAGACAGGCGAGGGAAACATCATTACTAAAATAGTTAGAATCCTCAGAACACTGTAAAAAATTGCCATTGCCAGAATAGTTCAGACTGTTTTTAATCTCCTTCTGAATTTATTTCTTTATGAAGGGTGTTACCAACGTTCTACTCAAGTACAGGTGAATAAAGAAGCATTCAAAGTAGCACAGATGTCCCCCCACTTAAATTGCTAACACATAATTCACTGTTCTCTTTAGATTCCTTTGAAGAAAAAACCTGAACCATTAAACTTTTGAATTTTGTCTGTATTTTAGCAGACAAAATATTTTCAAGCCTCTTTTTTGTTGTCTTGTTTGGTTTGGTTGGTTTTTGGTTTTTTGTGTATGTATGTGTTATGGGATATAGAGCAAACAACATTAATGCATAATATAATTTTAGTTATTCTTATTTCATTTGCAGATAACTTTCTCAACAAAGTTCCAGTAAGAATATGTTGTCCTCTTTGTTTCTTTTTTTTTTTTGACAATTTAAATTATTAGCTGTAGGCAGAGATCAAGCATTTGAATTGTATTGTTCTGTTCACCTGACTGACTTCTAGAACAATTTTAATCATTTGGAAGTTCACTGTATTAGAATGGTATAATTAAAAAAAAAAAAAAAGGTTATTTCATTTCTTCTGCCTAATATTAAAATGCAGGAAGTTTGTATATACTGGACACTGGACATCTGTCTTCTAATATAGAAATACCTAAACTAACTTGTCATGTGAATTAAAATAATCATCATAAAGCAGTGTCAAAGGATACCATTTCAGTAATTTATCCTAATTTTTTGATTGTGTAAATGTTATTTTGTCATTCGTAACCCCTGAGGGTTCTGTCTAGCATCAAGCAGTGTTCAATAAATAGTAGCCAAGGCCCAGCACATTGCAGGAAGTTGCCCCTCTCTAAAGTTGCCACAACATTCTCCTTACAAAGAGTCTGTCACTTTAACAGGGTCCTGTAGTTGTTCAAGAGTGAACTTCCAAACATTTGGAGCAGATAATTTCCCCCCAAACTGGCCTATTTTCTCCCCCATTCCATGCCACTAATCAATATCTACCCTCAGGGCAAATCTCTGAATGACCTTCCCAGAAATCTCTTTCTTGACTCTAAACATGGTGTGGACCACACTGAGACCTGGCAGACTTTGGAGTAAGATAATGCTTTCCTTAACATCCAAAGGGAATTCAGAATTCTCAAAAACTGTTGTAACAGGATTGAAGGAGGAAAAGGGAGTGAAGAGCTGTGGAAGATCATCCTCCCTTGTTCTTCCCGCAGACTGGGTATGGCTATTACTGGACTCCCAAAGGCAGCACCCGAGCAAAGGGTAGGAGAGCAACACGGAATACAAATCCCAAATGATCCTCATTGCCCTGGATGTTGTCACGTCATAAGCTGATATCGCACAGTGCATCAAAAAGTGATGCTGAACCCTCTCCCCACTCTGAAAATGACCATCATGAGGAGCAATCTGGGAGTATATACAGGGTTAGGTACCACCCTCATGAACAGACCAAGCAACATTGTGGCTCCATACTTAATACAACAAATGCTTAGATCAAATTTGTTTCCAGCCTGGTCTGGGTAGATCTGTTATTTTCTCAATCCTTTATGCCCCACATTGGGTGCCAAATAAGGCTATCATAATTTAGGAATGGTATTCTCCAATTTAGTATTCCCACTAAAAAATCACACACTGCGCCCCCTCCTCCCTCCAGTTGGAGGCACAAAAGGCAGAGATCACAGGTTGACATAAAAACCATTTACTGGAAACAGCAATGAGGTAAGAAAACAAACACTTTGTTTTCAACAATATCAATAAGAGAAGGTATAAGAGAAGAAACGATTCACATGGGCCCTTTCCCACCCGCCCCTCACTCCTCACAATAATGGGCAGTACCAGACAGCTCGCTCTGTTGCATTTTCTTAACCAGAGAAGGAATTCCTTCTCCCTGAAAGAAACTCCCTTCCCCCCCACACCTCTGGCAGTTATGTGAGGTGGTATAGAATAACCTTTGTGTCCTAGCCATGCCCTCTTCCATCTACCACATAAGATTAACTTTGTCCTGGCCAGAAACAAGACAAAGGGCTTGCTCAATGACCTCAATGCAGTTACTTCATTACAATTTTGGTGACTTTAAAATGACTATCACAGTACTTGTGCATCTCTTATAAATCTCTGAGGGTTTCCAGAAAATGTTGTTTCCAAGGCTTATTTCAGTGAACCTCTGTCTTCTGTTTCTTAAAGTGAGAGCCGATATCCTATCTCAGAGATAAAACCAAAACCTTTCTGAGTAAGAGTTACTTAAAAGTAAGTCGATAGTCCAAATTCTTTTGAACTGACCCATGATGCTCTCAGCAGAGTACCAGTCCTGTATTGTTGGGGCACTGAATGTACAATGCATCTACATGGTGATTTCCTCTCTGTTACTGCAAGGGCTTGGCTGGTTGTACATGGTATTTCAGCTGGGCAGAACAGTAAGAAACAAAAGGAGTTAGGTTTGTATTACAAAACTGCTCTGAGGTCAGTCTTTGCTTGTAATCAGCTTGCTGTGACTGCCATTCTGCTGTGCTGCAGAAATGATTTTGTGAGATTTTGGAGTTCTACTGAATATTCAGCTTGAACCTTGCCTGGTTTTCTTTAAACATTAGAAAAAGTGCATCATGAAGTGACAACCATTTGCTCTTCATTACAGGTTATTGGTTCTCAGTATACTACACTGCACTGAAGGGGCCTAAATAATTGCTAACACAAGTAAATCGATAGTAAGTCCAAAGACAAGTAAAGCTGCACTTCTGTTTGTTTTGAAGAATATGTGTGTTACTGACCTTCTATTTTTGCATTGAGCTTTTGTAATTGTTTTCTAGAAGCAGGAATTACTTTCTTCTTGAAAATTAAGTACAGCAACTTTTCTTAGGATTAACTCTGAAAATTTGTTTGCATATTGTAGGAGAGATAAAGTAGTGAGGAAAAAGTCAAAAATAATGAACACCCTTTGACATATGCATGTAAATCAAGTATATTGCTTCTGTGTCAACTGAAATATGAATGAAAAAGGAAATTACAGGGAGTCTGAAAATGCATAAAATCTAAAACAACTCTTTTCACTTATGCCAGACAGTAGGATTTCTTTCACCAGACTAATTTTCTTTCTTTGCATATTTATGCCTATAAAATCCTTTAATTTTGGTTTCCACTCATTTTCAGGATTTATGCCTTTTAATCATTCAGTAAAGGGTGAACTGTCAAGCAATTTGAGTTTTTCACAATCATTCTGTTTGGTGGAAGTTCCAGTAGTTAAATAGCCAAGTGAATGAATGTTTGTCTTTTGACAAAATGGTTGACTCATCATTTTCAGCTCATGAAGGAATATTCAGCCATAGCACTAATTTCATTTACATAGCTTGAAAAGTTAGTGGCTATCAGGTTACGTTTGCAATATTATAAATGCACCAAAAAAATCTAGATAATTTGAAGGTCTGTAATAAAGAATAGCAATTAGTCTAGTGAAAATAAAAAGAAGGTGACGTTCTAAAGTAATGGTTTTACACACATAGTTATTGCAGAAAGTGTGGTAGATGTGTGATTTGCAGGTGGGGCAAGATCAAGTATTTTTAAACTGTAGGAAGTGTGTCCTGTTACTCCATTGGGAATATTTGCTTTAATAGTTTTGTTGGATAGTGAATATTCCCTCATGTTTGACATTAAAAATTTTTGGTATTATACAAATACAAAAAAACCCCATAGACATTGAAGATATGTTGTTTAGACTGAGAAGGAAAAATTCATGATTGCAGCCCAGATGGCCAATTCCATCCTGGACTGCATCAAAAGAAGTCTGGCCATCAGATCAGGGGGAATGATTTTACCCCTCCCCTCTGCCCTTGTGAGACCTCGAGTGGACTACTGCATCCAGGTCTGAGGCCCCCAGCACAAGAAAGGTGTGGACCTGTTGCAGCAGGTCCAGAGGAGCCCAGGAAGATATCAGAGGGCTGGAGAACATCTCCTCTGAGGACAGACTGAGAGAACTGGGGCTGTTCAGCTTCAAGAGAGAGGGCTCTGAAAAGACCTTTTTTGCAGCCTTCCAGTACCTGAAGACGGCTTATCAAAAAAGAGAGAGAGCAACTTTTTACACAGGCAGATATGCTAGAACAAAGGGGAGGAGAGTGTTAAACTGAAAGAGGAGAGATTTAGGCTAGATATTAGGAAGAAGTTCTTTACCCAGAGGATGGTGAGGTACTGGACCAGGTTGCCCAGAGAACCTATGGATGCCCAGTCTCTGAAAGTGTTCAAAGCCAGGTTGGATGGGACCCTGGGTAACATGATCTGGAGGGTGGCATCCCTACCCATGGCAGGGAGGGTTGGAACTAGATGATCTTTAGGGTCCCTTCCAACCCAAACAGTTCTGTGATACTGTGATTAACAATAGATTATAGTTTGCTAGTCACTGAATTTTGGAGGCTTTTAGTAATTAAAGTTGCACTTTCCCAAATATAGCACTATGTTTTGTTCTAAATTTTTTCACACTTTTAATCTGAAAGTGTCACAATGTCATAGCTACTAGGTTTGCAGTCAACCTTGCTCATGCTCCCAGGGATGGATTATTCTCTTTCCTGCTTTTGCTCTTTTTCCTAGTATTCCTCTTACTGCCATCCCTTTAGGTGTTCACTCATGCAGTCTTTTTCAGACAGATGAGAACATACTTTGTCTGTGCCACAGAGCAGCTTAAAAGAAATGCCAGTAGGCATATAGGTAGCAAGCAGCAGGCATATAGGTAGCAAGCAGCAAATCCTATTATCCTTGAAGCTGATTTGATACACCTAGGGCTTCCAGTGTCACCATACTCATCTGCAGGCAGATCTGTAGCCAGTCCTGTATTTTGAGGTGCTGTGTGCATGTTCCATTGGGTTTTTTTTTGTTTTTCCTTACTTTTATTCAGTGGAGATCCCCTGAAAACCTCTGAACAGATCAGTGCAATTTGGCTCGTGAGGTGCAGAAAGACTACAAGCAGGGGAAGGAGGTGCCCGCCCAGCTTCTGCTGGGTGACAGGACTGCCAAGTATGCTGAGTGGTAAAACAAGGGAAGCTACTGCCTTCTTAGTCTCCCGGTTGAATCTGCACCTTCTGTGCACTTATCACTGTCAGTACAGGATTCTCTAATGAAGTGCTTTCCCTGATCTTGGTGCCAATCTCCCACTCCTTAAAGGAAGCTATGAGAAATAATGGGTGCCTACATAGTGTGATAGTTTCAATGTTTTTACTTGACTTTTTAACCACTCCCAGCTTAACAGCATTGAATTTTGTTCAGCCTTTACTGTTTCAAGCCATGACAGCATTATCTTCCCCTTATGTCCCTCACAATCAATTCCCAGATTTAATTCTACTGTCTTTATATTCCTTCTTCCTAACATTTGCTTTTCTTTCCCTCAATGTGAACAAGCTATTCATTCAAGATAAATACATACAGAAGATCAGCTGTTCAGCTTCTCCCTATAGTGAAATACTAATCTGGGCTACTGAACTTGCTATTTTATATGGAAAATAAGTTGTTTAGTATAAGAACCAGAATCAGTGGTGGTGGTACCACTTAATGAAATCTACATAATTTTGTCTAAAGCTTGCAAGGCTGTTTTACCCTTTCTCTGATGTTTCCTGTGCAGCATGATTATTGCAAATGCTACTTACTCCCCAGTGTGTGTCTGCAGCATTGGTAATTAGTGCACAATACAATTTGCAGGAGGCATGAGGAAAAGCACTGAAGTGCATTGATTAAAATTGTCACTTATTTTACCATGGGGGTAATGGGCTATATGGAGAATAAAGTGGTTTTTAAAATAATAATTAAAAAATCCCTATGCCCATTGATGTGACAGTGTTCAAAATGTCTTCCCCAAAGCATTCTATTGACAAATTTAACGTTACCAAAAAAACAAAACCAAAACCAAACACTGCAGCTTTATTAAATGAGTACAAACCTCTCACCCTAATGCCTTTGAGCAAAGTGTTTCCAATTCTGAGTGGAGGAGGGCTGCCATCATCTCCTCTTTTACAAAGTCAGTAGAGAAAAAACGTATTCTCTGTGTTTCACCTAACATTTCTGGGAATACCACTTACAGGCTTGCTGTGATGCTACATAGTCTTACCCATGTGCTTGAGGGAATTGAATCTGGATGAAAAGGTGTGCTGCAAATCTACATTGCTTAAAGCATCAGCATTAGCCTTAATAAATGCCAACACGGGTCTAGTCCTATTCTGAATTATATTTCCTTTTTTTTTTTTTTTTTTAGCTGCAGTAACTTACAGTTGAAGGCATAAAGCCCCATATCTTGGCATGGCCTGAGAATTTACCCTGAAGTGCAGCTGCTAACGCAGATGTGTGCCTCATCATGCAAACATGTTTACTTATTGTTTTAAAAACAAAAACCTGTCTGCTGCCTCAACCTGTCATCTAGAGAGCTTTGCTTCTTTTTGGCAGCTCATATTCAAGGTGTTACAGAAAGGCTGCTGATGCTCATCTGACCCTCTTACACCCAGCTACTCTTCCATGTAGGCACTAGTGATACTGTTGGGGTGACCTAGAAAGTATTGCATGTGACTGTATGGCTCTGGGGGTGATGATCAAGGGTGTGGGAACCCAGGGGTTGTTAGCCTTGATCCTTCTACTAAGAGAGAGGGACCTGTAGGAGGATTGGGTGGAATATCACAGAATCGCAGAATATGCCCAAGTTGAAGAGGACCCACAAGGATCATCTTCAGACAACTGGAAGAGCCCTCATGTTCAAAGGTTCTGGTTCTCATGGAAGTCTAAAATGATTCTAATAATCTGCTGGACTGAAGGACAATAGCAGGGCACAAGTGATCTAGGAAATTGCTGGAGTCCACTGATGACAACTTCCTGATAGAAATGATTGAGGTGCCAACAAGGTGATCTCCAATGGTCCCTGCCAACTGCAATGACCCGGAGAACAATTCTTAAAGTCCTGGCACTAAAAGCACTAAATTAACTAAAACAGAAACTGTGAAAAGAAGAAAAACTTACTCAGTTGATTACTCTCTTGCTAAGGAAATAGAAGCAGCCTAAACTGTCATCTAAACATCTTAGCACTCTGAATTGAGGTTTTTCTCCAACTTTCATACAGTCTGGACCAAAGAAGAGCACAGTAGTGCTAAACAGGGAACAAAGGTTCATGGCAATAGTCACTGGTTATTGCAACAGATACATTGTGCTTGAATTCTTTCACAGAGTGCAACACACTTCACCTGAGACACTTTGCATAAATATAGCTTATAGAATAAGTTGGTGCCCTAGAGAGGAAGAGGAGGAAAAGCTGTCATGGCAAGTGAAGCATTGCACTTCCCCTTCAGTGTGTGGAAGCACAATTTGCAACTATATATATACAGACACTACATCTGAGATGGGAGAAGCGAACATCTCAGTGAAGTTTCATAGGAAGATCTTTATAATATAAATCAAGTGGGAAACACTTGTCAACCAAGTGTACTCCTCCATATAAAAAGCTTTGCAAGTGTGAAAATTCAGACTAGGTTAGTTTTTGGATAGCACTAACTGGAGAGGATTCTGAATTTTGCCCATATTTGTTGTCACTCCCAGGTTGGGACAGGTTCTTAGAGTATTTTTGGTGATTTATTTTTTTTTTAAACATATATTTCTTTAGAGATCTTTGCTCCTTACTGTAAGGAGGAGCAAGAGGTCAAGTCCAGTTTTTAGGTGTAGCAACACTTCAGAGGAAATCTCTGCTCAAAAAATCTGCAGGATTTCAAGCTGGTGCAAACAGTGTACATTTATTCAAAGAATCTAGGTGGCTGTGGCCTGTGTTCAATTTCTGCATTAGCTGTGAAATTATATGAGGAACACATTTCAATCACAGTGTTGAAAGTATTGTTACACTTACTGACAAGAGTTTTATCAAGTTATGGTCCCCACCATAACTTTGTCACATGTTTATTAGTGCTCAGAAATAATGATTCTGATACGCTATTGACTGTTGTTTCTCTAGTACTAAAATCAGTGGCTATAGTTTAAACTTGTTAAACTGACTCCAGTCCATTCAGAAGTCATCTCTCAGTGCCCATGGACTGTTTCCTGAACCATTGGCTATGTCTTTCCTTCTTTAAGGACAGAGGAATCTATCGCAACAGATTTTAGAGACAGTCTTTGGTGTTTTTTGCTTGGAGTGTCTTACATGCAGCATGACACCTTGATAGTGATTAATGTGTATTTTGGGGCCATTTCTACTTGATTTCAACTGCATAAAAGGTTTCTTATTATTTTTGACGAGAATGTTATAAGATGGATCAGAGAATGTATACCCTATAACTTATCCAAAATGTTTGGAAACACTAACTTTATTAAATAAGCAAAAGCTCCAGTGTTTGTTCTCTACTAATCTAAATGAAAGAATGAAGAATGTATGCACCTACTTTTCCATTTGCAGTTTTTTAAGGCTGCTTCCTTCCCATTTTTAATATAATTCTATAAATAAAACTTACTTGTTCTTACTTTATGAAAGAACATTTGTGGTATGTAGATCTTTCCTTCATTTAAATACCTTGATATCAGAAATATGTTCTAAAAATATCTAGTAGCCTAGGTTAAGAGAACGGACTATCACTCTCAACATTTTAATCAGATAATTTTTCCCTTTGGCACAAATTCTGTTTTGCATTCTTCAAGTTCTTTATTTGTATAAGCCTGTACCTGACACTCTACAGGAATGAATGGTGTGACCTTAAATTTGTTGTTGCTAATTACAGCTTGATAATATTCCTTTTGTAGCCAAAATGGATTTGAGAGACCTCACTATAAGTGAGAATCTAGTTAATAATCCGAAAATTTCTCTTTATAACAGGAATTCATCATGTTTCACTATAGTAGAGCTGACTTTTATAAAAGATAGGTAAATAATTTTTTACAGTCAGCATTACTTTAAACAGTCATTTAAGGAGAAGAAGGATTAGGAAATGGTGATGAATTTTTCATGTTTCCATGAGAAAAATCTAGTAAATAGGCTGTAACCCATACATCCATGCTGTAGGTAACACTGGTCTTGTTCCTGAGTGGGAATAAGCTGTGAATTTGAAAGCAAATTGCTTTTTCCTGTCTGCTACAAGTAAGAATATAGCTAGCCATTTTTGAATGAGAAATCTCTAGTTCGTGCTTCATTTTACAAATGAGAAAACGTGTTTGCTTCTCTTTCCAACTAGAAATGCACATCTTGGAACAGAAAAAAGAAGACTTTTGTGTTGAACTTCAGTTTTATCAGAGTTCTCAAAAAAACCCAGAATTTTTCATCCAGGCAGAAACTGAAGCACCAAAACTTTCAGATATGCCAATAAAGAGTCGAAGAGGAAGAGTCATAAATGATTATAATTCCGGTCCTGAACAATCAAGGTAAACCTAAGAAATATCTGTATGTGTAGTTTTCTAGATTCAAATTATAGACAACATACATATGGAATTTTGGATAAAAATAGGGAAATTTGCTTCCCAAATAACAATCAGTAAGTCGGCTTTTTACTTAGACTCACTATATCTGCTCTTCTTCCCTTGTGGAGTGCAACTTTTCACCATTATATTCTCTATCACTCAGAGAAAATTTGATCATTGCAATGGTTTATGTCACACACTGTGGGTATTTCAATGATTTTTATGTCTACAGAGAATTTTGAAAATGCATCCTCAACAGAATCAGAATATCTCTGAAAGTCTAGTAGTATGTGTGGCTTTACACAACAAACACAGTGTATCCTAAAGCAACTAGGAAGCAGGAATAAAGCACTGTGAAGTCCAGATGAAGTTGGAAGAGTGAAGATGAGGAGCTGTAATACCTTGTAGCAGTCTGTGACAGGAATCTGGAGAAGAGCCAAGATGGTTGAAAAGTTTAATATAAACCCTGAACATTTTATTCTGTCATTAATTTTGGTAATTTCTTGTCATTAATTTTTGTACTGTGCAATGGCCCTCTACTGCAGTCTTAAGAAATAATACACATTTATATGTGACATAATATATACATATAATATATATAATATAGGTATAATTAGCTGACTAGGGAAAATACTACCAGTTTTGAGTGACTTAGGCATTCTGAAGACCAAATCTTAACACCAAGTGGCAGAGTTGCTTTTGAAAATGGGAGCAAGGCTGCAAAGCCCTATTATATACTTTCCAAAAGTATGCTAATTCCTCATCTGTCTTGCAGATTCTACACCTTGTTTTATCTTTATTATGGTGGTGATTTATTGGTGGTGATTTACTGGGTGAAACCAAATCCATAGTACTTCTTCGATTTCTTGTTGCTGTTTTCTGCATTATGGACTAAGATATGCCATTAGGGCAATGCATCCTTCACTAAAAGACTAATATAATCCTGAGTGCTTAAGTACAGCCCAGCACAGAGTCAGACAAAGATTGTTGCTCCTACCCTTCACCAGTGCCGCTCCCACTGGCAATGAAGCTGGTCTTGAATGCTTAGATTAACCTCCCACATCAGTCTGCACGTTAAACCATCTCATCGGCAAGTATGTTACATGTAGGATCCTAAAGCTATGTGCCAAAACCTCATTACGGTATAAATGACACAAAATCTATCCTTCCCCAAATAGATTGTAATTAGAATATATGATAAAATATCTTGACATAGAAAAACCCAGGAAATGTTGAGTTAGTATTGATTTGCATTGTAGATTATGGTCTTGGTGTGCTATCAATGTGATTTGTCATTTTTCCTTCTAAGGAGAAAGGAAGAAAACATTTGAGGAAAGAAAACACTTCAGTTTAAGATGATGATTAGCTATATTCAAATATGTTCATGAAGCATCTCCTGAACATGGAAAATGCACAAGAAACCCTTGAGTTTTGTAATGTCTGGGCAATAGTATCTAGAAGTTAGTTTTCTCTTTTTTTTTTTTTCTTTTTTTTCTCTTCCTAAATACAGCACTGTAGAAAGAAAGGCTAACAGACTACTCCCTGAATTTATACCCTCATGGAAGGATGCTGCAGACTTAGGTGGAAAAACAGAAACTGCATTCCTTTTAAAAGAATTGGACACTCTGAGGGCCAAAAATAAAAAGGTATAATTGAGATACTCAGACAGTATCCATTTTTTTATGTTTGCCTTGTAAAATATACATTTTAAACTGTTCCTGATTTAGTTTTGTTATTTATTTTAGTGTACCAGTCACTAACCTGCTGACATTTTGGATTCTTAGTATCTGTTTAACAACCGTTTCTCTGGAATAAAAAAAACCCCTTTCAACCTACCCTCTGATTTTTTTTAATCAGTGGCATATATTCTTGCACCGTGGATAAAAACCAAGGAGGACCAAAGACAAAGCCAGGGCTTCATGAATTGAATCTGGAGCTCATGCTTCTGATGCTTCTGTATATGTATTGCACATAAGTAATGTGCCCTGATAGCTTCTCTTTGTTGAGGAGAAGAAAATTCTATCCTGCTTGAACACTTCATTGCTTGTAGCCTTAGTTGTGGTTGCATTCCCTTGAACAGTCTATAGTCTTTCCATGAAGCATCATAGAATATTCAATGGCAAGTTCAGGTATCTCTCCAAGAACAGATTTAGAAGAAAGACCTAAATCTGTGAAAGAGTACCAGTTTTTTATCTGATGATGAACATGAAGAATTATGCATTTACACAACAGTCTCTTCAGGCTGTGATGTCAGTATTCTTGGTAGGAAACAGGCTATTCATGCAGACACCACCTACATTATATTCCATTTAATTCTAAACTTTCTTAGCAAGAAGGCTGATGATACCTGAAGAAGAGAATCCCAAGTAAGAACAATGGCACGCACATTGCTACTTGTCTCACGGAGAGACATAGGGCAAATGTTAAAAAAGGTATTTTTAACAGTTGTTCTTTATCATAAGATAATCATAAAAAATCATAAACTGAACAACTCTTGTAATGCTTAGTGTTTGTATTTTGGGGATAAGAAATTATTTTTTGCAATTTTGTTTTGGTTAAAAGAGGTGGTTGACTGTTTCAGCCAGATAAGAATCTTACTGTACATTTGTTCAATTCAGCTTCAAGATAAACTGGTTGAAAAGGACAAGGAGCTGAAGACAATGAAACTGGACTTAGAACTGCAAGAGAGAGCCACAGAAGCTAAGATTGCAGAAAAGATTGCAGGTACTGAAGACAAGCGTTTAACAGATGGCTGTATGGCTCATACGGTACCCATGGCTGCTATATGACGTGGCCTAGTGAATGTTAGCTTTATTTGCTAAGGGAGGGAAGATTTGACTTTTTTTTTTTGTGTGTGGCTGTTTAGAGTTGCTTAGAAAATAGGTGGCTTTAACATCCTGGTACTGGTATTAGTAGGAGCTTTACCTGTATTCATACTGATTTGGGCATTAAATGCATTGTTAACACCATGTCAATCCAATCACAAAAAGGTTGTTTGTTTTGTTGGAAGGTCCTGAACAAACAAGGGGAAATAATGATTACCAGTGCCTCTACCTTTCAACCAGCAGTTCAAATACCACTTATTGTTTTAGCTCGTTCAGAGCAATACTACCCCCTCCCCATGTATGGAGAAAGTCATACATTCACTTCAACTAGAGACCTGCACTGTTCTTGAAAAATCTGTTCTTGAAAAATCTGCTCTTTTGATAGTTAAAATGAATTTTTGTTGAATGATGTTTTGTCTCCGGTGAATGAAGTTTATATGAATTCTCAACAGGAAAGGTTTTTAAGTTTATAGTTGAATGTGAATGCGTGCTTGTATTTGTTGTTAATTGTTCTTTGGGTAGACATATGAACATGGAGACAGTTTGTATTTTATGCTTTCAGATATTGCTAACATAATAAAGCTGAATATTCTTATAATTGAAAAGTGACTGTGTATGAAAGTGACTGTATGTGAAAAAGACAATGTATACAGTGAATGAAAAATGCTCTAAGGTTTTTCTAAAAGATTTTTTAAAAAAAATTAATGGGAATGCTTTTATAAATGCATTGTGTCATTTATTCAGAAAGAAAGTATAAGCTTGGTAAAACTTTTCTTATAGATCTCACCCACTTCACAGAGTATTAATTGTACGAATACCCGTGCCCAAAATGTGGATACTGAAAAGAGGAGTTAAGTGTCTTTAGGAAAATGGAGCAGATAATAAGCCCTCTAGCTGAAAAACAGATGGCTGACTTTCCACTTAATATCAAACTCCTGAGAATACTCCTGAGATAGAAGAGAGAGTTCCTAGATTTTCTGTGGTGGGGGAAGGGAAAGGTAGATCTAACCGACATCTTAGGAAAGAAGTTAAATACAGGCAAAATTTTATTCTTATTCATTTAACATAACTGCGTGCTTTATTTTCAGTAGAAAAAAGATTTGCACTGTGTATCATTGTTATATCCAGCAGCCAAAGGGTAACGCAAATGGTGTGGGTGGGTTCTGAAGTTTTGTGTTTGTTCCTGGATATTTGCCCAATGTTTTACCTCTGTACTTGATTCTCTTTGATATAGGTGTTCATTACTCATTAAAACCTGGAAAGAAGTGTTTGTCAAAAGCATGTTTAGTTTCATTTCTATGAATACAGTTGAAATACTTGCTAGTAATTTGTTGTTTTCCTACACTACTGTTTAAACTTTCTAATTATGTCCTAAGCATAATTTATATTTGAAATATTGTAGCATAAATATGGATATAATAATTTAACATACTTATTCTGTTTTAAAAGTAAGAATAAATGAAATTTTAAAGGGAGCTGCAATGTGTAATAAGGATGACCTTTAAAAATAGCCTTTTTTCTCCTTTTATGAGTACAGGAAGTATAAAATCCTTTAAATGTTGAGAAAGAGGGCAAGAGGCTCCTTACTACTTAAGCTGTTTGCCAAAAGGAAGCATCGTTAATATTTCACAGTTTTTTTGCTTCCTGTCTTACAGTTCTAAGAACATTACCAAGTTTGGATAAATGGTTTGAAATCTGGAATGATGTGAAGCAAACCACATTTGTGGAGGTCTGTGTGTCTCTCTCTCATAAAAGCCTTGGACAGAGTTCTAATGGACAAGCAGAACTTAATAAAGCAGAGACTGTGTTTAAGGAAAAACTTTTCCCCTTGTGTTAAGTTCCTTGAGGAAGGGAGAACACATGCTGCTGTGATTTCGTGTTACTAGTTAATGTTTAATTACTGCAGTGTATAACACATGGTAGAGTGAAGCTTGTAAATATGCATTGTTTGCATTTTTATTATTGCTCAGTACTGACTTTATGATAAGTGACTCCACAAAATTAGATTGTAAAGAACATCAGAAAGGTGCACCATAAAAATGTTATCTACCTTGAGGAATATTACAGTTCTGTTTTAAAAGGTAACCCCCTAATTGATGGGTTTTACTAACCAAATCCCATGGAAAGAACAGAAAAGCTGACAACAAAGGCCCTTTTAAAATGAAGCTACTGCAGTCTTCAGAAATAAATAATCCATGGATTGTCACTTTATGATTTTTACTTTGTTCAGAGGGAAAAGTGAAGAGAAAAAGTGTTCATTTGTGAAATGCTTCATGAACGGAGAAGAAAAAATAGAATTCAGGCAGAAGATATTTATGATAGAAGAGAAAGTATAATACTGTGTGCAACAAATAACTTATTTTCAGAAGCTGTTTATTTTTAAATTCTTCTAGCCTGGAAAATGGATATTAAAACTCCCTTGGGTTCCTACCTCTATGTCAGCTAGTTATGACTAAAGAAAATTAGGGAATTGGCAGTGTTGCAGACTCTTTAGGGTTAGATACTAATGTTTCTAGTGATCATAGTTGCCACCAATTTCTGCAGTTTCTTCATTATTCTTCTGTTGGATTTTGTGTCATTGTAAGCCAATGTTGGAAGGTATCATTAGTTTCACTCCCCATCATGAAGAACAGAGGTGGAGGCAACGTCAAGGAAATCAAGAGAAGAGCACATCATAAAAGAACAAAGACCAGGATAATATAAGGCAAAAAGGGAACATTGCATATGAACTGGGTATGAAGAATAGACAAATCTTGAAATTTGGGAGCTGCAGAACTTTCATATGTTGAACAGAAAAGGAATGGGTGCCCCTTGTGGGAGGGGAAAGGGGGAAGAGGCATACATCTTCTGAGGACAGACTGGATGATAAAGATGGAAGCATTGCAAAGGAGTAAGTCTTCAGAAGAACCAGAAGAAATTTATTATGGTTTTAAATCAGTGTCAACTCAGGAGGATTAAGTCCAGCCCTGTTAGGTGTTGCACACCACCTTTAATGCCTGTGAACGGTATTAGCATTCTGTAGATCCTCTCTGAATGACCAACGTCATGGTAGGAAATAGTGTGGAAAAACGGGAAAGCAGTACTTCTAATATGGTGGTATATGCTATACAGCTTTCAGTCTCTTGGAAACTATGGCAATATACCTATAATGAAGTCCTTATTTCAGGTCTGTTTTTATGAAAATGTTGTGAATTTGCATTTCTGGTATTTTGGAATTCTCGAATATGGTATGGAAATATTCATGAACGTGATTTGAAGTTTCCTAAATTAACTTAAAAAATAATTACTGAATATGCATATGCAATAGTTTTAATAGCAAAAGTAAAAACAATTATTCAAGTGGCTATTGCCTTAAAGTTAATTTGATTTAATATCCCATAAAGTAAGAGGAAATAAGTAATCTTGCCAGTAAAAAACTTTGGGTGGCAATAACTTCCAGCACAGAAGAAAAGTATTTTCCATTTCTTCAAAGCTCACTTTAGAGTCCCTTTTTAGATGTTATTTTTCTTTCCTGCATGTCATCCATTAAAGATTAGCTGTGGAAGGTTGGAGCATGGAGAGATTATGAATGACAGAACAACTCCTGCAGAATAATAATCAGTTTTTGGTATTTAATGCTGTTTGACTTTTGCAGACACATTTCTTATTAACCTTTGGTACAAACAGAAATCCAGGTTCCTGATATCTCATGGAGAAGATGAATTCAAGATCCTCTTCCAATTAAACTGAAATAAGGCCAATATTGGGTTTTAGGCAAAAGAACTCAATAGTTCTCAACTCTTGTGTTTATAAACCTAAATATGAATGATATTTTACAGTTTAAGTAGGTAATTCATATACTTCCCTTACCCAGTTTTCTATACATAATTTGTTAATATATATAGTCTACATAGTTCTTAGCAGATTTGTCCTATTAATGCTTCATTATGGAATACTATTTCCTGAATTTTTTTTTCAAAATATTTCCTGATAAATAACTCAGTTTTGAAAATAGCTGCAGGATTTGTATCCTCTATATGGGAAGGTAGACAATCCTTGCAAAGGACAGAAATAAAATAAGGTGGAGGCATTGTAGTTGAGAAATCACTGGCTTAATTTTTAGCAGTTTAATTTGAAACAATATAATTTGACCTTCCAATTGTCAGAATTATTGATTGTCAAAAAGTTGCATACAGCTCTTTGAAGTACAATATATGATGAGCTGGCATGGATTAAAATGTCAATTACTAAGCTATTTATGGGTGGAGCTTGTATGTAAAAAGCAAGGATATTTTTATGACTAGTCTGGTCCTTCTTTCCTCCCCACAACAGTGCCAGATGAGGGTTTTATTCAGGAATAAAAAGGTCTGCAAGTATTCTACTTCTTGGGGTATTACAAAACTTTTCTTTAACATGACAAATTATAACTTGCAAACTTTAATGCAATGTTTATATTTTGCCCCTTAAAGTAAATATTCAGGCATCAGTAATTATTCACTGGGAAAAAAAAAAGTTTTACAGCATTATGATTTGAATTTTGAAGTCAGCTGTGCTTAGTGTATTAGAAGCAGAGGCTTAAGCATTGTACAGGGATTGGCTTTCACAAGAACTGCCTTGAGGTCTGTGTATAATGCTCTTTCCTATTCTTTCCCACTTTATTTTTTTTAATTGAATTTGGATCTGAGTACACAAAGAAAACCCTATGCAGAGCTGCCACTAAGCAACTTTAGCCTTTTATTAGGAACACTCTGTTTATAGCATTGGAAATGTAGGAGCAGATGAATGCTATGCACTAAATACATACAACAAACACAAAGTAATAAAGAAGTCACTGTATTCTATCAGTGTTTTTTCAGATTGCTTTATCTATAAAGTCACATTTAGGTGTAAATGACTTGTAGTGTATAACTTCTGGTACAGACCCATGAAAACTTAAGTAGTTCTATGATCTTCTTATCACTATTTTGCTTTTATTTTTTAGTTATATGTCATAGGTGAAAGTAAATGAATGGTAGCTTTCAAAAAGAGAGCTAGGAACTTAAGTTGTCTGTTTCATAAGAGAACATGTCAGCACTGCTTTTAAGTTGACAATCAGCCCTGGAGCTCCTGATAGTTTGCCATTAACCTGAATGAGAACTGGGTAAGGGCCTTAGGATTTGAACATTTCTAGGGATTATCTGCATTTTGCAACATGTATGTGCAGAGACCAGTTAATGGCACATTTTAAAGTTTTCATAGCAATGCAGTATTTTTTTCTTTTAATTTGGCTGTGATAAGGTTGACTTATTTAAGAATCATGAGCACAGTCATTAAATCTAGTAGAAGGAAGTCTCAGAGGATTTTGATTTCTAATTTGAGTGGATAACAAATACATACATGTTTGTATTTCTGTAAGGAGAACAAGCATATAGCCATATGGTTAAATAAAATTTAATAATAGTTGCCCATCTGGAAATGGCAAGAATAGTTTCCAAGTCTTCTTGTCAGTAGGCAGGCAGAGATCCAGTAATGGTGGACAGGAATAGGAGAACTGATGAAAATGAAAAGGCAGGTAGTTATTGCACCCCTTTCCCCCATATACTTCTCTAATTCCTCATATTCACATAGCTGCTACCCAGAAATCCAAAGTGAAAACAAACCAAAAATCCCTAAAAATCTTCAGTTAAACCTCTCTGCAGGATAAATTTCAGCTGACAGTTTCTTCATGGAAGCAACGGAGCAGGATAAACAAGCAGCTCATTACAGGAATCTTGAATTCTAAGTATGACTTGGCCAAGCAAGTTCTTTCATGTTTCTGCTTTTCCTTCAGAATGTCTCCAAAAGACAGAAAACAGAAAATATTCTTTGTTTCACTTTTTTTGTATGATTTCAGTATTTTCTCCTATCTTAGGGCTGTATACCTTCATGAAACAAGTAAAATCACACATTGAAATTCTTTGAGCCATTATTTATTATTATTTCAGTCAATTAATGAATAGTTAAGATGCTTTGTAAAAGCGTATAATCTCATTTGTATTTCTTGTTGCTGTAGTGGTGCAAGTAACTAGTAAAATTACTTTGAATGTACCAGAATCAATGCCAAAGAAAATCCTAAGTCACTTATTGTTCAGCAACCACTGATCTTGAATACTAAACCTTAAACTGCAAAACCCTGACCTTCTGCAACAATACATTGCTATTAACAAAAATACTTTCTCACCATGTGTTTTCTTGGAAGTAACTGATCATTGTAACTACTGCTTTTTGCAAAAACAATTAATAAAATTTTAATTTCAAAGTTTCTTGTATCACTTTTCACATAGTCCAATGCCAAACACAGTATTTCATCACATCTGATGACGAATACCTTGCAAAGTCCAAAATATCCTTAACTCTGTAAAACTGACTTACATTGAAACCCAATTGTTGCAGTGTTATAGTATTTACTGTATATTCTGAGATAGGGTAGCAGTGAGGATAATGAGCTCATCTTTTCTTCATAAGGTCTAGCCTGTATTCTGATTTTACTTTTTTAATGAGTCATGTGAAATGATTTCTGCTGCCATGGATGTTTTAAGACCCAACATTTTCTTCTTTTGCCTCTCTCACTTAGTTTATTTTATTGACACAGATGACCTCTAGGAAATAAGCAAACAGACTTTTACCCTGGGAGTCGTGCTTCCCTCACTTCCCCCAAAGTTCTGTTGTTTGGAAAATCATGAACCACTGTTTAAACTAGAATGATTTCCAGCACACTTTCTTAGTACTGCTGTGTTTTAAAGGTAGTTTAAAAAGTATAGGAGATAAGTTTGCTGAAAGAATCAGGCTCAACTAAGAAAATATGTACACTGCTTTGACTCAGTAAACTCATACTTGGTATGGTTCATCTTCTTCATATTTACTTTTACCCATATTAGAAAACAATTAGCTTACTAAACAAATTTGAGTATTTGGGATAAAAAAATCTACTTTGAGTCTCTCTCATTTGACTAAGAATTACATGATATTTGATAAGCTTGTTTAAAAATGGACATATCCAAATATTATTGTAAACACCCATTGATTTGTTTTACCTGCAATATAAGTATTTTACTTAGTTGGCTTACATAGTAGCTAATAATATTTGTTAATGTAATTTAACTGCTGTGAACCTTTACTGAACAAATATTGAAATTTATACAAGTCAAAGAAAGAGAATCTCTAATGACTTTTGTAAAAGCTTCCATTTAATAGTTAAGGAGAAAAGTTTATATGACATACCAGATGCAATTAACAGTAGATTTTACATTTAATAAAAAGAAAGAAGCATATGTATTTGCTTTATTCATTCCATCATAATTTGCATTAGAGCTGTGGGTGTTTAATGAGTAAATTCCAGCTAAAATGCTATATTGATTTTCTAAGTGAACTTTGTAATAGCTATCTACCTTACAAAAGCTCTGTGTTTACAATTGTTTTCTTTACTAAAAACTAAAAATGTTTTAGAATTGATGAGTTTAGCATAATGATTCTTTTAAAATAAAGAGCTCTTTGAGAGTATGCAGGTTTCAGTTACAAGGAGAAAGATGTTATTGAATTATTCCAAAACAAATAAAGTTTATGCAACCAAACAGTACTTATATATTTGTATATATCACAATATTTTCAAGCATTGGAAAATAATACTTTTTTCTTAACTTAGCGCTCTGGGATTTAAATATTTTAACTCTAATATATAACTCTTATATTTGTATGAATTGCTAAATAACACAATTCATTTTAGCTTAATACTGGACTATTTATGCTTTATTTTTGTGTGTCACTTTCTTGCTTGAAACATGAGTTCTATAAGAATTTGTGTTTCTTCTTGGTCAGGCCTCAAGACAGGCAGGATAGGATTGGATGGTGTGCCACTGAAAGGTCTCCAAGAAAAACCTTGTGGTGTCAACAAGAGCAGTTGGTGATGAAGTAGCTGGATCTCTTTTTCCCTTGGATCAGGCATCAAGTCAGTGTGCCAAAATGGAGTCAGTATTTTGCTGGATATGCCATATCTTGAATGGACTTAGGAGCCTGACTTGTTAACTATCATTCAGTTTCCACCTGGCATTTTTAAGAAGCAGAGGGAAGGGATGATAATCTGGATAGTCTTTACTTCTTTTAATATAGAGGAATTTTCTGTCACTCTCACAGATTTTAAGTGGACATCTTATACATCACATGTTTTCCTATATATGATACATAATGTTTTGGTTTGCTGCTGCATTGAAACCCAAATGTGTATGCATCTCTGTGACTTATTTGAGGAATGCTTGTGGTCCTTATGGTCCTGAATTGCTACTTTTGACTCATCCATAGCTCAGTCAGAAAGATGAATGTTATTTTTAACCACATCATACCTCAACCTATCTGCATTGTGTAACTGTCATAATATTCCATATAATAGGAAAAAAAATGTAAAATTTAAGTCACTTTTCTATAGCTTGTAGTTGAAAGACAGTGCTTTGTAATATACCTTTGGATGGGGGAAAGGTTCGCTGTTCAAGGCAATTGGCTTCTGAGCTGCTATCACAGATGGTAAGATTTCAGATAAACAGGATGCATAAGTAACTTTAAAAATCTCTTTTTCTGAATGTTTTCATACTGTTACATATACATTACTTTGGTTTAAGAACAAATAAGCAACAATATAGTTTTTAAAGACCTGTATAATTATTATTACCACTGGTTATAGTTACGCAGAGAGGAAATTTGCTATGCCAAAAAACACTCACTCTAAGTATTTGTACGTCCAAAGTCCATTCCAGGAGTTAGCAAATTGTGGGTTTTCATACTGAGGTGGGGATGTTCTGAGGTCTGACAGAAGAAAGGATGCACTTGAAGAGACCAGAAAGAAGTTAACTAATCTGGAAAGAAATTATCCTCAGAATAGTAATAAGTGCCAAATTTTCAGTTGTTTTAGACAGTTTTTATTCATCCCAGCAATTGTTTTCATTTTGAAAATTGCATAGTGTTTCCACTTGCAACTTTATGGAGAGGGTTCTCTGTGAAGTGTCTGTGCCATGTTGCTATATAAACTGACATAATTTGCTGAGAAAACTATAGTAAACAAATATATTAAGTTAATCGATCGGTAATAATTGCCATACAGAATTAAACTGCTTGTGTATTCTGGATCCGGTCAGGACATAGCAGTTGCATTGTAGTTTACTGGGACAGTCAATGCTGAGGCACTAGTTTCCCTGCCATCACCAGTGTCAGCAACCAAAGTGGAAGTCTGGTGAGCTGCAATTCATAGCCCACCTCATACAGTTTGTTCTTGTTCTTGCTGTGCTGCCTACCTTTGTGGACTCATTCTCTGCAAGTGAGGGAAATTTATTGCCGGATACCAACCTATGCACCTCCAGTTTTGCGGCTGCCTTATTCATGACTTGGCTTTTCCATTTCAAAGCAAAGCTTTCTTGCTGCAACAGGGGAAATAGATCTTCAAGAAAAATGGAGGCAATTCTTATGGTACAAGTCAATACTCAGTAGAAGAGAATTAGATCAGTGTTTGTTAAATTTTGCGTACATTTCAAGATCTGGGCTTCTGATGCTGAATTTCTTTTGTTTTTGTTGTTAGGACAACTTGTTAGAGCTCTGGCCTGATGAATAAGCTTGCAGCTCTTTTGCAGACTTTTGTGAGGAGATGGGCTGCCCTTTCAGAAGTAACATTTAGTCTTTCCCTGTCTGCTCTTGGCTAATCTGCTGTTAGCCTGCAACCTTTTGCTAGACCTGCAAAAAATGCTTCCCTACCCCTCAGTGACACTCTTCTCCCCAGCTAGAGGACAAGAGAATTGCTTTCCTACCTTGAACAGGTTCCTAATTCATCTTTTCAAATGCTTTTTCTGTTCATCTTCTTGCTCATCTTGCATCCCTCATTGTCTGAGCTTGTGAATTTACAGAAACTTATCACTTGTCGTATTTCAGTTGGTTGGGGAGTTTGGGACTTTTTTTGGTACTGATAAAGTATACTTCATGCCAGCAATATAGCTGCTACTGAAATGTGCTACTGTGATCCTATTGTTTCATTCTGTGAAGAGCAATAAAATGTTTTGTTATATCACACTATGAAGTTTTTCCATAACAATGTACAAAGGTGAAGGAAGAGTAAAGTAACAAATAAAGGCTAAAAAGGTAATGTCAGTTAAGGTAAGAATGGAGAGAGAAAAGCTATAGGCTAAAGTGAAGAGAGAGGAAGCCTTTCTTTGAGATCTTAGTTTAATGATTTAAGAAGTGGTTTGGAGAGGAGCAGAATGTTCTAAAGGAAGTAAGAAAGCCCAGCAGCAATGACTTAATACAGAAAGTTCTTGAGAAATATGTGCCAAAATTTGAAAGAGACAGTAGTATGATCTTAGGAGACTGTGGTTATACCCTGAGCTGACAGATTAGAAGGGGAGCATGGAGAAAATTTTGGAACCTACAGACCTCAATTGACTTATTTGAAGGTCCCTGTGGCAATGAGAGAGAATATAGTCCTCAGTCTTGAAGTGACAGCAGTCTTACTTATGGCATCCTGAAAGTCCCTAGACATTTCAGCTACAGGGTTTTATGATGACTGTGAGGAGAGATTTGCAGTATTGAAGAGAGAAATGATGAAAGTATGAATAAAGATTTTAGTGGAGGCAGGGTCGAGGTAAGGATTCTGGCAGTGTGCCAGAGATGGTGTTAGACATATTGACAGGGAAGAGGCAGGGAGAAAATGTAAGCTCAGGATGAGGAATGACTTGAAGGTGTTAGTTTGTTCCCAAGGATAGACAGTAAATCTTAGTTTATTGGTACCTAAGGCTCCAAGGTCCGTGTATGCCCTAACAGATAATATAACAGTATATTACACAATAAAGTAAAGGCTTGGCAGAGAAGGAGAGATGCCAGCTATGCCACTCTTGTGATACCAGAGACAGACTATGAAAATATTAGAATTTTTAATATTTAATATGTGTGCCACTGTGATAGTAAGCGGTCTGATGGTAGTTGCTTTAATGGATCATTACTTTTAACTCTGTGTCCTAGAAGAAACATACTAATGTCCTAGAAGAAGCCTACTAGTGTCTCATTTGATTCTGAGCTTTAAGAATAGCTTTTTCATTAAACAAGTATTCAGAATGCCCAGAAAATCACTTTCTTACTCTATTAGATTTTACAGGGGTGAATTTGAAAACACATAACTTTATTCTTTAAAGTACTGATTTCAGCAATCAATGTCAAACTTGTTTGTTGAACACACATTTGCAGCTCTGGTGGAAGAGGTTTATTCTGCTCAACGGGAACGTGATGAGGCTGTCATGGCAAGGCTTAGATTAGCCAATGAAGAGAGAGATGAAGCATTTCTACGAGTCCAGCGTTTGGAAGAGTCTCTCAAAGAGTAAGTGCACATTTCCTGCCCTATGCGAAAACGCTGTTGTGTCAGTCTGTGACAGTCATAAACTGCTTGTCAGTGGTAGTAGGAGAACTTAGCACAAACTTCTCAGTGATGAAATAGACTAGGGCTAATCTTACAGTGTCATTGGTTAATTTGTTAGCCATCCTGTAAGACCATTTTTTTCTCCGGAGACTGAGAGCAAGGTGAATAATCTTGATCACAAAAATGAAAAATATAATCCAAAACTTTGGTATTGATTTATTGAGGGATCAATAAGATGAATGTGACATTTTAGAGGGATCTTTTGACACAGAGTACCAAAATGTCAGTCAAAAGTTGCAACATATAGGAAATCAATCAAGCCTTTAAGCCTACCAGACATTTCCTTCAGCAAAATTTCTACGAATGATGTGGGTGATGTAGTAAAAATTTATGGCATTTTTTTCCTTATCTTTAGTGAGGAGCAGTTTGTAAGGCCAGAAGGGTACAACTAATAGTTCATAGAGTTTTATGTATGCCACATTAACACAATACAAATAGGCAATCTTATGTTAAAGAAAACTGTCAAGTCAGGAGAGAAAGATTGAGAACAGTTTCTTTTCTCACTTTGGGATATAGGCAGTTTTTAAGCTACAGTTTGCCTGTCGACGTAATCCTTCTCCATCTGAGTGGTGAACATCTTGATTATCATCTGTATTAGTCTTCCAAAGGGTAATCCCCTGAAGTCTAGAGTGGCTGAGAAATTTCTTACTTTTCTGCCAGGAGAAATACAAAGCAAACAAGTTTTTCATAGTAGGAGACTGAATAGGTGCAGTTGTTAGTTAACTACGTGGCAGGCATTTGTGTTTAAATAATTGATTCTACTAAGAACACTCCTCTTTAGGGCAGAAAACCAATCATCTTGGGTATTTTTATAGGTAGGGCTAGAGAATGTCATCTAAATTAATTTCAATAATCTACACATAGATTGTGCACCATTACTCTGTAGAATTTACAGATTGCTAAGAGTTTTTCACAGTCTCACTGTCACAGTAAGTATGACTTAGCAGCAGGATTAGGAGATTCCATACCCACAAGAATTAATGAATGATTTGATAAAAAATCTCTACAGAGCCCATTATATGTGCATGTGCATCTGAAATCTTGCCTTAAACAGCAATCTCTGAGGAAATTACGGACGTGGTTCAAATTCCCCTGAGAGTCATCATGACTGTGAGCCTTACTTGAGTCTCTAATTTCTTTTGTCAGTCTTCTAATCTTGTATGTTCCAAGAGTAAAGAAAGTTTTGTATGGCCCCAAACATCAAATGATGTGTATATACTGCATGTATAGTTAGCATAAACTCAAGTTCTTTGGCCTTAAAGCATTCCGGTTCTGCAGAAAATTTATTCTTCTGGCCAACAAACCTAGTCAATGACTTTGGAGTTTCTGGTGTATAGCTGCTTTTTGTGCCGTGGAATCCATAGACAAATAGGTGTCAGTTCTTGACAGACATGAATCCCTCAGAACACCTTCATTGTTTTTCCTTCTGCCCCTTCTGTCTGCTTTGCTCATGCATTGGAAAAATGACTTAGTTGTAAGTATAAGGGTGAGAAAAGAAATTCCATTTCTCCGAGAACATGCATGCTACCTTCCTCAAAAGCATGTCATTGCAGAAGGCACTGGTAATGGCAAAAATAGTACTTGCTTCCAGGAGAGGGTCAGTAACTCCATTGACTGATAGCTTGGAGCCAAGCTGTTACATTTTATTGCTATCATTTAGAGAATAACAATTGTGGCTGTCATCCACTTGGGTGTTCTTTCTGATGCTTTATAGTAAGGTCTGATTGATACCATTATGCCATTCACAGTCTCAGAACTGGCATAGGAGGTTTCCCTGTGGAGAACTTTCTTTTCTAACTACCACTCTTAATATTTTCTTCCTTCCTTATGGTAGTTGTTCCAAAGGTCAGGTTTTCTGTCTCAGATGTGAAGCACAGAGGTTTGGTTTTTTTGAAAAAAGAACATTGGCTGTTTGTGCCACATGCATCAAATTGTAGAGCACAGGTCAACCCTTCCATCTGCTTTGGACTTATTCCAATAAAGAGAACTTTACAAAGGGGCAATATTGAACAGCCTGCCAACCTTTATCAAGTGTTTTAATGTTTTTTTTAAATTAGCAGCTGGAGCAATTCTGGTGTCATTATTTAACTGTAAGAATAAAAATTCTTTTAGCCCGGTTGGCCCTAGGGGTCATGTTGGCAGAATATGTTTAGAAATAGGGGGAGGAGGAATCCTTGGTTACTGCTGTTTAAAATCATGAGGTTTTCACTTACTGTCTGTGCACAGCACAGGAAGAGTAGGAGGGCAAATACAAAGCTCTGGATGCTCTTGTTTTAAGAATATTTTCACCTAAGGAGGTGTTTGTATACCTACAGACAGATCCCTTGTGGCAGCAGAATGCTGAAGGTATGCATATGGCAGAAGTTCATGTTCTTTTTCCCACTACCATTTCTCCCTAAGGTGTCTTGCTTACCCAGCCTGTTGGTTGGCTGGGTGATTTTGTTGACCTGCACTTTTAACAGTGTAGAAGTCCTCTGGAGAAGCCAGGTCAGTCCTGCCAATTTACTTTGACAAATACTGTTCCTTTCATTGTGAATACAAACTAGCTGGAGATCCATTTTTAAGTCCCACATGAAGTGGCACTTAGAGCAATCTAAAAACGTGAAGCAGGAACACTACAAGGAGCCAGTTCTGAGAATTTGGACTGTAAAATGTTTGTTATTTTATGATTTGTGTTACTTTATGAATACAAGTCAAACCCAGCAAAGGTTAACTTTTCCTTTATTTTGTTTAGTTCTGGTGCTGAATGAATATGTTGGAGTAGCTACTGCTTGTGAATGCCATATAAACATACCAGCTGTTATACACTGATAGTACATTCTGAAATATTTCTTTTTTTATTTAATGAATTAACTACTGTACTTGTTGATTTACTATGCCTTAGGTACTATTATGTGGTAAAATTAAACCTTTAACAGAAAAGGTGCTAGCGTGCAGTCAAGTGTTCTGCGATGTTTGCTAGCTAAAATCATGCCTGTCACAGCACTGTTGAAAAAGTCTTGCTGTTTTGATGATGTTTAATATTACGATATCTGTGTTTTAAAATATCATAGAATAGTGGCAGACCTGCTTTTAGTAAGTTACCATTAAGTAAGTAGCAACGGAATGGTAAGGTAACTTTAATATGCTCATTTTTCCAGAAAAGAAATCTCTGTCCATTTAACTAACCTAAGGTAAAATAAAATGTGTACTAACCCATTTATTAGATTTTTGTGCTATCACTTACTGCTTTTGCACAGCCAGTGTTCAATGCTGTATGACCACATTCCTTGTATCATCTTTGTATTTGACAGGTCAATATATGTTCTGTTGAAATAGAAAGGGAGGAAAGTGCGGGTTTGTTTCAGAATTAAATAACAGCCTTGCAGAGAATTGGCTTAGCTTCCTATTTTATGCAAGATGTAAAACCAAAATATTTTTAAGAAAACTTCAACTGGGTTTTTTCCCCATTATTTTGGAAGAGAGAGGTGGAAAAAGAATTACATAAAAATGGGGAAAAAAACTCCATAAAAGTCATGCTCTGTTTCATTTGGGGTGCAGTAAAAACAACAAAAATATGTCATGTAAAAGTTGTAAGCTCCGAAATAAATAAAATAAGAGCATCAGTCGTTTCTATCACTGGGGAACTTTCTTCATCTAAGCACATATGAACAATTGATCCTTGTAGTCATATATAGCAGTAAACATTAATAACTTAACAGTCTGAAGTCAGTGCTGAAGATATGGAGCATTATTGAAAGATGGAGTCGAGCAGGTGGCACTTTAATATGTTCAGTGTCATGGTTGACTCTAAAGACTAGTAGAATGAAATTACTTGAGGTTCTAAAGATTTAAAAAGCGAACTCATTTTGCTGCACTAAGGAAATGCTACTGATCAGGCTTTCTGTGTCCCTTTTTTCTAGGCTAGAAAATATTAACCCTGAAGAAAATGACATGGTAAGCCATTCTCTGAGGAGATTTCTTGATGTCAGTCTTATATCTTAGAGGCTTAAGTTCAATTGAGTGGGTTTCAAGAACTAAGATGTGGGAAAAAGAAGAATTGACACACTAATAATGTACATCTTTGCTGCAATATGAAAATTCAATAACTTCACTCAGTCAATTTACAATTCACACGTGCCTATTAATTAAAACCCTATATTAAATAAAATATATTAAAACTTCATGTCTGACTAACATATAATGCTGTTGGTAGACATTACAGGAATTACTGAACAGAATAAACAATGCAGACACAGGGATAGATATACTGAAGAATGGAGCTATAATTCTGAACCGAATACACAGGACCAAAGAACGTAAAAAGAAAATAATAGCTGAGGAAATGAATGCAGTAATAGAGCAACGGGATGCTGCTTTGACTCAAGTAAGTCTCTGGAAGTGTATAATCACTCAATACCAAAATTGCCCTTTTTTTTTCTTTACTTTTGGGAAAGAAAATTATTTCTTTTAATGTTCTCTGTTGAAAATCTCAAAGGAGAGCCGTATAGTAAATGGCTGGTTACTTTTTCTTCACGGTAGTAGTGTCCCTCAAAATGGTATCAATGTGTTTCATGAGAACTTTTGTATTTTTTTTTACTTTTTTGCACTTCATTACTAGCTGTCTTCTTTTTAAAACAAAATAGTTTCCAGTGACTTGACCAAGCTAAAAAGCTATTAAGGGCTTAGTTTTGCATTATGCTCTATTGGAAAATGCATCAGCTGACAGTTAACTGGGACCAAAGGATTTACAAAGGGTATAAGTGGCAAAAATGTACATTAAAGGAAGGTAACTGTACCACATGCAACAATGCAAGCAATTCCTCCCTTTGTTGTTTTACATTCAGGAGATAAAAACCAGCATGTGGTCCTTGACTCTCAGTCTTACCCACCTGCTACCTGACTTGAAAGAACCTGGATTCTTTTTTCTGCTCAAATCACTCATTCCCTGCAATTTCCTATTTTGACAGAACAATAATTGCCTCCATTCTCTTCACCATAAAGAGAATCTGCTCGCCTTTCCCATCTCATAGAAGAGTTTTTCTGTCATTTTTTGGGGTTGCATTGTTTTGGTGTTTTTAACCCACCATTTTTTTTTCTCTGAATTTTAACCTAGATTTAATTCAATAGGAACAGGTTGTAGGGAGTAACAGTTGAAATAGGGGATATATCTCCTGAGAAAAGACTTCAGACTGGATGAACCTCCTTAGGTATTTGTGCCAGGAACGAAATTTCACCTGACTCTTCCAGTATTGAAAACTTTGATTTTTAATGTGAGTTACCAAAGTTAGCTCACATTTAATTAATTTCTGCTACATTTAAAGTTGGGTTTGTGATCTTTAGCAGTATCAATAATGTTGAATAAATTTATATTAAGTCTTCTGATAAAAGTGTCTCTTCTACACACACTAATTTTCACCTTTTTTTCAGTTGTTTTTGCGTTCTTTCCTACTTTAACTTTGAAAGCCCCATCTGCCATCTGCCCCCACTTTTCTTTTATAATAATAATGAGCAGCATAGGTACTGGGAAACATCCAGTAGTCCTGCCAAAAGTTTCTTTTTTGCACAGGGCATTTGAAAAGTGAGCAGCTTATAAGATAAAATCTTTCAGCAAAAAAGAAGGAACTTTTGATATTTTTATTTTCATTTTGTCAGTTTTTGCTTCTTTGTTGAAATGGACTTTCTGGCACACTTGGATCATAAAACTTCTGTCAATGTCAGAAGGACATCATTGAAGGGCATTTAATATACATTTTTAATTTAATTGATTTTAAGCTGTCTGTTTAAAGAGTAATCTTTTCCAAGCTATCAGCTTGGAAATTAATAAAGATAATTATTGTAGATAGTAATGGCTCAAGTGTCACCACTACCAAAGCCATCTTTATGCATGTCAGTGAAAAGCACAGGTAGATACTGCAGCTGAAAAAATAAATTAATAGAATAATAAATCCTCACCAAATGAAAATTTAAATATTTGGTATTAAGCTGTAATACTGTGATACTGTTTGCAATTTATACCACTATTGTTTTAAATTTATTATTATTAATAAAACTATATTAATCATGTATTTCCAAATATGTGACACTTCTACAGCTGTTACCATTGAATCTAGAAAACAGTTCCTTTGAATTGAAGCTACCATTTCAACCTATGTTTCTCTCTTTATGATTCCTTGGGAATTCGTACCATACTTGAATTATTAGTAGTCTTTTGTTAACATTGCAATAGCAGTAGTTATTACAGTGCTAACAGCAAGAACAATAGGAGAGGGATTCCTACATTAGACCACAAAGGGACTAGATATAATTCAGGGGATGTATATGCTTAGCATAACAAATGCAAATTATTGGAAGTTAGATCTCGGGCTGCCTCAGGCATTCATAACATTTCAAGTTAAAATTTTTTTCCTTTTGGTGGAAGTGACATCAAGTATGAGGCAGGGAATTGACGAGAACAGGCTGAAACAAAGCAGAAATAGAGTAAACCATTAGCATGGTGTGGCTGTCCTCTGGAAAATGCAATTTTAAACCTGAGAGGTCACTGGGCAATAGGAGTTAAATGCTTCACGACACATGGTGTGAACACTGTGTTGCTCTGTTCCGGCTTTACTCTTGTGTGGTGCTGGAGACAGCAATGTCATTTGGGTGACCACTATAACCTGTTCCATATGAGAGAGAACTGCCTATTGTACAATAACAAGGATTTGAACTGACTGGGTTTAATGAAGTTACATCTGTTACTTTTCTCAGTGGTTTTCTTCACAATAGCCTGGTGTTTGACAATTGAGCACAGGGAATATAAGTAGCATCTAGTTTTTGGGGTTTTACTTGCAGGATTTCTGATTTTTCTGAGTGAGAAACAAGAATGCGAAAACCTTCACAGCTCAAACACATTACTTTGATTTCAAGTGAGGAATAGGTTACATTCCTAGAGAGTGGACATTCTATAAACTGTGCATATCCTATGAATACAGATTGCTTCCAACAAGTCTTTTAAATGCTTTTTCTGGTACCTATACTACTAAGGTGCATTTAACTGGGCTGCTATTGCATTGTACTTGATGATTAGCTAGTTGGGATTCTTCTATTTGAATTTTGCTTGAACAATTTTTTTATTCTTCAAAAAATGAAGAGCACTGTCCGTGTCTTGGAAAGCTCATGAAATTTTTTTTTTTTGAGCTGCAACACCCAAGAACCTCTGCATACTTTTTTGAGATTTCCAATGTGAATGTTACTTCTTTCTAGGAAGCTGATAGAGGCACTTCTGTCTCTGTATAGAGCTGTGCATGTGTACGTAATCTTAGATCTTTCACTAGATTGCTGAGCAAATATGCAAACTACTTCTTGTATGTGTGAAAACAAATGAAATGGTATAAACTCAAATATTTGATACTACTTTTAGTATATATCTTCAAGTGAATAATAAACAAACAACTAAAGCATGGCTAAACATTGACATCCACCTTCTCTTGTACCAACCCCCTTAAAAACACAAACTCAACTGTTTGGTTGTATTTGCTAAGATATGTTTGTTAGTGAACAGATATTGTGGGATACTGAGGATCTTTAGTGTGCTTTATGAATGACCCTCTGAAAGAAAAATGCAGAAATATGCTTACTGTTATGAGAGATAAAACATGATTTCCTTGTCTGTAATGTTCAGTTTTGTCTTAACCCATTCATGGAAGAAACTTACTTGTCCAGTTGATGGAAATACATTTTTGCCTTTCTTCGAAAATCTTTCCTGCTTGCTTGAGTAATCCAATTAGTGACAGACATTTAGCAGAAATTCCATATGGCATAGTCATATGTGTGTTCTTCATAAAATATCTAAAGAAGTGATTTCCAGCAGGAGGCAATACAGTACAATATCTCAGCCAGCTATTACCCACATCACACCTTATGGACAGGAATGTTAATATCATTACCGGGTTGGCAGCTAAGACTTGGGTAAGTCATTGCAATTCCTTTCCTTCTGGTTTAAAGAAGAAAGGGGATCCTTTAATTGATACAGCTTGAAGAAAGTGATTTTTTTTAAAGCTCATTAAGAGGTTAGGAGATTGTGTGTTTGATATGTTTTCAGTCCTAACTAATTCTGTAAATATGGGGGGTTTAATTCTGTCAGTTCTAGACAGAGTTTTAAATATTAAGGATATGTGTTGTTAAGGAAAAGCAGTGGTTTCATGGCTGGCAAAGTATATCATCTCTGATCTTGAAGCAATAACATAACTGGCAAGCAAACCTGGTTTTACAACTTTGAATAGCTTGATCACATCCTGCTGTGCAGGAACATGCTTATGACTGTTCATGTAAAAACTGGCATGCACCCAGCTGCTCATCTGAAACAAGTTTAAGTACCCTTCTCCATTTTAAGGCAGTGTTTGGCAGCAGGCGGCACTTTATCATTATTGAAAACAATTATGAGATGCACTGTGCTTGACTGCCCATCATTATCAGTTTCGACTAATGACTAATAACTGATAAATGTCTGTACTTATGACAAGCCAGCTACTTGCTACGTTTTCTTTTATGTTCTGCTAAAGCAGTTTTTCTCCGTTTACACCAAGTAATGTCTAAAGCTCTGTGTTATCTGTGATTCACAGAGCATTAAGGCATTCTCAACACACATGAGTGAATAGGTCTTACTGAGTTAATAAGCCCAAGGGCTGTATGAAATGTAAAAACAACAAAAGCATATGTAAATGGAAAAAAAATTGCTTAGAGATCTTGGGTCCTTAATTGACTAATATTCAGGTGACAGGTTACAATGCCTCATGACTCTTATCTTAGGACAGAGGTGATCCTTTTGCAACCCAAATCACAGTTTGGGATGTTATTTTTAGTAATTAGAATTAGCAGTTTGGTTTTATGCTTTCTGTTTTGGTATTTTTCAACACTTCCTGGTTAAGGATACCAGTCAAGTTCTTGACTGGCAGAAGCACACCTGACGGTGTCCTCCTAGCTACTCTGTCAAGATGCAAGGCTATTTACCCTACTTTTCCCTTTGCCACTGATATTTGGGAGCAGGAAAAGAAGAGGTAAGATGCTTTTTGTGAACCAGGAAGCTGCTGTTGGCTATGGATGATTTTGGTCAAGGGCCTTTTTGAGGAGGAAACTGAAGGTAGAGGGGGTGTTCATTGTACTTTGAGGATCCAAGGACCATGCTGGTTCGTTCCAATGGCTGGTTTCCTTTGGTCAGGCAACGGGAAGTTGCTGTTGCCCTCAGCTGCAAAGTTTTTCTCTGAGAGGTAACAGATGAATGGGCATATGGAAATTACTTGCCAGCAAAACTTAGAGATGACACCTGTCTGCAAGTTGCCCTTTTTGCCCTGCAAATTCAGTCTAAATCCTGAGAGAAAGCAACAGGGATATGCAATAAGATAGAGAGTAGATTTAGAAAAAAATAATTTCAGATTTAACATTAAAAGTTGCACTGTGACTGCAGGGAGTAAAGATACAGGAGTTGATGAATCAGTTGTCAGTTTTATTTGGATTCATATCAGTGGCCTCAGGTAAACCTCACAGATGTCTCTTCTTTGGAGGTCATGCTGTGTAAAAGGGATCCTGAAGGAAGCTATAAATGAGCAATGGTTGTGATTAGCAATATTAGTTTTCCATTTCATTGTGTTGCACTGGAACAGTGCTTTAAAATGCTATGTTTCATTTTCTGTGTACCTAAATAAAGATAATGCTTTGAAAGTTTGATTAAATCCATGTTTTAGAAGTCCATGTTATACTGAAAATAGTTAAATCCATGTTTTCTTTGCTCCTTCTCAGAGTAAACCAAGTGAATCTCACCAAGTGCCAATTTGAGACTGTATCTGGGCTCTGTTTGGGACATGTGGAGTAAAACTATTGGGAATGATGCTGAAGACCACCAGGAATTTTTTGTATGTCAGAAAAAGGGCAGGTTCTTCACTACTTGGATGCTTACTTTTTCTAAAAACAAACCCAGTTTGAAAATTTATAACATTTCTTTACTTTCCAAGACAATTATATATGCTCTGACTCTCTACATCGGGTATATTTGTGCTACCAGTAGCATGAATATTTTCGAGGAGAATACTCAGTTAAATATTACTAAAATAGAGAGGCAACTGGCCAAACAGGATCCTCTTGATGTCTTATATGGGGTTTTCTGATTTGTGCAGAACGTTCCCTGAAAGAATAACACATATTTAATCTTTTGCCACAGTGTTCTGTTTAATTACTCACAGTATGCAATTCTCAGTTTCTTAAGCATTAAGAAATCGGAGGAGTGGCGAGATGTTCAAACAGGATGGTAGGAGAAGGTTTGGGGACAGTACAAATCCATGTTTGTAGTGTCAGTTTGTATCTCACATTGATGTAGCAAAGATTGTGATTTCTCTGTAGGCAGGTATCTGTTGATAGGGCATAAAACTCTTTAGTTTCACTGGAGTCAGAATTTTCCTAGATAAAGCAAGTATTTTGCAACTTATTCCTTAGTTTAGACTGCAGTGGGGCTTTGGTTGCATGATGTCTTGTAGTTTTTGAGTTAATATTTCTCCCAGATGGAAGTGCAGGTCAGATGGTAGGTCATTAGTGGAGGGAGAGGAGGATCTGAAGAAATTACCCTAAGCAGCTCTTTATACTGAACTTTTGTATTTAGTCCATGAATGCTAAGTATGAGTAAATATGTAAATGCTAATGCAGTGTTTCCTTGAAGAGAGGGATTACAGTTTGTCTTTTTGAGCTTTTGAAGTAAAATTTTAATTGATACTACATTTCTTCTTTTTACTGCCATAAGGTTTTGACGGAATGATGCCCTGAGACACATAATTGTTTGCATTGTTAAATCACCTGTTGTTCCTCTGCAAACAGTGTGTTGTGAAGAATTCAGAAAATACATGTCTGCATAGTATTTGAGGGCATGATCCAGCTTGACATCTTTAATTGTAAACTTTAATGAATTTCCATTTGAATGTTCATCTTCTCTTCACTACCTAGAAACTCCTCACCCCTTTGAAAATGACAGTAAATTTGCATGCAACCTTGTTCCATTAATTGCTATTTGACTCATCTATCATGGTGCTAAGCTTTAGATTCACACAGCTTAGACTTTCAAACCAATTTCTAGAATTAATTTAAATATTTAATGTCAAAACCCTAGGATGAAGGAGAGAAAAAATGTTTTGTATGCTTATTGATCACCTGTTTCAGTAGCAGCAACCTATAGAGGGAATTTCTAATGTGATAGAAGCAGAGTTCGAACACTATTCCCTCTGAAGAGGAGACTGGATCAAGTGCATGCAATAAGGTTCACAAGTATCAAAGATATTGTAGAGGTACCTTGAATAAGTGTCCCACAATACTTAACACTTAACAGTTACAAGATAGGTACTGAGTGTTGAATCAGATTTCAGTTTGCTTACCTGCTGGATAAAAATTGGGTTTTCTTAAAAATTGGAAAAAACCAAAATGTAGCTGCGTACTTTGTATGAAATGCTGGTTTCCTTAGGCAACTTGCTAAGGTAACTTCATGCAAAATTGCTTTGTTATTTTGGATACACAGATGAGTTTGCATAAAAATTCTTGTGGCAGGTGACAAACAAGATTTTCGTACTTGTAATTCTCGATTTATAAGTAATGTGGAGTCTGAAAAGCTTAACATGCCTGACCTGTGTGTTCATTTCCTTTTCCCCACGCGACACTTGCAATTTCATGTTTTAGTGTGTCTGTATTAGCAAGTAGCATGAACAAATAGTAGTGGATCTGGAGTATGGAATAGTTCTCAGCATCTGACATCCACAGTAACCCCCTTTGGGGGAAGAGGGGGGAGATGGGCTGTTGCATGAGCTTTTTGTTGTTGCACTGGGTTGGGGGTTTTTGTTTGTCTGGTGTTTTTACATTGGACTAGCTGTAGTTAAGTTTTATGGACTGAATACCCATCTGTGTCAGAGTGCACTAGGCAAAATAGGAATCCAGTTCATGTTCTCAGATAACACTCCATGGTGCAGGACAAAGCATAATAAGTAGAGAGAGGTGAAAGAAATTACAAATTGCATCCCCAGTGCAAAGTAACATGCAAATTGTGTACTATATGACATTAAGAATAAAAGTAAGATGATTTCAAGAAGAAGAATCACATTTAGTAAAATAGGGAAGTACAGAATATCAGTGTTCTTGGAGAAAGTATTCTAGCATTTTATTTGTATTCAGCCTTTTTCCTTTGAAAATTATTAGACTACTTTATATGCAGACTTTTCTGTTGAAGATTTTGGTCTTGTCCTCAAGATATAAATGAACTTGGTTCCTTCAAGGAGAAATAGATTTCAAACTCGTAGCATAGATTGCAAATAAAATGGCACACAGAATATAAAGTTTTGATTTAATTGTGCAGGGGAGATATCTTCAAAGGATAGCAGCCAAACTGTATTGCTGATCATGCCATTTCCACAACATCAGTAATTGACTGAGAACATTGTGAGACATGGAGCTTAAGAAGAAAGAATAGAGCTACTTTTGTTGACTGAATTTCTTTCTTTTTCCAGAGTTCCTAAAGTGAAAAATTGACCTCTCTTCCAGCATGCCAGTACCCTCCACAGTCATCTTTATGGTTCAGCATGTGTGTTAAGTGGTAAAGAGGAGATGAGAAAGGAAGTATAGATCTGGGAGTAACAAAGGATGTAAAGAAGAATTGTGATGATGATAAGCTGATTATTAATTTTCAACAGAATGCTAGACAATTGACACTGAAATAGATTTTTAATTGTTTTTAAATGAACAAGTAACAATTACCACTATAGCAATTTTCCCTCTTGCTGAAGCTATTAATCAATTTTTGCAAGTCCTTAGGCTTGATGAAGTTATTTTGCATATTCTGTTCTAAAGTCTGTAATAGTCCTGAAAAAAAAAAAAAGGACAAGAAAATCTATCAATATTCTCTTTATGAAAGAGAGATTTCACAGTAGCATTAACTTATCTATGTCTGGTTCACCAAGTATGCCTACATTTGTTTGTTGTATGGCTTTACCGTTTCGTGCTTCAGATTGTGAGTATCTAGGATTTAGCCTCTTTTCCATGTTCTGTTTATTCACTGTTAATTATTTTTCAAGCTGACTTGCTTGAGAACAAGAAAAATTTAGCTTCCATTACCCTCTATTGCAAATGAAGGACAGGCTTTCCTATTGTGTGTAATCTGCATGTGATTTTAAGGTGTTGTTTTCAGGGAACTTTTTAATGCTTTGTGATGTTAATGCTTTGTTGTCATTCTTTTCAGTCATGTTTTTGATTTATTGTTGAATATGAAGCACAAAATACCATTCTGGTTTATAATTTACTTTTGTATTGGAAATACATTTTCAAATTACACAATTCAAATACATAGCAATATTTAAAGGCCCTTAGAAAGCTGTGATTATGTTAAAAGTATAACTTGGAGCTATAACAAAAAAAATTACTATTGCTGAAGAACAGTATTAAATCATACAAGTATGACAACTTTTTGCAGTTCTGGAGTTGTTATCAGAAATAGAGAATGCAAGTGGCTAACTACAGGGTATTACATTGGTGTACCGTACTGATGCAGGATAATCAACTGTAGTTCTTATGAATGTATGTTTTATATTATTGATAACATAGAATTGATAATTACCTTTTGAGAGAGAAGGGAATTTTAACATTACCTCTAATTAATGAATTAGCAGCTATAAACATGTAAATATAGGTATATTAATCAAAGTTATGCAGTAGTTACTGCTCATCTTTCAGTTATGATGAGTTGCTTATTTCTTAATTAGTTCTAACACCTTTCTCTGCTGTCTGCAGAAGTATTACCAAAGTTTAGATAAACCAAAAAACCAAAACAGAGTAAAGAGAAGAATTCCTATGAACACTTTGCTTCTAGTTGTCCCATGAGATGACTCTTTTAGCAGGTAAAATTTCCTTCCAAGTCATGTTGCAATCATTATGAGGAATTTCATACCCCGAAGATTATATTACAGAACCCAGAAATGTTAGGAAACAATAGTTTTCCCTCTCTTTTGCCTGAAAGTGCTCTGCTGTGTTATGTTCAGGACAGGAGTGAATACGAGGCCTCTCTAAGTTTAACTCCTTTATCTTATATAGCTTTAAAGCAAAATTTTCTTTCTTAATCTACCAGCATTTTTTCAGCTTCATTGCATTCACAAAGAAAGTGTTAAGATTTCAGCTGAATCTCAGTCTGAAAAACAAGTTTTGAAAATCTCAGTTTGAAAAGGAAAACATCCAGTGCCAGCCTTTAAGAAGAAAAACAAAATAATTGTTAATCCCTTGTTCTAAATAGTCCCATCATCCTGCTTTCTACTCTAGGTATAGCTAGCAGCTGTGTCTCCCCTTACATATTCTCTTTATGTCATGTGTGGTGTCTTCCATGGAATCCAGACTCTTCTCAGCAGTAGTCATGCATTTTACCCCTTTTGTTTGTTTTGGCAGGCAAGCCCATCACTTTGCTTTCACAAGTTGTCATAACATTCTTCTATCTTAGTGTTTTTCTTAATTTTTTTCTCCTTAGGGCATCCTACGGTTCTATACATGAAGGATGGAGTTGCTGGGATGAGAATATTGGTAACTGCACATGTCAAAGGCAGCTGATTTTAGGTTTAAGCATTTTTGCTTTTCAGTAACATATCTGAAAGCTTTTAAGTGGCTGTTAATTCAAAGCTGCAGGGTCAGTCCACTTGAGAAGGGTACATGGGGTATGGGTAACTGGTCACATTGTGATCTGTAAAACACCTCAGTGAAGTTCAAGCTAAATTTTGTTAGAGAGATAAAAAATTCAGATTGAACCGCTACTTAATATTTACAAAGTCTTATTCATGTACCAAGAATCATACAAATGTTTCTCAGTATTAGCTAAGCTGAGCGGTACATAATTTCTAAATGTGTGGTTTTGTTTTAGTTTTGCAGAACTTTCATTTACTTTCTTAAACCTTTCTTTGTGGGGTGCCTTTGTCTTCTACACATGATTTATTTTAAGCTTTTGCAAAGCTGATTTATTTCTTCATTTTTTAGAAAATATTTTTATTCTACTTTTCAGTGCATAGAAACAAACTGGAAAAGATGTCTAGAATATAATTTTATATCTTTGTTGTTACCTAGATCTTTGTATTGCTGAGACAAAAACTGATTTCACAATAATGTTTGAAGATTTATAATTAGTTGCTCCATTTTAACCCCTGTTCTCAGACATTCTCTCTCATTAATATCGCTTTCAGATAGTTATGGATTTTAGTATCAAAGTTTTCTAAAAATCCAGGGGGAAAGGGCAGATACTACAGAGTCGGATCATTTTTTCAAAAAGTGTTTCTTGCCCCTGACATATCTGCAGGGGTTTGTGTTTTTGCTTACCTAGTTGGCTGTTTTAGTCTGTGATAATCTCTAGTTTAAAGTAGCTTTTATTACACATTAAAGAATTGTATGGGCATATAATACTCAAGAAAAAATTGAAGAACTGCCACTTAAGCACCTGATGGCTCAATTGAGAGTACAACATTTATCAGGACAAATAGATAGTGTGTACCACAAGGAACACCTGAAATCCCATTATTACAATATTTGAATAAATAGATTTTAAAACTCTGGCATCTATACAGTGATCCATGATACTGTTTTCTTGAAAATGTGATGATATTTAAAGATGGACCAGAAGTATTGCTGTCCTTTTGCGCAGTAAATGCCAACTTAATGTTTCGGCAATAGCCTTGTTTGCATATGGATTTTACAAAAATCCTTTGAAGATTATTTGAAAACCAGCTCATTAGAATGACAGATTGCTTACCAAATTTTGTTTTCTTGTCAACTAATATTGGTTATGTTCAATTAAACAAGTTTGCTCTTTCTAAAAGCATACCTCTGTCAGCAGCTGAGTGCCTTGCTTTTATCTGCAAATCAGATTCCTAATTTCTAGATCTAGTTGAAAGATTAGTCTGTGAATGTTTCTAAAATTTCTTATTTTCATACTGCTTTCACGCCTTCACTACCTCTATTCTAGTATATGTATTGCTCGAGGAGCAACAGTGCAGATTATTGACTGTAGGTGAGGGAAAGGCTTTCAACAAAAGCAACTGTCAGCTTTCTGTTGTGGTGTTGTGTCAGATTTTTGACAAGCTGTGTCTTGGCCATAGGCCACTTCATTGTAGTGGAACTGTCTACTCTTCTGAAGAACCAGCAAAATACATGTCTATAGGAAACAATAGCTCCATGCCATTTGATCAAGTCAGTAAAGCAGAGGTTTCGTGTGTCGTAATCCCAGTTCTGACATGATCTTGTTGGTTGATAAAGATTCTTCAACTTTCTATGCTAATTTTTATCCCATGAAAGAAAAAATTCCTACTTACTAAACTGATTTAAGTGTTGGAAAAATTCATTAGTCAATGTTTACCAAGAGTTATAACATAATTAAATATGAGTATAATTAAAGAAGAGTTATTGAGAAGAATTGCATAATAAAGAGAATATGTATGGGAACAAGATGAAGCGAAAACTTAGGCAAAACTGAGACAATAAAGAGGAGTGAACCTTACACAGGCCAAGATGAGAGGGAAGAATTGGAGTATCTGTACAGTCATTTATTTTGAAAAGAAAAAAAAAAAGGAAAATACTGCATTTGAAGACAGGAGGGACTAAAGAAATTGAAGAGGGAAGACTCATGATTCCTCCTTTCAGCAATGAAGGAGGATAATTAAAAAAGAAAATATTTGTTAAAAAATACAGTTCAAGGCTTCTGAAATTTGTGTTCCTTCCTTTTATTAGGAATAAGTGGTCTTTGACCAAAACTGCCTTGCAAAATAGTGTGTAAGTGAGTATATGGGGCTGCATTGATTTGGGAAACACATACTAAGACCATAACTAAAAGAAGATCAGAATAGTATTTTAATATTCAGATGCTCTGACTTGCTCCTTTGGGATCTTTCTTGCACTACTACATAGTACTTGTCTAGGGTAGAAATTATTTCAGGTAGACAGCAGGGTATTTAAGTCCTAGTTCTTGCATAAATAGTATATTAATACGTGTTTACTTTAATGGCCAACTTATTGCAAGACTTCTTGGTTGTGTAATTGTATTTTTAAATGTTTTTAAAGATGTTGAGGTTAGTTACTCTGAATTATTTTCTATGTGGAAGTTTCTAGACTGAAATCATCTATTGTATCTGTATGCTGGTCTTTCTGCTGTTCATTGAAAGCAAAACTGATCTTAGTCTAGGTATGCTTGTATTTGTAGACTTTTATTCAGTGGTTTAAAATTTATCTAATAATGACTCCCTTTTTTTTTTGTCATTGTTTTTAAAAGAGAATCTTGACTCTGGAGTGCTCTTTCCATCTTATGATAAAATTTTAATTATTTTCCATTTGCTAAATTATTTGGGAGTATTGGTAATTTCCTTTGGTTTTGAATACCACACACTGATAAGTGAATTATAAGTTTATTGTACTGTGGCAGTGTCTAGTATTTCTAAAACTGCAGTGGAGTGTGTATGTGAGCAGGAATACTACATGCATTCTACTCATCAGCTTATGTGCTTAGTTTATACATTATTTATTACACTTATAGGCATGAAATTAAAAAATTAAATTAATAATGTGACTTCCATGTAAAACAGACGTCACTTCTTTATATATGACTGACAATTAGGAAAAAAACCACTCTTAGGTTAGTTGAATGCATTTTTGCTTAATTTCAGACCCAGTACAGCCTCTTGAATAAATGTTTGGCTCCAGGTTACTGGGCTTATGCTTTGATTAGAAATAACTCAGAGGTGAGGTAAGTTTGTTCACTTACATGCAATGAATACAAGAAAATATGAAGGTGACCCAGTTATGTGGCTTTAGCAGCTCTTGTGGTTGTTTTCTCCTGCAGATCAGGAATCTGCCAACAGCCCCAGTTAGCAGAGCTTTGGTCATCCAGTGGCACAGCCAGCACAGGAACCCTGCATAAATGGTCTGTGAATCACGTATGGCTTGAGAGCTTCACATTTTCCTTTCTCTATTTCTTGCACAGTTTTTGTAATGAGTGTCCTTGATTAGGAAATTCTGTGTGTGCTGAACTTGCTGAGAATTAGATCAGGGTTATCTTGGTCTTTGAAATATCACTGCAAGGGAGTAAGAATATACAGAGAATGCAGTTGGGTGGATATCATAGGGCTATTCAGTGCAGTGGAATAGCTGCATGTGTAAGGATCGTTAACATGAACCATCTAAACAGCTAAAATTCATTGTTTAAATTTTTTGAATGTCTTACTGTGCACTTACAGTTCCTTTAACTCTTCAAATGAAAATAAATTGAGTCTTGTTTTGCTGCATTTGAGGTGTTCAGAAATAGGGAAAGGAATGGTAGGAAGAAACCAGCCATGACTACACCATATTATCTGCCTTAGTGCTTGTCCTGGTTTAGAGGTAAACCAGCAGGAGAAATGGACCCACCACAAGAGAGATTATAAGTCAGAGTTACAATTTAATGAAAGATATTACCATAAATACACTGTCACTGCTTTCAACTCACCAAAAACCCAGCAGTATGACCCAGTGTCCCAGGGCACAAGCCCAAAGGGGTTTGTTAGCCCTGGTGCTGAGACCCACGTGGATCCCCCGAGTCCAAAGCAAAAAAGAAGTGAAGAAATCTGTTGGTGCAGATGATGGCTGTGGTCTGGTCAGCAGTGATGGTCATAGTCCAGTCGAGAGTGGTGGTTTCATCCGGTCGAGGTCCTGCTGCTCCTCTGGATCCCACAAAGAGGTGCTCAAGTTCTTCTGAGCCCCGTTTATGTACCCTCAGGGAGCACCCAGTCCCTCCCCCAGGGTGGGGACTCACACAATGGGTGATTAACTCTGTGAGTCATGCGATATTGTTGAACCGTTGATGGCCCATTAGCAGCCACACCCCCTCAGGCCGGGTGTGAAGGTGCTAACGACTTCCTGGGTAATTGCTGCGAATGGTCCATTATTCTTGGGGAATGAATAGAGGGTGTAGAATACACAGCCTTGATCACCCCACACACAGTGATAACCGGTGTCTTCTGCTGAACTAGGACAGTGCTACAGGTTGCAACTGGCTCATAATGACAAAGACAACAAAAACATTTCATTTGTATTTTGATGCATTTCTTTTTGTAGCTTTTTGAAGTAAGACACCATTGCACGGCTGAAAAAAAAAGTATTTACATTTAAGTGTTTGTCTTACTAATAGAATATATATTTTTAAAGATGCATATGTTTCTGAGGCCTAAGCTCTACAAAAACACTTCTCTTTCTTGAAATCCCAGTAGTTTTAGACTGCTGGGCATTGTATAAATAATCATTTAAACACATTTGTTGATGTTTTGCCAAAACTTGAAGAGAAATAATTTCTTTCAAAGGTTAGAAAACCCTAATTCAAAATTATAATTTAATGGAAAATCGTTTCTAGTGATTATTATGTAGAAACTCATTTATTTCTTTAATTTTTTTAAAATTATTACTTTGGAAGAAAAAGGATAAATCCTATTTATATAAATATAAATGCTTCCAAACATCTGCAGTTCAAAGTACATAATTCACAGTGACACCAAAGGTTGGTTTGTGTTTTGACTGGATGACTTTGGTATTATTTTTGTCTGCAAAGGAAAGAGTGTACAGCATCCAAGTGGTGCAAGATGTTTGCCTCTCCAGAAATGGTGATGAATTTGGGACAAGGGGCAGACTGTTTAAAAAAGAAATATTGAGGGGAGGGGGAGAGGAGGGCTGTCAAAGTGAGTGCAGTTGCATTCCATTTGGCATCTTTGAACTGGGAGCTAGTTTGAAGTACAGATCATTATAAAAAAAAGTAAGAAAAGATGAACAAACTAACCAACCAAGAGAAGAATCAGTTGAATTATTTTTGATTGCTTCACATGGTTGTTTATTATATTCAGGTTTCCACAGGTGATGACTTAAAAATAGGTAAAAAGTAGGTTTGTTTCTTCATTGTTGTCATTTTTTGTGTCTAGAATAATTATTTATACTTCAGTTGTTCATTGCAGTAGATATATGTTAATTAATTTCAAAATCTAGACGTACTTTATCACTTCTGAAAGCATTGTGCTGTGTAGTAGTAGGATCTCAGTATCCCATACACTCATCTTTCAATTGTATTGATGCATTTTCCAATAAGGTATGGTGTGTTATTTACTTTGCTGATGAGAATTTTGCCTAAAATGCATAAAAAAATGCATGTTGGAAAATAGTTTTGCCATCAAGATGGATTCCTACTTTCCCATAATTTGGAGGACATAAACCATTTTCCCAAGTTATTCAGTAGGAACAAGGTTATTTTTATATCACACTACTTCTGTAATTGAGATTCCAGTTCATCCAGGTCTTCACACGTAAAAGTCCACAGAATGTTCAGGTGAAGGTGCTGATATGCAATCAAGTCATTATGCACTGGCTGACCCAGAGTAAGAGACTTAGCACTCACTTTTGATTTTTGTGTGACCTGAATAAAAATATGTTACCTTAAGTTTAATGACAGAATTAAGCTACGTGTGGGAGGCTGTGGTTATGTACAAGATCTGTTTTTAAACTACAGATGCCACATAAGACTGACTGATGGGATCAGATCAGAGCAAAGATCCACCTGTCTCACCATGCTGACCTCACTCTGCCAATACCTGGGCTTCAGGAACAGTACAGGAACAGGGCAAGCATGTGGTGTTGCAGTATATCCACCTAAGTACTGTCCTTTTTTTCAGCAAGCTTTTCCATGGAGTCTTGTGTGTTTATGACAATGCTGATTCTTAAGGTTGTAAGCATTGCAGGTTTTGATAAGGACTCTAGATGAAGAAATGTATTCTCATTAAACACTGTGTTTTGTGTGTATTAATTGGATGAGACAATCAAATATAATTCAGGAAATAACTTCGTGCACAATTTTGCCTCATCTTACTACATTTGTGTCATTAGACTTTGGCCCTTATACCTGTAATAACAGAGACAAATCAATTCGTTTTTTTTTTTTTCCCCTAGCATATAAATGGCATAATGTGTTGACTCCTTTTTTCCCTAGCATATTTCCATAAGTTCAGGAGAGGTTAGTTTGGATTCCTTTAAATGAAAGGCAATGGAAAACATTATATGTCATATAGCAATATCAAAAGCAAATATAGATGTAAGAGGATTAAATAGCCACCAAGGCTGTATTTGTGGTAAGGAAGTCTTACGGTTTTCTGTTATATTCAGCTTTAGCTGTTGTCTCCTGAGCCAGAGAGTGTCACAATACCCTTCCCTGGCTCAAATTTGTGCTGAAATAGCAAATGAGAAATTCACCTGACATTGCCATCTAAATTAATGAGAAGAGAGCGAGGCACCCCGGTGCAGCAAAACATTTATGCCTCTTTGAAAGCATGTAGACAGCTTGTTGGACCTAAGTAGTGCAGACTTAAACATGCTTCTGCATGAGGTCTCTAGGGACAGATGTTGTCTTCATACAAACTACAAGCGGACCAAATGTTAGGGGGTAGGGGGTTGCTCTGCTCAATCTTAATGCTTTGCTGTACTCCATCTTTGTCCCTACTAATGTTATTTCTCCAGTAGGTTGCAGATTTTTCTTTAGCTTTGCGTAATGTCTGTAACTTTTGCTTTCAGAACACCTCATTGAAGAATCATGCTAAATAATGATCAAAAAATCTGTGTAGATATGGCAGGCACCATAAAACCATGTTAGCATTTTCTAGGTACAGGTTGAAGAAAATGATGAAAAACTGACAGCATGTTAAAGATGGTTTATTTATACAAGTGCTAGAGTTATGTTTGATATGTTAATGCAACCTCATTTTCTAGTAAAGGCCAAACACTATTAAGGGGTTGTACGTATTGATTTTTCTATCTTCTGAAATACTTGATTCATTGTAAACCATCTTTACTTCTTTTGTGTAACTGGAAGTGGAGCCATCTTTTAACAGTCTATCTTGGCAAGCCACATTGACTTTACTCAGTTATATTCTCCTGGTCCATGTGCTAACCTCTCCCCCAGAGTCCCCTGTATAGGGACTCCTTTTTGCAATTTGTCTGGATTTTCCCTGTGACTTTCCAACACTCCCACCTGAAAAGTCACTGAAAGGGGTCAGCACCCACTGCAGCTTGAACTTGTGCCTCTTACAAACCTCCTTGTTCTGCTGAATCATGTTACCTGATGCTCATTTAAATAGGACTTGCCAATAGCCTAATAGTTTAAATTTTAAGATGGGAGGGAAGAATAGATTTAGTTGATGTCTACCCTTGTTTTCCTGTCTGAATGTCTTCTTATTCTTTCAGTATGTTACCTGCTTTGCATTTTATTTTGTGCCTTAGCTGTTTGTGCTGTGTTAGATACACAGGTATTTGTTTCAAAAGACTGAGTATATTTAGAAGAGTTCCATGGTGGAAGTACAGTTAAAGAGAAGATTGAGTGCCTGTTGCTGGGAATGGGTGATGTCTTAGTGACAACTGTACTGTTGGGTGATGTTTGCTCAAGGAACGCTTGTTGGTGTAGGCTTATCAAGGTTCAGTGTCTGCCAAGTACATTTTCACCTGAGTCAGGCTAGCTAAGGTACGAGACTTTTTGCAAGAAATATATTCAGAGAGGAGAACAAATTTGAGGATTTGAAAGAAGAGAGACCCTTTGTCAGGGTCAGGTTTGAAGTGGATTTTTTGGTGTCTTTAGTATTGTCTCTGTGGCTACAAACTCTGAATGCACACAGTAGACCATGCAATAACGCTCATTCTAAATTAATTGTTTGTGTGAAACCTTTATAAAATTTTGTTACCATTTCTGAGGCTTTTGTATCCTTTCCTCAGCAGTCTTTAGTGTTCTGATCAAAGCATGCTCTCTTTGACATGTGTCTACAGTGCTCTCATATTCCTTGATGGTCTCAAAGTATCGGAGGTAGAGAAGCAGTTTTCTCAATTAACAGCCTGTGTTTCATAAAGTGTTGAACTCATGGGAACTTCCATTTAAGGGCTCAATTAAGCCTCAGATCAGGTGTTCAGTTAAGCTGTGTTTCACAAAATATTTTGTCTCTGACTTTAAGAGGATCCTGTTTAAAGTTTTCCCAAGTGTGACTTTTCACAAAGTTAGAGTAACAGAATTTAGACATTCTTATTCATAGCATTTCAAATTAAACACTTCCTTTAGCTTCCAGCTTTCTTAAAAGGATACATCCAACATTTCCTTTTTGCCTGTTTGGAGTTGGATGATGTCTTTTCTTCACTGTGCTCCAAAAAGTATTTTTATATATGTTTTCAGAAGGAAATCCAGTTTCTTACTTGCAGATGTTGGCATTTTAGAGCCCTGGAGTGAACCAGTAAAAACACACGTTCTTTTAAAGAACATCTATTTTTACTGGACCTTGCTAACAACCAGTGACACAAAATTCAAAAAATGTTGGCTAAAGTGAATAGAAGGGCTGCATTGTTTTAAACTCTATTTTTAAAACTTTTCTTTACAGCAAGATTACACTAAGGTTTCATGTGCTCTTGTTCTTATGAAAATGAATGCTTACTTTTAGAATGTATTTTATTGCTTTAAAAGTAGATCTGATATCAAAAGTTGTAAAGTATAAAATTTTAGTAAGACATGCAAAATGTGGCCATTTAAGTGTACTATTGTAATGCTTTCACAGAAAGGATAATTGAAAATTTTACTTCCTAGACAGCCAAGAATAAATCAGAACATCTTCTGTTAATACATTTTTTAGAACGTATTAAAATACTTGTGTGCAATGGTCTAATTAGATCACCATTTCTTTCAATGATGCCTTCAAAATGGATTCAAGCAGTATGCTTGTTGAATATGCCCAGTTTTTTCAGATATAACCATTCTTAGTGGAAAATAAATGAAAAAGGAATTACAAAATGTCAGCAAATTTGATGTAAATGTAATCATGTCAAGGTTGACTCGATAAGGGCGTCCATCCATTTTATGTTACCTATGTTTCTTCTTTACTGTCCATGCTCTGTGTTGTGCAAGATACTTAAGTCCCAATACTGCTGTTTATTTCACTGTCCTGTCTTCACAGGAGTGGAGAGTAGAATTAAGACTGCATCCATGCCCTTATTTATACAATCTTCACAGTGCACTAAGATCTTTTTCTGTATAGTCCTGTAGCTAGGTTTGGTTCTTAGCATATTTTCACATATCTTTTGTAATCAAGAGAATAGCATGATTATAAATTCAAGTTTAAAGGTAAATTGACATTTTTGTCTTTTTAATACTATTTACTGTAAAAAACTTGTGCTGTTATCAAATTGGGGATTCTAAAACAGTTTTGAAGAGGAATGTTGGTAAAGCAGAAAAGTGAGTGGTCTGCTGATCCTGCACGATGTAATGTATAGTGTCATAGTAATGCCTGAAGTGGTAGACTGATGTTTTTAGTGGTGTGTATATCATGGATGCTAGAGAAAAAAAAATCATAATTCGAGTTTAGTTCTTCAATAGTTTTATTAGCACCTTCATGTCTGCAAGCACGTAATTTTCATGCTGGACATGGAAAAAGAATTACAGCTGGGGTCCTATGATTTCTGATTTTGTTGTAGCTGTGTGTGTGAAATAAACATAGATATTAGATGTCTCAAGTATGTAAAAATATTTATGATCAAATGTATCAACATTTTTTCTGTATTTGTCTATCTGTGTGAAAGTGTCTTGCAATAAAAATGAAATTGTGGAGTAAGAAAGTTTACAACACACACTGAGAGAATGCAATAGGCCAGAGAAATTCACTGCTTTTAAAACAGGTAATGATAGTAGAAGTAAGCCTAGATTTCTAACAGAAGTAATGAAATGCAAAAAGAGTTATGTGAATTGAATTTTAATAGTACTGTTGAGCTCCTACAAATATTTAAAATTTATTCAAATATAGGAATGGATCATTCTGTTGTATATAATGTGCCGGATGCCTGATTACCAGGACATTTTAAGGATTTATTTTGTGTTTAAGAATTGTATATATTGGTATGTCTTTAAAATTTCAGTCTCAAGATTGTTTAGCATTCCTTATTTTATTTAGCCCTCAGTTATAATTTTTGCAGTCCTGCAGCTTTCTGTTTTGCAGTTTTTCTTTTTTATAGTTGACATGGCCCATGCTTCATTTTCCCACATACTGAATTGCTCAGTAATATGTTGCATGTACATGATGGGAAGCTCAGTTCTGTGTTGCCCACAGTCACCAAGATAACACAAGAGACTGGTATTTCCAGGTCTTTTATTTGAGACAGCAATGCTTACATGGCCATTATATCACAATTCTTATTCCTTTCTTATTAGTGTTTTCAGAAAGTATGTATCAAAATGCTTTTATCAATTGTCTTTTGTTCCAACAGTCTATTAGCTTTGGGTTTTGGCAGTGATATCCAAACTACTTGTTTATAATATAGTGTTGTAAAATGTGCCTCCTGGTACTGTGCTTTTCCCTAGTTCTAACAGTTGTTCCCCTATGTCTTCCTGGTACTTCATCTGTTTTGTTTTGCTGCTTTTTTTTTGTAAAACGTATTTTTTTCATAAGGCAATGAACTGTCCACTGACAACTAATTATTCTTTCAAGCCAAGGTAACTGGGAAAGACCTTTTATGGCTATCATAAAACCCAGAAATATAATTTGGCTCACAACTTGCAAATCTTTAGTCCTTAAAATAGGTGCTCAGCAGACAGAAGTAAGTATATATGTGTATGCATACAGTAACAAGTGTTACTTTTTTTTCTTTTTTTTTGTCTTTAAGTTAAATATTTAAAGGAAACAATCTTAAAAATTCTTTCGATATGTGGTGTGTGTAGGAGAATTAGAGTAACCCCTTAGTGTTAAAAATACAAGTATAAAAATTACATGGATTCCAATAAAAGGCTGGATCCTGGATTTGGAAGGAGGGTCTTCATTTCCTTGCTTTTCTAAAAGCATGCATTCTTTCCTTTATATCCACTTACTTTATATATATATGCCAAAATCTAGCTATATATTGACAGAAGTAGGAGCAGAAATTCAACCCAACATTTCTAAGACTTTTTACAACATTCTGCAAAATGTCTTTATCTGATACTTAGCTTTTTGTTATACAATAGGACAAGGAAGAAACTGAATAAAGATTCACTTGTGAAAAACCTAGCTCTAGTATTGCCTGGGATTGTAACTTGCTTTTATCTGATGCTTTCACTTCTTCAGAAATGGTGGTGGGGTTGTTTACGTTAATTCATTTGGCTTGTTGAAAAAAATATGCCCACACTCCTCTGCTTAATGGGATTCTTTCCTCGTTGCAGTGCAAACGGCTGGAGCAGGAGCTTCATCATCTGAAAGAGCAGAACCAGACTTCAGCAAACAACACGAGACATCTGACTGCTGAAAACAATCAAGAACGTGCTCTGAAGGTAAATCTCCATTTCTTCTTGCAGGCAAATTAAGGTTGTAAGCCCCTGGTGCCAGCTTTCTGGGCTGCATATATCAGTTGTGTACATTTCGGCAGAAGTGAGCTATGGTGTTTGCCAACAACCCCTTCTTTAAACACAGATACAGAACCCTTCTGTTATGGTTTTATTTTACTTTGCGTATGAATGCAACAAGAAAAAAAATAACATGTCTTCCAAATTACTGGGCTGGTAATTAACACTAAATTCTTGAGATCTGTCCTTGCAATATTACATTTATAAGGTGAAAAAACTGCAACTATTTGTGTCATGGTACCTTGCAGGACTAATATTTTAAAGCATGACTGTTTGATCTCTTCCCGGCAGTGTGTGCTATATTAATAACATTCTTGACCGATACTACTAGTGACCGCATAGTTGATACTATTATTTGCAAAAGGGTAGCTAGTTGGAAATGGGAGGAGGAATAATAAGTCTTGTCAATAAGAATAAAAATGAGCAGAGAGGCGGGAGAGGGTCAGAGAAAGGACAGTGTAAAGTGACAGGTTATTGCTGCTTTGAGAAAGGGAAATTGTAATGCCAGTGGAATTGATAGCTACATACCCAGCAATCTCACTGCTAGCCAGAATAAGAGACTATGCCAGGTAAGATGTGCAAGTGTTATGCATACCTCTTCAACCACTATATTCTTAAAAATCTTTTTTATGGGTAGTGAAGATAAAATATAAATACTGGAGTTACTCTTTTTATACTGTGTTGTCATTTTAAAACGATTTGATTCAGACAGTAAAGTTCAAAATATCTCATTTATAGACAGATTTTCCTCTGCCTCCTTTTTCTATTTTTTTTTATATTTGGGAAACATCATTATTCACACAACAATTTGACTGAAGCAAAGTATAGGAATAAAAGTAAATCCTTGTGTAGTTTGACATTTCTCAGTTAAAAAAATTAAAAAAATATAATGAATAAACAGAGAGAGACTGCTTGCCGTGCAAATGCTGTGTGTTTCATGGGTTTATAATTGCCATCAGAATTAATGGTGAATATTACAAAATCAGGTGTGCGATACTGAAAGCAGATGACTAGAAATAGAGATCATGAACATTCAGGTCTGTTTCTGACTGCAATAACAGTATTGTTTCGAATCTGATATCACTCAAAACTAGCGCTTGCCAAGCATGCTACTTACTGAACATAGTATTGTTTTTCATTAATTGCATGCTGACTTATTTTTACTGTGTCATTGAAAATATTTCACACAGAATCTTTCTTTTAGAAAAAAATATTTTTTTATTTAAACTACACGTTTTACATTTAATATTGCCTGACATAATGCTTACAGAATAATTATATTTTCAAAGCAAGAAATGACTTGATAGTTCGGAGTTTTACTAGGATTTCATTCTAAGCCTGATATTGCTCTCCTAGCACCTGATCTTTAAATAATTTCATTTATGGCTGTCACAGGCTTTTTTCTTTTTTTTTTTTTTTTGAGTTAGAGGTGAATTGGTCATAGTCTTTTTGAGTTGAGAGTCCGGGGAGGGAAAAAAGGAATGCTTTGGTAGGGTTGAACCTTTTTTAATATAGCTCCATAAAGTTTTTCTCAGTTCATGCTACTGTTGCATACAGTGAGAACAGGTCCATTGGAGTACTTTTTAAAAGGCTGATGGGTGAAGTTGTATTCTTGACCTTGAATACTTTAAAATGCTCCAGTGAAATATTGGCAGTAGTAGTTATCTTTGATATACAGCATGTGAGCACTCATCCTGACCTAAGCACTCATGTAAATGAAAAGCTTGTCATGCATTTTTAGGGTAGCTACAGCCCGGAAAATAGACTGTCTGGTAGGGATGAAAGTCATGTCAGTGACTCCTGTAGGAGTCACTTAGGAATGGGTTTGATTGGTGCTCTGGGCCTGGCAGCAGATGGCTGCCATCAGAGGCAGAGCTCCCAGAGGAAGAAATATTCAGCCAGCACACCCTGACAGGTCACACACTACAGGGCTCTGGAACGCATCTGCCCTGTGAGTCACCTCCTGCCTCTTGTATGCGCACAGTGGTTATTGTAAGTGCTACATGCAGAGTGCATGTACAAACCCAGGCATCCCATCCTGTCCCCTCTCCACCACAGAAAACCCTCTGGACATGTGACCATTTTCAGAGGTATAGGACAGGACATTTGCCTCTGTGCTGCAGAATAAATACTAACACAACTTCTTCTATTTTCATCATGATCCAGGGAACTACATTTATTTCAACCACCTCCACTGGCAAACTGAGGACTGTGCTGTGTATTATGAACCTATTCTGCAGAAGGAGTCCAGATATTTCTTCTGAGTCTGTCCAAGACAGTTTCTGTCAAGAAAGTTTTTTCAAAAAAATATCTTTAATTTTCCCTATTCTCTTAAACTTAATTAACATTGTCTGATTCAGTTTGGCAAAAGATGTATACTGATGATGAGGAATTTGATCTGCTTTAGATTTTCTTCGGAGAGTAACAGAATTGTAAACATCAGATGTGGTGGGGGGATATTTGAAATCTTAACTGGATAAAAATGCAGTAATCAAGATCAGCTAAATTAAGGATAAAGTTTTTGATAAAAGACAAGATCATTACCTTTGTAGAATCCTTGATACACTTCACAACAAAACCCAACAGCTATTGTTTCTTTTTTGCTTTTTAATCATCTGAAGACCATGAGATTAACTCAGTTAAAACTTGGTGCTAATAACACCAAGGTCATGGGTTCAATCTCTTGTATGGGCCATTAACTTAAGAGTTGGACATGGTGATCCTTGTGGGTCCCTTGCAACTCAGAATATTCTGTGATTCTGCATTCTCTTACAATATTGAGTTGCTTGGAAGGAAAAAAAGATTAAGACCAATCCACGGGAAACCTATTTCATTCCACCAATGGTAGGGTCTAATAGGCAGAATAAGCTGCAAGCTTTCAGATTTGCTTTTACAGGCAGGAGCAGCCCATAGTGAGGACTGAAGCAAAGCAGCAGGAAGACTGTGAGAGAGGTGTAGTGGCAGTAAATTGGCCAGATTCAGGATATGGAAATCACAGGGATGGTGTAAGCACTCTTTTGCATACTTTTGTTTTTTCACTTCTAGATCCCGTGTCACACCTAAGGATCATGGGACAAATAGAACATATGACACATAAGGCATGCTGTGCACATTATAATGTGCCATTTCATCTTACTGGGCCATATAACATCTACACATCTCTGTGTGCAGAAGATAGCTTGTTTAAACTAATCTCTGCATACATATTAGTAGTATGTGATTTAAAATTTCCGTATTTAATGTATTTATTGCATAGAACATTGCTCATAGGGATGTGAGCCATTCAGCCCCACAATGCCACTCTAGCACTGCTAATTTATATAATATTCTTATTGGTCATAGGGGATTGTATTAATTGACCGAAAGGCCAATTTCAAGTCTTCCCTCCAGGCAATGCCCACAACTGCACAGAGGTCATTCAGAGAAGCATGTGGGCCCCTATTTCCATAGTTAAAGTAAAATAATCCTCTTCTTTGCAAAACCGTTTTTAAAAATCTCTTATAATATTTCACATTGAATTATAGCTAAATCTTTTAGGGATAATTGCTTCCTAAGGGCCTATACATTTGCGCTCTTAGTACATTTTCATAAAATAAGATCTGCAGAGTGCTTTGCAGTTCTAATGTGTCAGGGTCTATATGTAAGATTATTCATTTGTGCTTGGTCTTCATAATTAACATTTGGTCTCTACTGATTCTGATAAATGTATTCCCACAATACCAGCTAGAAATAGCTGGTTCAATTAAACATAGAAAAGTTGAAGAATTGCTATTTTTTCATTAGTATTCAAATATTGTTGATCATTTTATTGTTACTAAATTTGTAGTGGATAGTTTTGAAATTCAGAGTTTTAAGTAATACATTTTTTCTAAAGAAAAATAAAGATTTTGCCAGCGTGCATGTCCTCATTCCTGAGTTCAAGAAGAATAGAAAATAAGTCCTGTGAAACAAATACCTTAATGTGAAATTTGATGGAAAATGTTAAACAGTATTTGAATGAAATAGATAGAGATTACTTTTTTTTCCCACAGGTCTGATCTATTTTGTAATTTTTAATTAGATGGCATATTCTTCTTGAAGCAGCTACTAATCTACTTTAAAGACGAGAGAGACATACTAATTTTACTTTCAAGACAAACTCTTGAAATGGACAGGAGGGCTGTCTCATGATGTTATACAAATCAGGTGCCCTTTACTGACTAAATGAGATTACTCCATCCAATTATGATGTCATTAGAACTTGTAAAGGTTATTAGTCTCCTTCAGAACTGTAAAGATGTTAATCTTTTGTTATGATTGGATTTTTTTGTAATGTCTGCCTTTCTTTTTAGTTGCAGTTTCTTGTAGAATTTATCCTACGTGCTTCCATAATTTTATTAAGAATATAATAAATTTAGAGGCACAGCCAAGAAAGTGACCTGAAGGACCTCTCAGAAGTTTGTCTACGATATTGTCCTAAAGAAACTGTGGTTGATGTCATCTGCTTTCTGCGGATATATAAGAATTGGTTCAAGGGCAGGAAATCCATCATGCATAGCAGTTTGGTAGTTGTTTTGTGATGATGTCTACAGAAAAACCACTCTAGAAGACTTAATTTAAGTATTCCCTGATACATGTCATAAACTGTATTAAGATCTGTTTTGATTCACAGAATTTCACAGATTCTTAGATGAGAAACCATTTTTCCATATCTACCTGACAACACCAACCACAAAAACAAATCCAGCTGACTAGTCAACCTGTCATGCAGGAAGAGATCACAAGAGATTCTGATGTTATAAGAGCTTAAATTTTTTTTTCAAAAACTTTAGCATGAAGTATAAAATGTTTGCTATTGTTGAAAAGCATGAAGTATTCGTGCTATTGAGGCATACAATATTAACTTTTACAATTATTTACAATTAATGGAAAACAGTTCTTCTTTCAGATATGTGGCCTTTATCTGCAAAAACTAATTCTAACAATGTTTTTAGGTTTAATGCTTCAGATCTGAAGTTTCAGAGTTTCATTTCAATAAGTTTAGAGCTGGTTTATGGCTATAAAGCCTCCGATTTGTTTCCAGTAGAGACATATGCTTTTGAGATGCTCTGTGATCCAGGAAAACTTGCCTGAATCAATGCTGGGAAACCAGGAGAATCCAATCTCATCTCGTCTATTCAAATTCTGCTCCAGCTTTTAGTTTTTGCCTTTTAATAGTTATTAATTGCACCCTTTCATAATAATTTTACATGTGGCAACAGAGATCAGGTAGATTTATTAGACATTTAGAATGTAAGTTTTGAATGTGTCAAGGCCCAGCCATGTCCTGAGCACCACTTTGCCACCTTCAGCCATTGCCACTGTTGCACTGTAGTTACTGCAGGGCTGTGTGACTGATGGAAACAGCTGCTGGTTACCTGTATGTTACAGCTAACAGATGAATAGCTGTGTAGTCCACTGGTGAAGCCATAACGTAACTGGACACTGCATGGGGAGTGGGGAGAAGTTTAAATTTGCTGTTGATCCACTTGTTGGCATGGTGTTATTGTCTGGTAAAAGATGCTTTTTATTTAGAGTGGTTGGATTTTTTTCAATGAAGCACCTCAGAAATATTCATGTTGGGCAATCTACCCATTCCTCTCACATTTTGTTACTAATTCCTCTGGCCAGTATGCATTTTTCTCTCTGTCTAGTAGAATAGCAACCTATGAAAGCTCAGCTTGAGAACTCACTCTGTGGAGATAACTGGGAAGGAATCATGCTTTTCATCCTGGTTGTCATGTCCTGCTATCTACAAAAAAGGACTGCTGTCACATTTGCAAATGATTTTATAGGTATGTTTGAAGACAAGGATGCCAGCTTCGTATAGGAAATAGAAGTAGATTGGAGATCTGTCTCAGTGTGAGGAGATACACTGTGCCCTTGTGTTTCCTTATGATCTGTATCTGTTTTTCTGAAATGACAAGAACACTGCAGGAGCAATGGGAATAGTTAACAGTCTTCTTGGATGTCATCTCTGGCAAATAATATGTTGTTACAGCTAATCCTGAAAGGTTCTTCGTGCTGTTCTTCCAATAACTTACCTGAGGATAAAATACGACAGGATTTGTCAAAGCAACTTCCAACTTTGTGCAGCAGCTGTTTCAGTAGTTCAGTTTCTTCTCCTAAGCAGGTCTCCACTTCTCTTACTCAGCTTTTAGAAAAGTTGTTCAGTTCAGGTTGTAGAAAGCCGAGAATTTCTTTCACTCTTGTTTAAATGCCTGGGCGATGTGAGAGGAAAAATTGCTAGCCTGTCAGTAAAACTTGTTAGTTATAGAGCACGTGAGAGTCATTTTTAGAGTGGAAGTTCACTGAAGTTTGTATTCTTGAATTGCTTTTAATTACATCGAGGAGGTGAAAATTGCAAACCTAGTAAAACTTGAAGCATGCTGCTGACAATCTGGATGTGGATAAGAATGCACAAACATTTTTCTTCAGTTGCTGCTTCCCAGACACTTTATCAGACAGGGTAGATACAGTCACAATCTTAATAGCACTGAACAGAGCCTTTGGTTGTGCTGCACCCAGAAATGCTTAATCACAAGGTCTTAAAGTGTGTCACTGAGATAAGACTCTAGTCTGTTCTGCTCTTACCCATGCTAGAAGCATGATTAGTCACTTTATGGCTTTGTGTTATTAAATAATACCATACACCTGAGAGGATATCAGTGTGAACTGGTGCATCGTGCCATAAATTAACACTGAAATGAGGTTGCAGAAACTCCTGAAAAAATAATGATTTTCTGCATTCCTTCCTCTTTAACTTACAATGTCTCCAAAAGATATTGCTACAGACTCCAACAGCCTACACATTTATTTGTATTTCTGGAGAGGAGAAAATAACTTGTATAATCTTACAGTGGCCAACATTCCTCCTCAAGCCTAGTGGAAAAAATGTGAACTCTGATCAAGGGGTTTTTAAAGCAGTCATTTGAAGTTTCTCTGGACCCAATTGTTCTTTTAAGCCAATTGTTCTTTTGAGCCAGATGTCATAACTTGGTCCTTTGGTCAGTTCAGCGCTGGAGATCCTCAAGGGATCCCTCAAAGGACTTCATCATCTGCTGTCATATATTTGGGAGCGTAACAGTTTGCTTATGTGTACCCCCTATAGGCAGGAAGTGACTAATCTAGTGTATGTGTCTGACCATGAGTCAGAAAATGAAGTTTGATCTACTAGTATAGTTATCAGTAACAGGTTTTATTAATTGGTTTTTGTAGCTGTTCAGGCTGGTAGACTCTAGTTATGTAGGTTTTGACAGAAAGTTGTTCATGAGTGACAATGACATTCTTAGTGATGGTCTCCTCCCATCTGGTAATTAATGTTGTAGCACTGATAGACATTTGTATTCATTGACCAAAAATATCTTAATTTGTAAAGGGAGTTGAAAATTAGAATGATTGCTTAAGTACGCCATAAGCAAATAATAAAATGTTTTCCCGGATAGAAAACATGGGAAAAAATTACGAGACACTTGCCCTTCACTGGGAGTGAAGTTGCCCAGAGTCAGGCTTCCAGAGTTCAATAAATCTGATTTATATGAAGCATCTACCTGGGAGCTGAAGAGAAATTATGTTTGGTAATATTGGTACTTGCATGATTTTCAGTGATCAGCTTGTGATGACGTTAAGTGGCTGTGTGGATAGACAACAGAGACCTATTTACTGTTCTTGGTTCACTAAGGCATCACCGTGGACCAGTATTTTGAATGCGTTCAAGCCTTGGGTTTTTTTCCAATTGAAGGAAGCAAATAGACATACCCAAGTCTTGTCTTTACGTCCTTGGTTGTACTTGGTTTTCTGTATTTTTAAGGCTGTCCTTTCACTGACCATGCTGTCAGCCCTGTGTGTACAGTGTTCTCTGCACAGCAGCTAGTCAGGATTTCTTGGACTCTGTTCAGATGAAAGAAGACCAAACAATGGTGTTTCTTATGTTTTCAGAATTGTTTCAAAGCAAAGTAATGTATGGATAAGAGTGAACAGCTTTTGTCCTGAAAATGATCTTGAGAAGAGTTGTATCTATATAAGTAATTAGGCTTGTCTAGAGCATGCTTCATATTGCCATAAACAGCTGCGCAAGAATGGCACTGCATATGTCTTCATAGACTGAAAAAGCAGTTTCTTGGCTCAAGAGGTTGTTCACCTTGCCTGAGCAGTGTAAGTCTTCCTTCTCTCCTGTTAACAGATGCTGAACATCTCTTAACCAAAGCAGATATGTTTATTGAACTTTGATTCAGTTCTAAGCATTAAGGAATTTATTACTCATTCACACTTAGTGTTTGATGTTGGCTTTCATCTGTTCCACTAAAAATTCCATAGAGATCTGTTGCTTTTTATTTGACAGCCTTCAAATCTCTCTTGGCACCAGATTACTCTTGGCGATCTTAAACATCAACTGTTTGTATATACTATATACTACCCCCTCTGTCACTGGGGATAATGTGGTCATTCAAACCTTTTGGCCGAGTCTTTTATTTTTTTTGTTTCCGTTTTGTACACGGAAATTGTCCTCTCCTTAGGTCAGTCAGTGTTACTACTTCTGATTTGCAGAAGTATTGCTTCTGATTAATGCAGCAGGTTCTTGGAATCCAATATTTTGGTTTCAGGTGATTCTAAATCTGGACTATCATATTCACAATCATTTAGGCTGCTTCCACTTTGTCGCTTTTGTTATGCAAAGAATCATCTCTTTCATGGTAATAGGTTTCTGTGACCATGAACTTCCTGTCAACAAGAATCTCTCATCCATGTTTTTCATTTAACCATTCTGTAATTTAACAATTCTGTAATATTAACTTAGCATTTTAGAAATACTTTGCACTTTCACACACCTGTTTTTCCTTCCAATGGAATAGATCCCATTTTGTATGATTGATATATTTGTTATCTGTCTGAGTGACTTTCTGGAAGTTCCTTCCTTGCTGAGTCGTGCTGCCACTTGGCCTTACAGTTTCAAGGATGCTACATTTCAATGTTCTGCAGCATATTTAGTTTTTTTCCTAAACTCTGTTAAAGGACCTCAAAACTGGAATAATTTGTGGGCCTGGGACAGATCTCAGATATATGTATTCTAGAAATATATATTCTGAAAGAAATGTTCTGAAGTTGCAGAAGGTGAAACAAACTATGTAGGCATCCTGTGGCCAACTAGAATTGCTACCTGCTCTTTCAATCCTTATTTTCACAGAGGTGATAGCCATGCATTAAGCCAATTATTAAAAAATGGTGTGTTCTAAAATACACTGAAATTTATCAGTATCTTGTAAATTTTAATCACAGAATCTGATATGTAAGCAAAACATACTGTAGAAACCACAGTCATGTTAGGAAGGCTGCTTAGATGTGTCCAAAAAAATGTGTAGGTGTGGTACTTAAGAGTCATGGTTTAGTGGTGGACTTGGCAGTGCTGGATTAATTGTTGTTCTTGATGAACTAAGACAACTTTTCTAACCGTAAAGAGTCTGTGTTGATTCTGTGATTATATGGAAGGGTGAGTTCTTATAAAAACAAAACCTCTAACTCTATTTATAAGATTTGTTGCCATTTCCAATGGTATGGTTCATCACACCAGTCCTGAGTCCATTTTCCTTTCCTTCTGCCCAAGAGCATGTCAGTAGGTTCACTCCTGTGAACCTTTGTAACTTGTGAGGAGGTATCATATTGCTGCACTTCAAACAGCTATAAAAAAATTATTTTACTTCCCCACTAGTATGAACCTTCATTTCAGGATTACATGTATCAGGAATGAAGGCCACGTTACTCTAATTGTAAAGCAGTCATGAAGCCTAATGTATCAGAATTAATATAAGAAAACTAGGACTCCCTCCTTCACTTGCCGCTTTCTGATACTATAAAACACATTTCCAAACTTAATTAAGTGATTCTAAATCTGAAGCCGTTTTGTATGTAGAATAGTAACTGTTTCCTGCAACATTTTAAGGCAGCCTTAGCATCAGTTTCTATTAACATCATCCCTAATCTCCAGTGGCCCAGTTTGCAAAATATCAGCACTGTACCATAATAAAACAAAGGAAGTACCAAAAATATTTAGCCAAGTTAAGTATTTTCCATTCTTGGAAGTATTAAATAATATTAAATGTATTAAGTGATGCTGGAGACAAGATACCAGATTTAATGAATAAAGAGAAGGACTATAATTGTTATGTATTATTCTTATTTCATAAATCTTGTTTGTTTCTCCATATGAGTTCTGTTATTCATGCATGCAGAAAGAAAGTACGGTAAATCTTAATTTTCAATAATTTTTTTCAGTGCCATACTGTACACTCTTAATTTTTTATGTTGCGCGGGAAAATGATCCTCTTTTGTTTGATCCACAACCGTAAACAAAATCATGAGCCTGGATGCACAATGTCAGGCAAGTTTTTTGTCCTTCAATAAAATATATGAAAGGTAGTAACCTAAGTTCTTGTGCAAAAGACAAGCTACAGGGTCATTAAATAGCAAAGGTCATGCTCTGACCCATCCAGGACCTCCTTATCTGAAACACCTCTCAGAACTGATAGAATGTACTTCAGATCTTGGGTAGAGGAAACCAAGGACAGGATAAATGATCAATATAAATATTTCAGAATTTTAGGTATTTACTAAAAAGGAATATTCAGCCTTCGTATGTTTAAGTTTATCCAAATATCTGTTTGGAATTTGAGGACCCTTTCCTAGCATTTGATATGCAAGTAGTCATACGAAGTTTGGTTCAGAGTAGAAAGAGGATAGATGTTAAAGGAAGACACTGAAACATTATGTCTTGGTATGGTTGCAAAGCTGCCAACTTGTTTTGATTCTTGATTTTAGAATGAGGTGAACTCAAAACAGCCCATGTCTGAAAAGTACAGCTTGGTGTTTAGCCATCATTTACTCAGAGGAGTTAGGAGTCATTTTGCCTGTCCTGTTTAATTCCCATCTATGTATTTGGTCTGGTGCAGAGGCACATTTCTTATGTTAGGGGTCTTGTGCTCCTCAGTCACTGAGAGAATTTTGAAAATCCCTTTTCCCTATAAATAAGAGAAAAATTTTGATTGGACTTCCATATGTGTGGCCATACAGAGGTGTAGTAGAAAAGAAGACTTTGCTGTTCAGACATTCAGGTGGCCAAGGGGAAGAGATGGATGGACTCCTCAAGTGCAGTAGGTGTATATTTGTACCTTAGCGTATGCAGGTCATTAAGAGAATGCTTGAAGAGCTGAGGCAAATAATAGATGAGGATTTATTTTAAACTTTTTTTTTTCTTCTATGAAAGTGGACTTTATGATGTAAAATCTTCCTCCCCTGTTTTCCAGTAGATCTTCACAGCTTTAGTCATGAGATTACAGACTGTCTGCTGGACTTTGGCTTTTTTCTAGGAGTCAGCTTTTTAAAAAAACCTCTGTTGTACCACCTATTCAGAAAGTATATTAATACCTTTACTGATTAACACAAGCACAGTTAGAATTAGACATATGGTCTGGTGTGTTTTTATTATTTGAAGTCTTGAAAGATATAAAGTGAGCTTCACATCAGAAGAAGTATATCAGTGTGTTAGGATTTCAATGCAACATATAATAGGTTTATCTTTGTATTTAGAAGCACTGCTTGAATAGTTCTGTCATGTGGCTGAATCAAAATTTCTCATTACACTTAGAGAAAAAAGGAATTGTTACCTGAAAATGCTCAAAGAATGTCTGATTTCTCCTAAAAAATGCATATGCAATTAAAACATCCATTTTTTATGCCTCCAAAATTCAGTCATCTCTGGTGTTGCTTTCAAAACTCAGTCTTTCTTAGTCGTAAGGTAAATGTCTTACAAAGAAAAAGCAATAGGAAGATGAAATGAAAAAAGAGCTGTCTTTAAACTTTGGGTAGGAAGCTGAAGTAACAAATGTGATTGTATAATAGTATGTAAGTGTAAATCACATTGCTTGAACATTTTATTAATGTGTATTGTTGATTGTATTAAGCTGCGAAACAGGCAAATTTGAAATTTAAAATTAAATTTGAAGACCAAAATGTCATTTTGTAGTTAGATTCAATATATAAAGAAACCTTCAGGGGCGCTTTTTCTGAGCTGTGTTGGTTGATACTGGATTTTCCATCTTTGGAATTGATTCTCCAGTGAAGAACAGATGTCATTTTTCACAATTTTGCTAGACGTATTTAGATTCCATATGGTTTCATAAATTCCCCATTTCCTTGTGGATCACAGTCGAGATGATTATTTCAATGCTAGTTTTTATTAAATACCTGCTGTGCTGGAGGGGTTATCAAGGTGGTGGTGATAATGTGACTAGTGCACAGAGTTCATCCTTTACATGTACTTCGACCGCACATTCTGAAAAATTGAGAGATTTGGTTTTTAAAAAATCAGTACCATTTAAACTACTTTTTTCATTAATAGCATCATTTGGACCAGGTTTTCAAACACTAAAGCTGGTCTTGTGGGTTAGGTGAGATTCTGTGCACATACACATATGTGCAGTGACTGCTGGAGAGTAGTCCTGCTGATAGTAAGTTATCATTATGGCATCTGAATTTTGAGAAAAAATGAATCCTTTTTTGTTTTGATCTTGAAGCTTATGAGTTCCACATGTATTTAATGGGACTAGGTCTCAAATCTGTGGAGCCTAAGGTTATTATACACATTTAAACTATTAAGTATTCAGAGATTGAAGGAAATTATGTTAAAATTTGTTTTCGTGAACTAGCTATCTTACATGATACAACAAGATCTGGTGAGAACGCATTGATGCTTTGCTAATTCATTCATAAGAGCTCAGGCCAGGAGACATTCTAACAGGAAAAAGATCTTGGATGGAAACCTTAAAAGAAGCTACTATCCTTTCTCAGTGGGAACCATAACCCTTCAAAATCCTTCCCCCTAAAATCTCGTTAAGAACACCTCTACCTTAACCATGCCTTTTCCAAAAGAAGTGAGTTCTTTGGAAATGTAATCCTTCCTCCCATCTTCTGAAAAGATGAAACTACTCAGCACAGTTTCCTGGTTTAAAAGTGGAACTCTGTTTACTCCATTATTTATTGGTTGCTTACTCTAACTGAGTAAATGATTTGAATACACCCTTGGTGTCAACTAGCAGCATTTTAAAGAGGTGCAGAGTTCAACCTTTTTCCTTGCATGTAATGTGGAGGAGAGACTTAGTGTACCAAACATTAACATTTTTGGTATTGTGTTAGAATTTTAACCATTTAAGAATGTCACATAAAATTCATTTGTTTTAGTGGGTTATCTGCTCCTATTTCTTACAGCTGAGCTTTAACTGTTGTAAATATTGGAGGGCAGAGTCCCTGAGTGATTGGGAGGAGAGTGATTGAAACCTTGGAAATGCTGTTGATAGGTCCATTCATTTGCAATTGCTATATTACAGTAGCAACAAAAACATTTTCCAACCTAGATAAAATAAAATCTATTTATCTAGCCTATTAAATCTGGGTGCCCACTTTCAAGCAGATGCAGTTTTAAGCTCTGTAGACGGTAAATCCTGAAACATTTGGTCTACAAACAAAATGCTGAAATCAAATACAGCATTGCTGCTAGACATAGGAACAGTGTATATATACTGCATTCACACAAAATAGGGAGATGATTGCTTTTTTGTATGTTGCTTGGGTTTTTTTTCTCGTGTTAGAGTATTAAAACAGATATTAAATTTTATCATTAATGCAGTGCGTGGTCTCGCTTCAAATCCCCTTAATTACAGATTGACTCCAAGGATTACACAGCATGGATTTTAATTTTAACTGAAACAAAAAGAAAAGCTGCTTAAAAATTATTCTTGCTGAGTGACTTGTTGGACCACAAAACAATTTTAACATCTTTTGACAAGTGTTGTCAAATTTAAAATATTAGAACAGAGCTAAGTTCACCTTCAAACTCCAGTTGTATCATGTCTGCTTCCCAAATAAAATGTTTTATTAACTTTGTCCTCAGGAAGGAATGTCTGCTTCTCATATTTTTGTTTTTTCAGTTATTCTTTGGGAGAAAAAGGCTGGCAGTCTTGCTGAGATGTGTTAATGTTTGAAGAAAGTGACATCATAGTATTTCTTTTCTTTGGTAATTAGAGAAAAATCACCAGGCAGAGTTGATGTTGCAGCAACAACAAGCATATTTCACACTCTTGTGTTGTTTCCCTTCTGACCCCTCTCTTTAGGACCTAAGAGCTTCACTCTGAAAGCTTCATTCCAGCCTGAAACGTAGAATAGCAGGTCTGAGTCCAGAAACAACATTTTCACAAACTGGGGCCTAATCCAGTAAGCCTTATGCACTTCTGTGAGTACCTGTTATTCATCTGAGTAAAATCAGATGATCAGGGATGAATTTTTCATCTGTTTCTTGCAGGAATTTTTTGCCCATTTCTTAAAGGACAAAATCAGCTTCCCAGTTTGTTTCATTAAGTAAAACTTATTTTTCACACTTACAGATAATTAATATTTTTTTACACTTATACTGTATATCTCCTGTTGGTTCTTTAAGACACATAAAAAAGAAAAAGAAATTGCTCTTCAGAGCTCCATCAAATAATAACTGCCCAAATCTAAGTGTCCACAACTTCTTGAGAAGTTGGTGCAGATGGAAACACTGTCATTTCTCAAAACGTGGATGCCAGTTTCTTGCTTCAAAAGTCAGCTCCTTTTGTGACTGAGTAATAACTTTGAACACAAAAGGCTGGAGAAATGAGAAATTAGCTTTTAGCCAGGAGGTCACTGTAGTGCTGAGGGATAAATAGCTGTCATTGCTATTTAATGATAGCTAGTGGTTTGATAAAGTTCTCCTAACTTAGTTTGTTAGCTTAAAACATACTTCTGAGACCTCGTAGATATGCAGGTAAATAATACCATTATTGCTACATCTTTGTATGGGATGAAGGTTTTGCACTTAAAAAGGGTTATTTCAACAAGCTTTTCTCTCCCTTTTTAGCTATCTCTGAATTGTTGCTATCTGAATGTTCAATGGTTTTCTCCATTAGTGAACTAGTGAGATTTTTTTAATGGATCAGATTAAACTCTGTTGCTTTGCCAAGCATAAAGCCCTCCTGTTTTAACAGGAAAGTATTTCTAAAACAAACCAATGAACAAGCTAATTTATACACAATATTGTTTGGTTTAATTTGTCTATTACGTGTAATAGTCTCGATGGTAAATGATTTTTAAGTCATGTGTGATTAATGCAGAGGCCAGAAATAGCAACAAATGAGGCAAAATAGTATAGTTTAATAAGTGTGTTTGTATGTGTGATTTTTTTCAAGTATTTGTTAGGTAATGCACAGCACTGTGAGTGATGCTGGCCGCTGGCAGAAGTTTGATGCTTTACATTTTCTACAGTTGTGTTCTCTTTGCCATTTTCAGTAAAGCTTTAAAGGTATTATTGGTTAGACTGTTAATTGAAAAGTATACAAAGTATTAACATTTTTTTGTCAAAAAAGAGATGAAATATCTTAAAGGAAATTAACAATGACTGAGTTTTAGTATAAAGCTGAATTTTGCTAGTTATCTCTTGAGGCCTGTTTTGTGAGATTGTGAACTATTTTCAATGCCCAATGAAGTTAACAAGGGATGAGGTGGCTCAGGGCTGTTCGGACAGATCCTTTAATAAGTAATACTGTCTCTTTACCACACTGGACAAAATAAGGAAAAAAGAAAAATCCCACTTGTGTCCTAACGTAAATAAATGTATGCGTGAGCGCTGTCTGTCTTATGAAGTCGTTAGTGTTTGTTTAAGTTGGAGCTCAGGACACACAGTAAGTCTGGTGTCTGGTTTTTGAAACCAGGGTGTGTAAGCATCTATGTCAAAAAGAAAATCGTTCTGGAAACTGAAAGCTGAGACTGACAAGAAAAATCATCCTTTGCAATAAGTAAGACCTGATTTTGTCATATTTTCAGCAATGTTGGATATTTGCAATGCACTCACTGTTGGTGTAGATGTGAGCGTCACGCTGCTTTCAGTATAAAATCTCAGAATTTTTTTTGCTGGATCTAGATTTTTGTATTTAGATTACGAACGAGTTCTGCATTTTGCGGAGAGGAGTGTTGCTGGGGCTGTTAGTTTCAGTCCAAGTGTAACCATATCTGTTTAGTTTACCAGTTTTTCAGAACTGAATTGTAATTGTCAGTAGCTGTTTCCTTTTAGTTAATCTATTACCTTTTTTTTCACCCACACCCACCAACTGCAGTAGTGAATAGTGACTACATAATTTCTGGGGATTTGTTCTGCTTTTGCCTTTCATGCTTTTTCGTTAGCTAATATTTCAGGATGTGCTCTTTTCTGGAACAGCTAATTTACAAGCAAGTACTTTTTCAGTTTTTTACATATTCTTGCACAATAATCAAAAGATTTATTCTTTTGATTTGGGGAATCTGTGGTACTTTTTTGTTGTTGCACCTTTTTTTTTTTTTTAAATCGTCTTATCCACTGGATTAAATCTCTTGCTTCGTTATTGCAAAATCTTCTCACTGTCTTTTTAGTTGAACCTGAATCATGAAAACAGGGAACCTAAATGACATTTGAGGAAGGAAATGTTCAGCTTGAAACATGGTGCTTGCAGGTAAATCAGGAGACACTGAAAATAAAATAATTAGAAATAGAATAGCGCTTTATTTTATGTGACTGATTTGGAGTTGACTACATCACAAAAGGAATGAAAAAACGATCTCGTTGCTTGAGACTTGCCAAACAATGCTATAAGCTCCAAGTTATTTTGAGGTGGTGAAAGGTGAAACATTTGACATGTTCTCTTTGGGCAATGCTTTAAAAAAGAGAGGGCGGGAAAGAGGCGTTGCCACATCAGAGTTAAGGGTGTTTGTGGTTGTCCATGACAGCGGCTCCAGTTTTAAAACACCTGTGTTTACTTTCCAGCTTTTCTCAATCGGCCTGAAAGTGGCCTAAGAATGGCACAGACAGACCTGCAGTGTGGCTCTGTTGCCTTTGCAACACACACACACGCAAAAAAAAAGAAAGGAAAAAAAGACAGAGATAAATCTCTTGTTATGCAGCTAATCATTAACAGCATTTTTGTGCTTAGCTGAAAACATTTTGAACTTTTCTAGACTTTTATAGTCTATCAGATAGTGCCTGTATTTCTTTCCTAATCTATTAAGCTAAATAGTTATCTCTGCTACTTTATTTTCTAGCAAGAATGAAATCAACTTAATGTTGGTTTGTGGGGCTTTTTTAGTGGTAAATAATAATAACAAAAGTCACATTTCTGTTGCAAAGAGATATTTTGTTCTAATATTTGGAAGTATGTGTACAAGTACTCCAATTTTAAAGCAAACAATCAAACTAATAAAGGAAAACAAAGCAAAAATGGTACAAAAAAAAAAATCCAGGCACAGCCCTCCCTAAAAAAAAGAGAAGCTCATCTTGCAACTCTTTTCTGAGTAGAATTTTACTCCATAAAATCCTAGTGTTTGATGTATATTAACCTTCTGCAATGTTAATTTATCCCATAAAGACAAACTGAGATATCACATTATTTCAGTACTTGCTTAAAATTTTGAAAATAACTTGTGGGTCAGTATTTAAGATATTCATCTGAGGAGAGGCATATTTTTTGCTACTGCTCCAAATTTATTTGCCATTTTCTTTAAAATTTGTTCATGTTTTACAAAACTTTTTGTCTTTTTAAGAAAACCTCAGCTGCTTTTTCTAGTATTTTTTAATTGATGCAGTATTTTTTGACCTTCTACTTCTGATGACAGGTGTGGCATTCATGTTTATAAAAATATGTCTGCTTCATAATTATGTTTTAATTTGTAGATCACTCAATACAGGTCAGGTTTTATTTTCTGAAGGCAGAGAAGAAAGGCTTGTACAGGAGCACAGGTGATTTCTCCCTTAGACTGATTTCCTTTTAGACTTGTGAATTTAATAGACACATTCAAAGTTAGTGTATGGGATTCAGTGATATGAAACCCCTAAACATAGCCTAACTGGAGCACAATTCCTTTAATACTCGTTGGTCTAACACGATGCCTCGACAAAACAAACTGGGAACATGCCAAATCCCCTTCAGATCAGGCCACTAATAAACTGAGAATTTGTACCAGAATGATCCTGCTTGGTGATACACAGCAGAGCAGCCACCTTTCCATGGCTTTCACAAGGGGCAGGAGCAGCAGTACGGGTGCATGCTCTGATGACGCTGCCTCCTGCACAGCACACAGCACACTCTCCACTGACAGCAAGGAAAAGTGTTCAAAATACAGGAGGGGGTCTTAACATTCCCTTTTTTAGAGTGATTCTACTAGAAAATCTGGAGTATATTCATCAGAATCTGCTTTGAACATGGAGAAGCGCTTGTGAGCTAAATCCTCACCTGAGAATCTGCACATTTATATTACCGAAATCCACAGAGGAGTAGTATTCTTTCATATCAGCAAAGGATGTAAGCCAGTGCCTCGGCTAAGAAATAGGAGGTACAAGAGATATAAAGAGTTCACAGAATTTATTCCAGGGTGTCCCAAAGGTAATTAAATGATATTTCTAAAAGATAAGGAAGTTATCACATTTATTAAATTACTAGATGTAGATGTGTGTAGATGTGTTTTAAAAGCAAGCTGAATAATGTCAATATGTGAAATGGGAAGAAAAAGCTTTCTGAATATAACGTTTTCTGAAGGCAACACTGCAGTGTTGATAAGAAGGAGGTAAATAGGGAACTAATGTTCAAAATATGTCTAAGTGGTTTGAATACCTGCCTCTCAAGACTTTCAATGATTTTTGGGTATCTAACCCATTTACAGGTTTTGGAATCTCATTAAGTACCTGTCTTGAGCTGCTTCGACACCTCTAAAAATCTAATTCTGTGTTCACTTTCTGACCTCTCGTAAAATTACTCCCTGTTCCCTGTAAAAGCTGATGGTGAAATAAGAGCAAAATTAAAGATGAGAGTTTTCTGGCATTTAAAACTTGAATGTCCTTAAAAATTGGAATTGCCACTATGAAATATATTTATTCAGTTTATGCTTGTGACCGTCTAGTTTTAGCATTATATCTGTTAAATACTACATTCATTACAGATGTAAGACAAAATCAGTCAACTGTCCAAGAAAAGGCATAAATATGTGATCTGTAGAGCAATTGTCCTGTGAGGAATTTGCACACAAGTGGGTACAGTTGTGTGGTTGCTCAAACCGACCGTAGATGGGCTGTCTGTGTGTAGCAGTGTTAGGGTGGTACTAAATCAAACACACGATACCTAGCACTTCACCTCAGAATACTTTCATATAGATGCTCAAAAAGGGCTGGTGTGGCCATTTGTAGCAAGTCTGCAAAACAGGTTTTTGTGATCCCTCCTAAATTTATCGGACTTTGCACTTTTCCTGTTCCTGTACTGGAATTGCATCAGTATTGAAAGAAATATTCTATCTTAAGAAAATACAGCCCAAAAGGGACAAATACAGAAGTTAACATCTCTGCAGCTTTTGGGGTTTTTTCATCCTATGCAACAGTGCATTTGGTACCACAGATCTGGTATATCTTGCTACTACTGAAACCCCTTCCATTTTGTCAAGGACTGTGTTCTGGCAAGATTGCTTGTACAATCTTGCTTTTAGTCACTTTACATCTTTCTGATCCAGGGGTAAGAAAACATCTTAGGGGTAGGATTTGTTTTCATGAGAATCAGCAGCACATCTTACAGTGTTTCCAGGGGATATCACATCCTCAGAGGAGTGTGCAAGCGTCAGACAGTAGTACCTCTGTTTCTACATGGACCACACGGTGTTTTTTCATCTGGCCTTAATTAAGGTGCAGTTGGAAGGAAGCCAAACATTTTATTTGGCATGTTTCTAAAATATATCAATTTCTGAGATTTGCAAAGAGTTCCTATTTGTAAACAGCATGCAGTGGATTGGTTTCTGCATTCAGTGCTCAATTTGGAAAAGTTGCTTTCTTAACCACCTGATACATCAGCTACTACTTCTGATCCTCTCAGGGAAGTTGCCACCTGCAAAGTCGTTATGGATATGTATACTTAAAAAAACTATGGGTCATCCACTCACTGCGAAAACTCAAATTTTGTCTGCCTTTTTCAACAAGAATGAGAAGAGGTGGAGGGGTTCATGTGAAGTCCTTTATGCTTGTGTTTGCAGGAAATGTATTTACAGCCCATGGGAAACAACTGAAACAAATGTTTAAAAATGTCCTGGTTTGCAAATATAAGGCTTATCTTCATCTTCTTGATGACATTTCATTGTTTTGTTCTTTTTCTGCGTACCAATGTGACAGGAAGCCCTCTGTGGTCTTTAGATCACAGTCTCTTCTGGATAGAAATGATTTCTCAAGAGAAAACTGCATGAGATGTGTGCTTTAATTTTAATGTACTTTTAATATGGGGAGAAAAAAAAAAGATTTTATATGAAATATCTAGCAAGCGGGGATTTTTTAGCCATGTTTCCCTAAGAAAATAAGGGATATGTGATTATGCAATCTTTGTTTTCACCTTCTGATTTTTCGCTACTTTCAACCAAATACAGAAGAATAATGGTTGGATCCATAACAGAGCTTCTCTCTTCTACTCAGCTGTCAGCTTTTGGGAAATTCCTAATGTCCCACTCAAGGGGAAGTTGAGGATAACTTTATCATTAGCCATTACTGTTTAGTAGGACACAGCTGTGCAACAGGGTATCACTACTGTCCAAATGATGGACCAAAAAAGTTAAGTAAAGTGGAAGGTATTGTAGCAGAAAGATATAAAGGGTATAGGTGGAATCCATTAATTTTATGTGGACACTGGAAGGAATATGTGGTTGTTATTATGAGAAAAACTGGTAGGAGGAAAGAGAGAGAGACTGAAATAAAGTTCAGTATGAAACAGAGCTTCATTAGTATAGCTGATACAGAGTAAATTACTTGATTTTTACAGATAGCCTTTTGTCCATGGATTTGCAAACATTTTAATGTTAATATAAACCTTTTTCTTCTTTTTTTTTGTTTGTTTTATATAGAAAAATACTGCATCCAGTGTCAGAACTGCAAATTTTAAATCCATCAAGGCTAGTATAGCCATGGTGAAGAGCTTCAGTCATTTCTCTCCATTACTCTTTTTATGCTACATTTAAAGTGATGACATTAAGCCTTGAAGGGTTTTAACTTATCAAATTAAAGTCTACACCTTTCATTAGTTTTTAATGTCGTGACCACTAACTGATCCCTGGCAGTTTTGGGGGGAAGTACTGCAGATTAAAAGAGGTGGAACTTGAATTAACTTGATGTTGAAAAGATACTGGCACCAAAACCACCTTTCATAATTTTAAACTAATTCTGTTTGTGGTCAAACATTCATTCAGTGGCATTTCTGACTTGGAAAAACATGTTAAAAATATTTTAAAAAAATTATAAAAACTTTAACAAAGTCAGAAAAATGAGTCTTATTTTCAAATCTTATAGTAATTTCACTTATTTGTCTTTAGAAGAATAACCCATTCAATATTTGAATGTTAAAACCTTTTTAGATACACATTGTTTAAGCAAGTACTTCAAAACAGAAAGGTTTGAAAAACCCAAATATAAAAATAAATCACAGAAATTTAGTTGCACGAAAGAAAATGGTATGTGAAAAAATATTTACCCTTATTTTTATTCTCATATTATATTCTGCTCTTTCCATCTTTTTACCTACCTCTGAAAAATACGCGAGCTCTGCATTCTTCTCTTCCATGTTTTCATACAAATTATTACTTCTCTCTTCTCACATCTTACACCATACCTGTTCAACATCACATAGCTTTCCTTTATTCCCCATTCTCATTCATCATTGTTTTTCTAACTTAACCTTCCTTTTTTCAGCTTGGATGTTTGTTTCTTCTTCTTCTGTCTCAGCTGGTTCATTGGGCCACCAAGAGTCTGAACATCCCCAACGACCTTTGTCCCATGCTAAGAGCTGTACCTAAGATACTGGTATTTTCCTATATGTTGGCTTTAGTTGTTCTGTGAAGCAGAAAGATTACTTCAAGTCTCTACTAATCAAATGGAAAATGGATGACATGAGCAAAATATGAAAACCTTATTGGTAGCCTCTGGAGAAGTATTGCATTCAAAGATGACAAATTGCAGGGGATTTAAGGAGTGCATGATAGGGCAAGCAAATGGCCTTTCTTTCAGCAAAGTTATTTATCAGAACATTGTCCTTCCTTTCAGGAAGACAGGTTATTTAGGTAATAATTGTGAGTATTGTGTATTTGTGCAATTGTACAGTGTTATTTGCTATCCAAGCAAAATGCTATACTGAAGTAGGCAGTTAATCAACAGTTAACCTCAGTTCTGGCATTTCTGAAGCAAGCGTCTTCATTTACTCCCCTTTCCCTTGAAACAGTATGTTAACATTTTTCATTACAGGATCATGTGTGCTTTATTTCACAGCATTCCAGCTCCACACAGTATCCAGAGAACAGCCAATCAATATATTATTTTATCTTTGTTCATTATGTGTGCCAATCCCTTGTTTACTGGATACTGTTCAAACTTTTTCTTGAAAACAGAATTTTGAGCAACCATCATGGGAATTTTCTGTAGTATTCAATGTTAAAGGAACCAAAGGTTTAATAAACAATGATTTAATGTATTCTTGCAGAAATATTTTCTTCATGCTTCATGGGGAAACCAAGGCATGAAAAAATTAAGGTCAAAAGTACCTACAAATTTTGCATGCCTATTTGAGACATCCAAGACTTACATTTTAGAATATTTATAATTCATAAATTCCTGACATTTAAAGCCAAGTCCAGAAGATTTTTTATTCAATTTAGTTGCTCTTCTGAATATCACAGATCATTGATTTCACCACTTGTCCCTGTATTGAGCCCAGAAATTTATGGATTTTTTTAAACCTGCTTTCCAGAAAGGTATCTAGGTCTGATGTGAAAATCCCAAGAGATGGAGAGACCACCATTATCCTTTGATCATTTGTTCCAGTGATTCAAGTTGCCCTTACTCAACTAGATTAAAAATCTCTTCACATCCTGTATTTTCTGTCCATTTATTGAGGGACAATGAGAGTCAGCAGCAACATATAACTATTCCATTCCTGGTACTTGTTCAAAATTATCAGACATCCTCAGGGTTTTTTATGATCTGAACAGAATAAGCTCTTTCACTACATGCCTTTCTCTCTAGTGCCTGCATTACCAGTATGGCTCTTTTCTGCATCTTCACTGGGTTTTTAACATCCTTTTGTTTTCAAATGTGGACACAAATACATAAGCATATCTTTGTTTCTCGGTGTCATATGTAAGGTAAAATCACCTTAGTTGCTTCATAGAGATACTATTTTATTGCGTATATACCAAAAAAGTTTCATTTTCCCAGTTTCTCCACTGCATTATAATGTCATCTTGTATTGAAGTCTCAGATCTTTATCACAGTCAGTGTTTTCAGAATATAGCTGCTCTTTCTGTAAGTGTAGCCTGTGTTCACTCTTCTCAGATAGAGAGTTTTGCATTTGGCTTTATTAATTTGAATACCCCACCAAGTGACCCAGAACATTGTTTTGTCATCATTATTTACTTACTTTGTTGTTCATGCACATTACTGGCTGTGTCTACCTGGTTGCAAATGATTGAAGGATAGGCTGAGTAAGAGCATGCTAGAGCTGATATCTGCTCAACCTTGATAGTATTCTAGTGTTACTCAGTGACAATTTTCTCTTGGAACTTGGGGAGGTTTGTGGTTTTTAACTTTCAGCCCATTCAAAACCCACTTGTTTTCTCTTGATGGTGCATAGTGATTTTTTTTTTTAATCAGTCTGTTATGTCTGACAAGTGAAAGCCTAAATAATCACTATACAAAGTTCTCTTCTAATCTCATCCATGAAGGAAATCAGGTTGTGTGACCTGTTTTACCAAAAATGTGTTGACTGGTAATAATTATAGTCTTTCATTAAAATCTGTATTAATTGTATCCAGTGTTTTCACTTATATGGCCCAGTTTTAATACCACTAGTCTTTTTTTTTTTAGTATTGACACATTATTAGTACTCTTCCAGTCTGGGAATGTCCTGGTATTTTAGCAACCCTGCAACACCTAAAGTAAAAATTGCCTGAATTTGTAAATGTAAAACTTACTCCTCCTTGATTTCTAATAGCCTGAAAGATTCTGGTTGTTTTTTCCCATGTGGAAAGCAATTGGCTTATTATCACTTATCTCCAAGTATTTTTGATCTCCAGTAGAGTAATTAACATCTCTTGTGTTATAATGAAATGATTTACTCCATGCTTATAAGTAATATATGGTTTTTGAAAGTGTGTAATATTAGTTTATAGTTGTCCGCAAAGGAGTCCCAGAATATGTGTCTTAAACTGGTCCCCGATAACATAATTCTTTCTCCTCTCCTAATATTATAAATAAATGCTAAAGAAAAACTTGTTCTGTGCCCTATTTAGCTGACCAGCAAGTCTTTCTTAAGTTATTTTAGTTAGCATATTGACCTCTACGTGTTCAAGAGCTGTGGTCCTGTGTTACTGAGCACTCTGAAAGGAATAATGGCATCGGGGGGGTGAGGGGTGGTGTTAAGGCATCCTGTTCCCATTCTGCCTCTCTTATCCATCCTGTTAATCGGAGATTTTAACATGCCAGTTGTCCACCTCGTTTTAATAGTGTTGGTTATATAAAATTTATTCCCATTGGTGGAGTTTCCTCTTGCTGCTTACCCAGATTCCTTGGATCAATACATAAACAATTGAAGAGATTCTTTTGATTATATTCTTTGCAACATTGGTTCTATTTGCTTGTTAGGTGCTGAATTTGAGTATGTACCTCATTTGCCTTCCAAATAATCTCCCCTTGTGTTGCTGATTTAATATCCTGGCTGCTCCAGCTAGTTTCCAACTGAGAAGATTAGCCTCCTACTTGTGTGGTGTAGGCTATCCTGTTCATATAGTCCCTTCTTTCACCGATGTGCTGTTTCACAGACTGAAATCAGCCTGTTTTTTCAGTCGCAGATGACAGGCAGAAAATGCTGGAAATAAACTTTCTCATTTGTAATAACTGTGGATAGCCACTTACATTTTAATTTTCCTCTTAATTGTTTTCAGTGTGGTTGAAACCTTGGGTAATTTCATCTGAGGTCTGTTGTGGAGGCATTATACAGCATTTATGTTCTGCCTCCCATTGACTCCAGTTGCAGCTGTGAGTGCAGGATACTTCGGTAGATTAAACACAAGGGATTTATTTTACACAGTTAGAAAGTGAGTAACATACCATCAATCCCTCTGAAAACTTTCAGTTAATTCATACTGGGGTGCCATGGCCAAAGGACAGATACATTTCGGGACAGCTGAGCAGCATTCAGCTACATTAAACATGAAGAGTATTTGCTGTCTTACTGCAGTTTCGTTCCAATGGCTACAACAAAAGCAACAGGAATAAACAGGCAACAACTCTTTCACTGAGCAGAGATGATTCATGTCCAGGTATAGGTCCGCTCCATGCAACAATTGGAAAGATGTCTGGAAAAAAATGATCTGGCAGTTAAAAGCAGCATCATGATGTGTGTGCCCTGGTAACCTTACTTCTGGCATTTCCTAATATTTCTGTATTTGTCTTCCTGACCTTATTAATGTCCTGTGAAGGAAGGGGTTCACTCACCCACCTTTAGCTGCCACCTGTCAGGGCTCCATTTGTAGTCTATAGAAAGAGGAGAATATATCACCAAGGGGCAGTTTGTCTTCTCTAAAGATAAATGCAGAAGATAGCTGAAATGTTCTTAGGAAATGCCTGGCTCACTTAAATTTCAGGTGTCTGAAGGTAGGGGCAGATAAATGGCATGATTTCACTGTGTGTAGTATTTGTATAATTATATACGTAGATCTGTGTTGAAAGGTACACCCATAGATGCGTCTAGATGTTTGTGGCCTTATACATCCATATATATATGGTATTAAGATCTAGCTGTACATAGTACTGTGTGTCTCCTCTACTTACAATACTTCAAAATAAATCCTAAGTCAAGCCACAGGTGTGTTAACATTGCATTTGAACTGAGCTACTGAATTTGGATCAGGTCTTAATTTGATCTGTCACTGATGAGAGCTAGTAGTCCTGTCCTCCAGATCATCTCTGTAAAAGTGTGTTCTATGTATAGCAGTGATATGGAGGTGACTCTGGTTAGTGAAGGAGGGCTCCTTCCACTTTGAATGAACCAAGAACTGCTCAAGACATGGGTATTGATTGGGTTTCTGTTAGAAGCTTGGTAAGGCATTGACAGTGAGAGGTTGTATGACTTCTGTCCTTTCTATAGTGAAAGAGGGTAAAGACGTGTTCCCTGGAAATCGAGGGATGTGTTTCTTTTTTTTTTTCTTCAATCAGTTGCTAATGCTATCTACTTCTTTAGATACGTTTTTAGCAGCTTAGGCTAACCTTGAGACAGATTCCCTGTCATTGTCCTTTCATTTCTAGTCAGTAAAAATTTTAAGCCATTACTTACCTTCCTAACAAAATTTTCTTCATAAAATTAAATTCTTGAAGCGCATGTCAGCATAGGAGATTTTTCTAATCAATATTCTTGATTTAATCTTTGTTCCTTTGAAGTGTCACTTATTTTCTTCCTGTGGCGTAATAACTGCAAAATTGCACTGGAGGAAAAATGATGAATGGTTAGTTTAAATTATTGTCTTTTTTACAAACTTTTGGAAAGTTCCATTTTGTTATAATAATAATTTGGTTCAGTGGAGTAATAATGAAATAGCAAGATACTTCTATTATCAAGTATACTTTGAATTTGTCACTTACCGTGGGCTTTTTACTCAGTTTTGAAGTTTATTGCAGATACCACCAGTTAGTTTCAGTGTTTGTAGCAACACATATTTCAACCTAAACACCTTAATTACAATAATGATGATGATATTTATAGATACTAGAAAGCAATTATTCCTGACCGTAGTTCTCCAAAATATAATACAGGAAGGGTTACCAAAAAATCCTTGAAAATAATATCTCTATAAAATAAAGATTTTTGAAAGAGAGTAGAACAAGCAAAGAGGTTAGCTAGTTACCTGGAGTTGAAAAGCTGTTGTTGATTACAGACTCTGACCTATCAGTTTTTCTAAGAGAGACTTGAATTTTGTTTCATATGAAAGGGCTTGTTTTCAGAGAAACTGGCAGTCTAACTGCAATCTGGTTGATGTTAAAAGTAAGACTTTTTGTGAAAGGCTAAGTAAAACCTAGGTGCTGGATAAAGTTCTCAGAATTTTTCAGAATACCACAGTGCACTAAATTAAAAAGAAAGCTAAGTTTTATAATATGTTGCATTTCAAATTTGTGTCACACTGTGAGGCCTCAGCAGATAGCCTGAGTATTAAATAATGCTTCTTTGACAGTAGAAGTATTATTTTCTTGAAGCCAGAAAAATTAATTAATCTTTGTAGGAAAGAAGGAGTTTGTTAATTCTTGTCAACAGTAACAATTTATTAGCGAGTAAACCAGAAAGAAACCCCTCGCCCCTACTGAACTTACTGTGGCAACTTATGTTGGCGTCAATGGAAACAGCTCTGGACTCTGAGTAATTAAGTCCGGTGAACTGCAAATATTCCTATGACATAATTTTGACAGTTGCAGTTCATCTTTAATTGTTTACATTTCATAAGTTATCACTAACTCTTTGCTAGAAGATTTTATTTGATATTTTAAAAAAACAACCCAGTGTCCTGTTGATGGCATCTTCATTCAGCAGCTGTTGATATGTCCCTAAGAGCTGGTATGAATTAACACTTTCTTTTCCCTCAAGAGGTGCAGCACAATTGGATTTCTATCTTTGAGAAACAGTGGAACTTCAGTGTATCTTCACAAATCATGAACTGAGACTCCCCCAGCTCTCCTGAAAAGCAGTATCTTTTGGGTCTGAACTTGCAATTCCTTAATTTTATGAGTCCACTCTTTTGAACTATTTGATTTTAGTGAATGGGTTATTTATTTTGTTAACTTTGATACTTCAATTAAACTTAGGGTATATCTTATTTAGGGAACAGTTAAATTTTACCAGCCACCAGGATTCTGGACCGAAGGGGAAAGAAATTTTGGTATAAATGAAACAGTGATAGTTTATAAGTTTTAATATAAAAATCAAAATTTAGTCATTATGGACTTCATTATGCAATAGAGAAAAATGGGATTTGAGGGGAAAAGTCTTGATTTCATAATATTTGACTTCAAATTGTAGTCTCAACAGTTTTTCCTGCTGCTTTGACCTCTAGCAGTAGTAGTGGTGGATACAAACAGCAGTCCATTTCACCCAAGGCTGTTGATAATTTAGTCATCTGAGACAGTTTCTCCTAAACACTGTCTTGAGGATGTAGTTTCTCCCTCCAAGGGGAGTGGTCTTTTGTTAGATTATGTAAATCAGGAAACTAATTCATTACCACTGCATTGCTAATTCGTGCCTTAACCTGCAGAACCAGGAATTGCATGACTCTTTTCCTGCATATAGCAAACATGAGAAGCCGTTGTTCCTGCATTTGCTTTAGTTTCTCAGGGGAATTGAATGAAAGTAGATTCAAATCAGCAGGGGATTTGTTTGTCAAATTTTGCAAATCAGGCTGCAGAAAATGGAATTTTACAAGCCCCATTCAGCAGTCCAAGATATCAAACTTGCTTCAGTTTTCAATATAACGTTCATACCAACTCTTTCAATCTTAATTTTGATTGATTAACCACCAGCAGAAGTTTATACTGAAATCTTTTCTTTGTCCTCTTTATCCCTTGCTCACCTTTTCATTCTTTCCTTGTCAATTATTAACACTGTGACGTTACTTGTTACTGCAGTAACTTTGTTTCAATGCAGCTGTTGCCGGGTGAATTTTCTCGAGGGCTTGATTGTCACATTTACAAAGATTTTATGAGATATCAGAAAAGATTTGTTTTGGGCAGCAGTCTTCAACTTTACATTCTTGAGGAGCTGGCCTGTGCTGTCTCTAGGGGTTTTATTTGAAAAAAACAGCAAAGGGAAATGCATTGTGCTTTGGCTCCAGGTTATGTATGGTAGGTTTTGTTAGCAAGGTAGGTACCAAGACATTGAAATATATTGGATTAAGTTCACTGGAACAGATTTGCTGTGGCCCTGGTGCAGAGGACGTTCAGAAGGGACTCAGCAGACAGTGAGTTTGATTCAGATCTTCATAGGTCTGTTTTTTGGCTTGGAAGTATTGTTCTAGTTAGGTGGTGAGTCTGTCAAAGCTCTGTGTTACCAGTGACTGTTGCAAGACATGGGACCAAAGTCCAGGTGCTTTCAGCTCCCTGTCAGCATGCCAGTGGCCACACAGTACACGCCCTCAGGTGTTTTTCTGCTCCTAAGAGTAGGGGCTGGTGGTTAATCCTGCAGAGATATAGTTCCAGTTGTGACCAGTTCACAGGCTTTAACTACAGGATTTAGGCAGCAGAAGCTCTTGCTGCATACATACAGCGTGAAACTTTTCTACAGTATGTCTTGGCCAAGATGAAACAACATTTAACGTCATTTTCTTCTTCAAGGCTTCAGGTTCCTGCTTGCTTTGGGGTAATTTCTGCCATGGAAATCCATACAGAACACCATCTCTGAAGAATTTCCCAATTCTGTCCTGAATTTAGTTAGCATCCATCTACATTGGATAGAAACCGTTCTTCAGATCTCTCTCTAAGGTGGAGTAACCCTGTACTGTCCATTGCTTTTCATTGGTACAGTCTAAATGTTAACTTTGCATTGATAGACCAAAGCAGAGTGAGACCAAAACTAAACAACTTTCTCCCTGTCCCCAATCCCCACCCCCGCTGACTCGTTCATAGATGACAAACAAAAGGCAAAGAGCCAAGTTTTGCCTTCCAGGGAAAACCCACTGTAAGGGTCTGAAAGCACTGCAAGGGTAGAGAGAAGCACCTGAAGAAATAAGGAGAGAACGAAAAGCAAATGAAAAGCCATTGCTTAAAACCATTCCTTCTCCTTTCCTTTTCTTATAATTTCTAGCATTCTTCCAAAAGCAGAAAACCGGCAACTAGACTCAAGTACTCTGTTTCTTTCATAGTGTGTAGCAGATTCCTGTTAATAGATGGGAGGATGTGTGTATAAGGATGCATGTCAATTTTCTTGCTATAATGACATGTTTTTTTCTTTTGAATTTGAAGTAGGAACAGAGAAGTACATTGCTGCGCTTTATTGCAAAATAAAAAAATATTGCATCCCGCAGCGTATCTTTCTCAAAGCATAGCTACCATGAGAGTATGATATATTTTTACCCATCCCTGTTACTGAAACTTTTTGGCTAGTTGATTTCTTCACATGTCTCTTAAAGTGTTGGTAGCTCCTGTTAATTGCCCCAGTGCCTACTGATGAGCCCAGAATTGGTTGTCAAGCTTCCTTACTTAAAGCTCAGAGAACAAGCTGCTTATGATGACCCAACAGAGACATAGGGGAGGTCTATGAAAGGGAGAGTATTCAACCAGCCTTAATCCTTGCTTTCAGTAAGGCAGTGTCTTTAAGTGCAGACTAATTAGTGAATAGACATGATTGTAGATTCTTGTAGACATGTCTTTTGTTGGCTTGAGATGAACTGAGCAGCTAATAGAAATGGTTTAAAATCTCTGCTTTGCTTTTCTTTTAATGCATTTAATAGGGTATCGAGATGAGAACATATAAATCAAAGCAGGAGCAAAAGTAAATACAAACTATCTGACTGCTTATGTTGGTATATTCCATTTAGATATTACATCCATTTAGATACTAGGACTTATGCTTGTGGCTCCCATGCCTGTGCTTCTTAAAGAACTATTCATTTTATAACCTTTGACATATATCAATACTAGAAAAGCATGTGGGGTTTTTTTTACTGTTACATTATGCAAGCATTACTTTGCATTTAAATAGTATGTTAAAGTCATCAATCATAAAGTGATCGATCAAGATAAACACAGTTCCCCCATTTTAGTGCTAGAGAAACTTAATTCCAAGAAGTGAAGTGAATTTCCTTAAGAATTGATTACTTGCCTGAGACTAGAATCTAACTCCCTAGAGAGATGACCCCCCTTTTTAATAATTTCTTTATTGCATATTGTATACTAAAATTTCTCAACAAGTAGGATTGCACATTCCAAAACATTTATGGTTAAATTGAATTCAAGGAGAGGTATATAGAAAACTGAGTGAACAATTAATGACATCTAATCATAGTTACCTGAAAGAGAAAGCATTTCCTAAAGATCAACGAGACATAAAAAATAAAGTAAGAGGGTTTAAAAAAAATAGAAAAGTTGGGGGAAGGGGGGGGATTCTGGTTGTGTTTCCCCTATTATTTGCATACTGCATGACCTTGACACAATGCAGATAGGAAGCAGACATAACAACTTACTGTTCTACTCATTTTCTAAAATCAACCATAAATTCCAGTGATATTCAATAACAGTACCTTGGTTATTGAAACTCATAACTGCTGCCTTTATCACCTGTATTATCCATAGGAGATAATTACTGCAAAGCAGCTGGCTGTTGATTTTAGAGAGCATCAATTGTTCTCCTGTCCCAGCTGTTGGCTAATAAGGACAGTCAACACATCTGTTTCAACAGCTGGTAATTAACAAAAGCCTAATTGCTGCAACTCTTTTAACAACAAATCTATGAAAGAGTAGGGATGTGGAGGAATATTATTTACTTTGTTCTCTGCACTTTCTGTGACCAGTTTCTTTTTTCCTTTTCTACTTTGAACACCACTGCCTTTGTCCGACACATTGAATGGCAGGACAACACAATATGGTAATCCAGAGCTTAAGTTTTTCAGATCTTTGTTGGTGTTTCTTATTGCAACATTTCTTTGCTAAGTTGCAAGATAAAATGGATCAAAAGCATTTTGTGGAGTTTCATACAACAGCCACAATCCACAGCAGTATTCTTACGCGATAGGACTGCCAATCCAACAGCCTCCAAAAGAAAGTATTCCCTGTTTGTGTATGAGTTTAATAGCCCTGCACCCTGTCTGCCCCAAAAAGTGTCACTCTGAAACTGGTAGTTATTTGAAGAAATTTTTTAATATTCTTCAGATGCTTTGAAAAATTTGTTGAACAGATGGAGGGTTTTCCTTCTTCTAATGAAACCTGCACATGTTGGTCAGTTTGGAAGTAAATGCCAAGTGGCACCTTGCACTGCACAAACACCTCATGATTATATCATGACAGAATTGGAAAGGTTTCTGCACAATGCTTGTCTAAATATCTACATTTATAGTATCAGTTAGCAAACACAAATTCAATGACATTTAATTAGACTTATCCATGGGTATAGCACACATGTAATTGGAATACTCGTCACTAAATAGAGAGAATGCATGTATACAAATACAGGGAAATGTTAATCCCATTGAAGTCAACAGTGAACTTCTGTTGGCTTCAATGGATCAGGATTTTCCCTGCAAAACCAAATTTTCTTAAAAGCTGGAAACAAATTTGGCATTCATTGTGTTATCCATGAAAAGAAGGTATTCAAACATTAATGGAACTATTGGCTGAAGTATTATGCAAGTCAGGCATGTATTACAGATTGTATGAATGACTGAGTCAATAAAAATTTCTAAGAAGTAGCATTAAAAGTGGTATTTTGAAGTTATAAACTGATGATGAAAATTGTGATTCTTTGGCAAAAGTTAGGTAAGATCACTTGATTAAACTTGTCTTACTAACTTTTCAGTTGGCAAATATTTCTGTACAGTGAGTTCTTAATTGCCTGCTGGGTATGTTGAAAGGTATATTGGAAATTCTGCCTGAGTGCTTGCCATTGACACAGTAGATTGCATAATTAAAAAACCCTGGCAGGACAAGTTTAGTTCAACAGGTGTTCAAATGGAGGAATATATAATAGGTGTGGTGAAAAAGTATAAGATATGATTTGAACAAATAAAAGCAAAAGCATTGGCTAAAATTCTAACTGTAAGACAGGGACATACAGAAGTGTTTACTGTCTGTGTTTATCAGGAAGATTTTTCTGTACACAACAATCTTTGTTAATCAAAATGGTTTCTTTTGTCTTGCACAAATAAGAATGAAATACACCATCTGTATTAGATTACACTGTGGAAAATTCCTGGAGCATTTGATAGTTGATAAAAATGTTTATCTTTTCGTTGGATTATGTTATTTCATTTCTCTAGTTATGGATTTTAAGAAAATGACTGTGGGTAATGTATCACTCTTCTTACTCACTTCCGTTCCCCTGAAGACTGCAAGAATTATCCCATGTGCAGCAATTATGCTTTTTTCCAGTTGAAATGGAGTGGAGTCTAAGTGAATTGCAGCAGAAGTTCAGGCAACTAAGCACCAAAACATAGGCAGGAACTGAAAAGAATGCTTTTGCCAAATGCAAAGATCTAGTAGAATCTAATTGAACAGATATGCAGTAGAAGGTAATATAATTACCTCATAAAAAAATTAATAAATAGAATTTTAGCAGAAAGGACCAGAAACTTTAGTATCAGAACATACTTTTGAGGCCTGAGTGAAGGTAACTCACCTATGTCAACAGATCTCATCCAACAGTATAGTATTCATAACAATCCATGGATGCATCCATCACCTACTGATTAGATAGAAAGGTGACCTCTATTGTATCTTCTCCTGTGCTATTTCCATCAGACAGATGGTTCCTATAAATACCTAAATGTATGTTCTCATGAACACCTCTATTTGCTTTTCTTATTTTAATTTTAAATCCTTACTCTGACTTCTACTTGGGTAGAAAATGTTGCAGTAAGACTGTAGAGAAAGCAAGATTAGTGGAGTTGTTCTGTTCAAATTCAGCTATTCATACTCAGTATGAATGATCCCTTTTACATATCTAGCATTGCAAAATTGAGATTAAAACTGTTTTAAATTATCTGTTGGGGATCCTTGCATCACAGGACACATGGTCGTAACTTGTTCTCAGTGTCTCAGAATTTCATGGTCACTCCAGTTGCACTAGTGGCTCAAGGGTGTGAAGCCCACAGCCAGTCTCAGGAGCAGACATGCAGCTCCATCTTTTTCCCAAAAGTGCTAAGTGCAACATGAATCCAAGTGGCGAAGGAACCCAAATTGTCTTGTTACGTCTGATGAGAATTTCACATATCAAATGTACTAATAGACTTTCCAGATTCAAAGTTTGTTTGAGAATGTCTTGATAGTTAGGGTCTGGACATGTCACTGTGGGCCATGGATTCTTTCTTATTTCTAATTTTCCTTATAACATACCTTTATTCAATAGTTGTTTTTTTCTTTTCTTAACTATAACAATTTCTTTTCAACTCAGCACTTTGGTTCTGTGTTTCTTTGTGTACAGAAATATCAGATATGTACGTATACCTGCTAGTAATTCACTTTCCATAAAGTGAAGACCACAAGATGAAGTAATAAATATTACCTTTCCTTCCAAATCCTGGAAAGGTAATGGACTGAAGCAGTCCCACTGAAATAATTGGGCCAATTAATTTTTATAATCTTCTATAGACTCACAGTTTTTATGAAAGATTTTTAATTTAATTCCACTAGTGGGATTAGACACCTCTGCCTTCTGCAGTGGTACTTTCTGTCAAGAGCTAACAGTCATTCTGTCTCTTTGCATGAAAGGTTATAATTTGGAGAGCATTATCTCTTAATATCTGTTTTAAGCCTTGAAGCATAAATTGTTAACTACTTTTTTCCTCAAGTGACTGTCTTGCATACTTTTTTTTCTGCTGTTTTTGATAAGCATGAATGACTTCAGTGTACATATTTTCTTATGGAAAAGAGCCTTTGAAATATTGCAGAGTGTCTCAGTTGGAATAAGTGTTTAAGTTGGACTGGTGTCACACTGAAATCAGGGGTGACAAGGGCAACCAAGTCCAAACATCAAGGAAAGGGCATCTTCACTGGCTGGTAAAAACCAAGGACTTTAGTATAAGGCAGAGTCTGCAGCAGAGGTTGAGTGATGAAGAAAGGTTAGACAGATTAACCTGAGAAAGATTTACTCCTGCATCCTGGGAATGGAGTTCTGGGTGACTCCTGTTGAACAGTTAAGCGTGCCCTCACCAGCCTACTGGGAGCAAGAGAAAGTCAGATTTATCAATTTTGATCAAGTTTATTAAGCCCTTATTAGTTGACAAGACCAGTTGCCTATACCTACACTAGTAAGTAAAACAGGATCAGGACATAGGCTTGCACAGTGACATGCAACCATCTATGCATTTTTTTAGAAAGCTCCCTGGCATGATTTTAACCCACTCTGCCAGATGGTGCTTTTGTGTACAAGGGCCTATTCCCCTTTGATAGTCTGGTGTTAGCAGCCCTTCCTTCTAGGGGTGAATGGAAAAGAACTTTTGAGGTTTTTATAATATAAGGCATGTTATGGTTTCTGGTCGGTTCTTTTTAGCCGTAGAGAGGTGGGTGCTCTGGTCAGTTTGGGATCTGTTGGTGGAGCCTCAAAAATGTGCCAGACAGAGAGCCCTGGGAGCACACACAGTTTCTGGCTGCAGCACAGATAAAACATGTCTGGCTGTTACATGAACTTTCTTCTGTTCTTCTGCCAGTTCAGTTCCAGCACGAACTGGATAGGACACTTTTGGGATTGAGGGGAAAGTTGTTTTTCATTGAATAGGGTCTTTGTTACTGCAGAGCTTCTGAGACAACATTACAACAATACCTTTTGGATCCTTTGATGATGATTTGCTGTTTGTAACAGAAACTGATTTGAAATCATAAGTGGCCAAAGTAATTATTGTGGACAACAGGTTTATCATGGGTGCTGACATTTGAAGCTTTCCCAGTGTAACCTGCCAGTAGTACTCGGACACCACATGGAAGCTTCTTCAGCTTGCTCCAGCCTACACAGTCATTTCCTTCTTGATTTCCCCTAAGAAGATTGCCAGTAAGTTTTCTTATACAGTGCAATCATTTTCAGGCTGTGAAGCCAGTCAGGTCTCTCAGAGTGGAGAGAAACATGCTTGTTATTAAAGTAAATCAGAGACATTTTCTGTCCTTTGTTTTAACCTTATCAAACTATATTTGATACCCTGATATAGCTTGGAAGCTATATTTGTATTCTAGTCCAATTACCTATGCAGCTGTGAAGGGGGACATGGTCGCACTATGCCCAAAACAATGCACTTTATTTTCCCTTCAAATAAGACAAGTTTCTCTGTATTGCTGATGTTTTTCCATTATACGTTTGAAATTGCATTTTCCCAACTGATTTTTAGATCAAAAACAAAGTGTATGATGTCTCCAAGGCCAAACCTGCATTCCAGTATATGAAGAAATTTTCCCTTTCCACAAGTTCACAGCTTTAATCTGAGAAGTTAAAAAATGAACTTGCATGTCTTATTTTCATACAGATTGTAAAGCCATGGCTGCTATGCAAAAAGAGCAGTTGTGAATGACTTTTTGTTTCTCTCATAAAACAGTCTTCTTCATTGTTTTCTATTTTCTTTTCACAGTGTGCATCGTGGTTTAGTAGTGAGGCAAGTATAAACCTATCTGTATATGAAAACCTAACTACTTGCTCTTTTGAATACCCCCAGCTTGTATTCTTAATAAAATCCCTCCTACTAACAGATCAGCATCTCTGCACATGCCATGATTTATGTGCAAAGCCCAGTCCAGCTCTAAGTGTATATATTGGAGCTGCCATCCTTGAAAGTTTTCAGGGGTCTTTTGGTTGTCACTAGGGTTATATCTTACCTGAAATAAGATTTGTAGTATCATTAGGTAGTTATCCATATGCACATAGTAGGTATGTGTGTTGGCATCTCTGAGGTTTTTAGCTATGTATGCAAACAAATGGAAACCATAAATGAAATCTTGACGCTGGGAAGTCAGCTATGGTTTTGCTTAAACCTCACAGGGGCAGAATTCCAAGTTAATCATCCTCACTCCCTGAATCATTCTTTACAATAAAATGGTTCCATGTATTAGTCTCACACTCTCATCACGTGCCTTGGATTGTCCTTTGAATAGCTAATTTTTCCTGGAATTTCAGTGTACCATATACTGCTTGGAAGAAGCATAAGATATTACAGAATAATACTGCAGATGATGAAGATACTGTGTCTCAGCACCATATCTGAGATTAGATTAGCAAATTCTCGATTCTCACTGAAAAGTATCAGGAGCATTTCATATAGACACTTTATTACATAATGTGATAATGGAACGAATCATAGGTTGGAAGGGACCTTAGAGATCATCCAGCTCCAACTTCCCTGCCGTGGTCAGGGACACCTTTCACGAGAGCAGGTTACTCAGACCTCCATCCAGCCTAACCTTGAACACCTCAAGGGATGTGGCATCCACAAGTTCTCTGGGCAAATCTACTTGTAATATGTGCTCGTTTGGGCACATCATGAGATGTGTCCAAAAAAGAGAGAACTGCTGGTAGAGTGAGCTTCTCGGTGTGATTGTAACCGTGTAGTACAAGAATGAGACATTCACACTTCATATATAATGGTTCAATTATTAGTTGGTATTGTTTGCTCTTACTGCAATAAAATTAACCAGATATATACCTAATCTGGACAAAAATGCTATTGAATCTTTTCATTGTCTTTGTCAGAGCAGTAACAAGCTATTTGGTGATTTAGTTTTATTTCTGATTGCGCAATCTGTGTAATATTTGTTGTGACCTGTTGTTGCCATCTCAGTCACAACAGGACCTCTTAGAAATGAACCATGCAAGCAATGTTCATATGATATGATAATGTATTCTCACTGGGGAGCTTGATGTGATGAAGCCAAGGGCCTGGATGTCAGATCATAACATCTATTTGAAGTCTTCTGAAAAACTTCTTAAAAAATAGGAAATTACAGATAGCATAAAGGCTAGATCAGGGAAGGTGACATTAGGTAGACTTGAAGCACAACACTTTTTGAAAATTACAATTCCATTTTTGAATAAAAGGAAGATTATGGGATTAAAATTTTTAATTCCTGCAAGAGAAAACATTAAGACATTCTTTGTAAAATAACTGAAAATTATGCACCTATATAGATTAAAATGCCAGTGTTGATGCACTCACATCATGTATGTGAAAACCCCAGTTTCAGCTCCCTGCTCCAAGTTTGGTGCCCTCAAACATTTTGATGACTAAACTGTGGAGTTATTCTACTTTCCCATCATGCATCTTCTGTCTGGATCTCCTTTTCACATACTCAACCATTTAATAAAAAAGTATTTTTGCCAGTTGTGCAGAGAGAACACAGACAATGTAAGTCACCAGAAACATGGAGAATTCAAATTACCTTAGAGCAGGGAAGTATTCTCACTGGTCAGAGCCTGTCAGATGTCCAGAGTGAGTTCGTGTGGGAGGCTGGGACTCAGCATTAGGTTTCTACATTCAGAACCTAATCACAGGGCTGGGGAGGAGTTCTTCTGTCAGAAATCCTGTCTGACATTCCTCAGAAATATTGCCATCTAAACCAGTGTATCTTCACAAAGCATTATTGTTCTGGTGAAACAATACTTTGTATTAAAAAAAAGTTTTCATTAACTGATATTTATTCTGACCAACAATAATATTAGATTGTAGAGTAAAATCTTATTATGGTTAATTGTTTCATCCTGATGCAAACTCATAAAGGTCATGTTTGCTGTTAAGATCCCTTTCCTTTGTGCCCAGAGGGAATGTCTACCCGGTTGTGGTTGTGTGCAGTGTGTTGGGGAGGGCTGTAGCTTAAAGCCTGTTAGAGTTCCCACCACTACCACTATTACCCTGAAATTCACACATACGAACAACCCTCAGCTGGTTCTTCAGTGTATTTTTGGTAGTTATACTGATCCTCCACAGCACTGCAGATTCATCAGGGATCAGTAACACAGTTGTTTGATTTACTCAAAGTTAAGATAGGTTTAGTAAAAACTATTTCCACTAAAAAAAAATGTGTGTAGAGAATCAACTTTTCATACATTCCTAGTTAGTTCATTTCAGTTAGTATCACAAACTTTTCCAACTCCAATTTTGTCTCCTAGAAGTTTTATTTGGTGAATTTTGAAACCTACATTTCAAACTTCAAAAATTCAACATTTAATTGTGCCATTTTATATTTTGACTTATTATTGTTAATTAAGTGTATCATGATCTGTCAATATTTTTATAATATCTTTTATAGAAAGTTCTAATTTTACCTTTTCATTTTTAATATTGTCCAGGGCAGCTGATACTTAAATGTCTGTTGAAACATTTTATCTAATGTTCTTGGTCAACATGTCCCCTGTTTGTATTGTAATTAAACAGTTTGACATGTTAGCACGGAGATTTTTTTTAAAAAAAGGAGATCACTTAGTGTGTTATTGGAGCGCTAGGCATTTTGAGTCCCCTTGTGTTAGCCGTAGTGAGACAAGTGCTTATATTCTTTTCTAGATGAAAGCATCACGTATTTCTGTTGTTGGTGAAACCAGTTGATATGTTGACACTTTGATATAGAAAATAAGATGAGCTGTTGTAATCTGCACTAAGTAGCAGCTGCTAATGTAAAAATAACAGAATGGTTAGCAGTTGGATGTCATAATGTGTCACAACATGATCTGCTTTATCTTGCAGTATGTATTCATCCTACTGACGATGTGTAAAATGTGAAAGTGTTAAGAATAGTGTAAGACAAATATATTTCTTCAGTTGTTTAAAACATGTTTTCCAGATTTTTTTTTGTTTGTTCATTCTAATTCAAGATGAGAGAAACCTTTGTTTGCCCTCTGAGTCTCCTCCTGCCCTGAGAAGACACCTGACATCTTACTGCCCAACTAGCCTGCTGATATCAACAGAAGCATAGTCCTTCCCCACGAGAAATGGGGGCAATCCTCAGTGATCTCTTTGTGGATTGATTCAATTTCAAACTCCAAATAACATAGGAACAAACAAGCAGAAAACATAAGACCAAAAGAGCTGGTTTTCCCCATTTTCCCACTACAGTGTAAATGACTGGCTCCGTACATTGTAGAAGTGAACTTTGAGACTTCCCAGACTTCTCACCCAACGATTTTCTAGTCCACAGGAATACCCTGTATCAGTAGAAAGCAAGTTGTTGGTAGGTAGCTACTACTATGAGTAAAGGAAAACTTGTGTATTAGCAGGTGTCTCAGTCAAGCCCGGGGAAAATGCACTGAGTGGAAAGGGTGTCAGTTCTAATGTCCATATGAATAAAATACAAATAACTCGTCCACAAGAAGCGTACTTATTAAGCAAGAAAGTTATATCTTAGAAAACAGGAGAGACAAATGAAAATTGCCTGAGGTTAAGCTAAATTTGCCCTTTGAAAGGAAATTAAAATAGTCTAACAACTGAAATGAGAACAAGGAAAGAGGAAATGTGCCACTGGTCTGAGACTGACATGGAGATCAAGGATAATCCAGATTAGGTCTGAAAGTGAGTGATTTTATTATTTATTTTTCTCTCAGGATTGGGCAATGATGATGCCAGCTATGAGGACAATGGTTAAGAAAAATGAATATGTGAAAATGGAGTACATTATAGCTGTTCAATAGATTATTGTTCTCAGATTGGGATAAAGAATGATTTCCATCCCCAATTCTGAAACAACTTGTACCTGAAATTGCAGGAATGATAGTAAAGTTCTTTAACATATCCTGTGAATCTGCATACAGTATGATATGACAGGAATTAGCAGAGGCAGCTTCTATATTTAGAAGGGCAAAAAATGTAATTTTGACAACTGCAAACCAGTTAGTCTTTACTGTGAGGTCTCAGAGTAAATTTGGAAGGAAAATGTTTTTAAAGCAAGGATCCATCAACAGTGGATTGAAGTACAGTTACTTACACCCAAGTAAGATCATGCAAGAATTCTTCTTTGGTATGATAACTGGTTATTTAGACAAGAAAACTTTTTAAATATAAGCTGACATGTAAGCTTATATGTTTTGCTATATGGAAAATTATTAATTATAGTGGAGAATGCATATATTGTTATTTTGCAAGCAGACACAAGCTTAATGTGGGAAATGCTGCTGTTAACTGGGTTCACCTAGAGTCTCTTGTTTGGAAGGATGGGCATGTTTAGTTCATGTCTGTCTTCAAAATGTCATGTACCCATGAAGGATATGACGGATTAGTCAAAGGCAATAAGGAACTAGTTAGCAGGAAGGCAACAGCAAACAGCTTTAAAAGAAGAAACGTTAAGGTCCAAGGATTTCACTAGTGGAAATTCTCTCCAGTTTCTTACCAATTCGTGCTGAGAAAGTTTCCTTTAATGTTGTCAATAAGAACCATTCAGATGAAGAGCAGCAGCATACCAACAAAATTACTTGATGATGCAGAGCTGGGAGATGTTATTAATAAGATGTGGAGATATTATTAATGCAAAATAAGTTCAAGCTGCCTTGTAGAAAGGTTGGAATGACCTCAAGTACTGAAAAAATAAAGTGGGGTGGAATTCAGTGCTGCCAAGTGTAAGGTATTAACTTTCCAGGATGAATAAGAGTTTCCACTGTCAGCCAAATAATACCAGTGTGTAGGAGAACAGGCAGATACTGGAGGGCAACTGAGAGAGAAAAGGGTGCCAAAAGGTACCAAGGAAGATGTCTCTCTGGCATTAGGGCCTATTTCTACAGAGTACTGATGAGGGATCAGTTTGAACTGATCAGTAGAATGAAGAGCCTGTTTACTGAGAGGTAACAGAAAAGGTTGGTTGTTTAGCCTATTTAAGGAAGGAAAAATACATACTTACTATAAATATGTATAGGTGGGAATATATATGCTGTCTATAAATGCATGAGAAAATAAATCAGTAAAAAAGTAAAGCCATGAAGCATTATTAGTCAAGTTCATTAGATGTTTTTTATTTTCTTCTATTGGATATTGTAAAGCATTATAAATGCCATCTTTCATCCAAAGGCTAAAGTTCCAAAGGGAACACACAGCATAGGATGTTGTGTGTTCTTACCTCTTTCAATTTAAATTACAATTGAGGGTGCTCATGTTTGCCCTAGAGGAATTAGAAAAAGATAAAAACTAGTTTTACCCTCTGTTTTCCTTAGCTTAAGGCTTGTATTTTTCCAGACTTTATGGTAAGAAAACCCATAACATAGTTCCTTTAAATGTTTTGAAACAAAGGCAACAGCAGGACACTGAGATTTTCTTTAGTTGAGATTGGCTATTTTGATAGTAGCAAGTAGATTTTTAGATTTAATTGGAAAATTTAAATTTTTGCCCAATAACCAGTAACATGCAAAATAGGAGAGTAAAGAAACAAGAATTCTCTTTTGCAGGAAAGTAGAATGGGGGACAGAGAAGGGGGGAACTTCTATCCACATGAACATAAATATGAAAGTGTAAGAACTTGTGGGCAAAACAATATCTTGAGAAAGAGACCATATCAAAGTGATTAGAATACCCTTTCAGGGTTAAACGGGAATTTCACTGAGGGCGACACCTATACCAAAGGGTGACCAACTCACCTCTAAAGAACCTTTCTAGGGGAAACCTGCAGCAGAGGAACCTGAGTGTAATTTTTTTTCTTCGTGTTACTTCTTCTTTACCCTATATTCAAAAAAAAAAAAAAAAGAATCAAAATGATTCCATTTCTGTGAAAATTTGTGATTTCCACAGCTTGACATTTTCCAGAGGATACAATATTTTGCTAAAAAGTTCCCAAGCAGCTATTGTTATTACTAGAGATGAGCTCATGCAAGATTTTTGCCGTGTGCACTGTGGATGTATTTCAATATACATCAGATGAGTCTTCCAAATGCTTTATAGTAGTGCAGACACCATTATTTTAGTTAGCAATTTAACTTTGTGATGGGCACTGTTTTGCTTTCCTTCTAGTGGAGGAACACATCTTTCTTTTTGGAGGATATTTGAGTCATTTATTTGTGTTTACCACTCTTCAGGCCTGTGAACAATGGGTCGTTTTGTCACATGGCTGCATGCTGTGCGTAAAGACTGTTGTGCTTGAATTTTTGTTGGTCTCGTGAAGCTTTCTAGTATCAACTTCACTACATGTTACTGAGTAGGTTAACAGACATTTTTCTTTCCTTTAGTTTTTGTAGCTCTTGGAGTGTTTTTTTAAATCCAAAGCACCTGATTCTGCTTTTATTTTTTACTAGTGCAAGGCCAGTCAAATCAGTGCAGTTTTCTCTGCTGAAAAACTGACATAAATAAGAGTCTTCAGATTCTAGTGCTACTGACTTTTGTCCTGAAAGGCAAGTGGAACATAAGGTGTTTTTTTTATGATAGTTCTCCAAAGGGACTAGCCGTTAATCTCTCCCTGAGTAGGTGTGTCAGCTGCAAACATTTCCTTCCAGTCTACCATTTCAATCACACTTCACAGTACACTGAAAATTGGCAAGGATGTTAATTATTGGCCTCTAGAACAAACCACCTACTTTGATTCAAGCGTATTTTCCAATTTTTAAGAATGTTGTTTTACCTACAGAACAGTATAATTACAGAAAATAGCTCAGTTTGGCCAAGATCTTGTGTTCTGTGAGTTCTGCTTGCAAGGCAGCAAGCAGCACTGGGCATGAGGCTCACCTGCAGAGGCTTTTAACCTCTTGCTGACAGGAGTTAGGGCTTGCCAGCATCCAGTACATTGTTTTCAGTATCAGAAGCTCAAAACCACTGTCACTCAGAGGTTAAACATTAACACCTTTTGCTTTTAAAGCTGAAGGAACCCTCCCTTATAGTAAGAAAGCTTGTTTTTATTCTTCAGGGAACTTCCTGTTAAAGTGTTATGGATTTCTGTTACAGGAACAATTACTGCAGTGGGTCCTGTGCCCCGACAATGCAAAACTCTGGCTGCAACATGACCCACTGAGCAACACGGTTCAGAGACTGCTTGTGTAGCTGTATTTGTGCATTGTAGTGTTCAATAAAATTTGCCAGGAACCAGCTATGTATCCAGGACATGATTAATCGACCAGCAGAATAAATTGCCCATAGATGACTGGGAGTTGACAGTAAACAGTAGAACACCTGCCTTGAAGACTTACAGTCTTGAGACAAACAGGAAACAGAAGCAAGTGGGAATCCTGTTATAGGAGAGAGATTTTGAGGCACAGGCAGAGTCGTTCATGATTATACAGTGAGTTTGGCAGAGCTAGAGGCTGAACTATGTGCATTTCCGTTCATGGGTTTGTAGCTCATGTAACAGGTCTTTAATTTACCAAGAAACTTTTCCACAATGCTGTCCTGAAGAGTTGACAGAATCCACAGTAGGCATTTCTCACACATGTGCCTCTTGGTTAAGGGCTCTGCAATTTGTACAATTAATAACTTACACCATGAATTAAAAACATTGGAAAACAGCCCAATGCTCAGGCTCATGTATCGAGGAGTTGCTGTGCAAGTCCAATCTTACTTGTTGCTACAATAATAAACCATCCACTGATTTAAAGATAATTTATATGGTACCTGGGCCCTCAAGGAAGTCCTGCAGTGCTATTGAAATTGAACATTTTAAAATGAATGGTGATTAAGCTATAGCTCCATATTAAATATGCTTGATTACTTATTTCTCCTACCTTTAACCATAAGGCCTCTCAGGTCTGGCTACCTTCCTGACTTACAAGCCTCATGCTGCAATTTCCATAATGGTCATGAGTCACACTCCCTTTGCAGTTCAGTGTGAATCAACAATGGGAGGGGGAACATCCGGTAGGGTTCACAGATGGGAGATGACAGCAATTGCTCAGGGATTTCCTTTCTCCACTATAAACCAGATCCTGGGTGAGAGTGCACCCAGATCCCAGTGCGTGCTGTCGGTGCCAGTCTGTGCAGTCCCTGCTGGCTCATCACCTGCCACTGCTCAGCATCCTGGTTATCCACCAGCTCTTCTACTGCTAACATCACCAAGGGGCTTCCACCACAACAACTGCACTCAGCAGCCAGGGAGCCATGTGCAGACCAAGAGTCATGCACTGGCAGTTCATGGCCAAGTGCCTTGCTTCACTCTGTGTGTTGGTCAATAGTTTTGCACTATAGGAACATATATATATATATATATATATATGTATCAATAAGAAATATGTTTGCTGATAGCCACTTGGCTGAAATGAAGAGTTCTAACCTTAGGCATTCAAAAAGCTTGCCATATATGTGAGGGAAGCATAATTCTGCTATGGAAAATAAACCAGAAGCAATTCCAATGCTAGAACAAGAAAGAATTTTTTATAAGAATTTAATAGGCAATGTGTCCTGTTTTTGTCTGGGATAGTGCTCATTTCTTCCTGGTAGCTTGTATGGTGCTCTGGTTTGGATTCAGTACAAGAGTAATGTTGATAACACCCTGATGTTTTAGTTGTTGCTAACTGGTGGTTACTCTGTCAAGGACTTTTCAGTATTTCATGCTCTGCTAGTGAGGAGGTACAAAAAAAGATGAGGAGCACGGTCAGGACAACTGACTGAACTGGCCAAAGGGACATTCTGTACTGTAGAACACCATGCCCAATATATAAAATGGGGAAGTTATCAGGAAAGGAAGACGGAACAGGCTTGGCAGTGGTCATCAGGTGGTGAGCAGTTGTATTGCGCATCACTTGTCTTTCTTGGGCTTTATCTCCTTTTCATTACAGTTATTAGTATTAGTATAATTATTAGTATTATCTTTTACTCTGTTTCAATTATTAAACTGTTCTTATCTCAGTCAGCAAATTTGATTTTCTTTCCTGATTCTCTTCACCGTGCCATAAATGGAGGGGAAGGGAAGTGAGCAAGTGGCTGAGTGGCACGTAGTTGCTGGCTGGGGTTAAACCACATCAGTGTTACATAGCAATATAACTCTTTATGGCTGAAATGAATGCACAGATTGTTATGTTTTCAAAGTAATATGGATATTCTGAATAAATTGCTTATCAAATAAATTGCTCTTCAAATAAATAAATTGTTTATCATTTCACAGGCAGAATTGATAGCCTTGCAACAAGAAAAAGAGGTTGCTTTTCAACAATGCAAAAAACTAGAAGAAGAAATTCAGACATTGCGTGTTTATTACAGGTAAAATGATTGATTCTAATATGAATGAGTGACTCATAGGGGAAATTTTCAGTGCTGTGTCTGACTGAGTGAGGAAATAGCCTTATCAAATAGGTATTTGTTGGAAAAATGTGAATACATCAATGAATCAAAGCCCACATTTCTGCATTACTGCTCACCAACCATCTCTTTGAAACAGAAGCCCCTTTCTTGTGGCCTGAATTTGGTATTAGTTTCTTCTGAGGAAAAGAAGAAGTTGCTGATAGTTGATTTTCACACTAAAAACTGTCCTATAATGATGTGATCACTTAAAAACCCATGGGCAAAAGAACTAGTTTACATAAATGCTTGTTTCTTCCCAGATTGTCTGCACATACTTAACATAGATTTTAAAATAAAATCTGTAATTCTAAAAGACTGTTTTCTTCTTCAATCCCTATATATATATCCTTTAATTCCTTATGTTCTGGAGTAGTATGTAGAATGAGAGAAATACCCATTCTCATTAATTTAGGTGGGCTGCACTGAACATTTGCATGGATCAGTGGGTTTTAGTCCCTAAGGAAAAGCTCTGTGTGGTCCAGTGAAGGAGTTAGGTTGTTTTATGGAGTGATGTTGGGTTACAGCTCTCATTTCATCCTGACCTCCTGTGTGAGGGGGGATACAGATCTGCCAGCAGGTTAAAGGCAGGAGAATTGGCATCAACACAGCAGAAAATTGTGAATCTGAAGGCTGAATGTCTGTGATGAGGGATGTGGGCTGCAGAGGTAAATAATAAATGTAGTGTGAATACTATGTTCATTGGAAATAAAGAGGACTAGTTAGTTATGACTAAACAGCATTTGCAGCAGCAGAACTATGTATGTTTTCAGTGTTTCGGCATTCACAAGTGAAAAATGCTTGGGTTTCTAGAGGTTTTTCAAGTTTCCCCTTCTCATTAAGTTTATTAAAACCTTGGAGAGAAGTTTCAAAAACAACTTTTGTTCCTAAATCTCATAGGCATTTATTTAAAGCCTGTTAATAGTGAATAGAAACCCCAAGCAATTTGTGATTATTGCTTTTAATGAATTTGGTCAGCATTTAATGTGTGCACAAATTATGGTATGATTTGCTGAGCTACAAAGAATTTATTATACTACCCTAATTACTCACTTAAATGGGTTTTGTAGACTAATTTAAAAATTCAAATGCATTTTTGTATTGATATTTCGGAAAACAAGAATGTTCTTGTCTTTTTCTCTGCACATTGTAGATTTCTCACTGATTTTTATAATTGATTTTATAACATCAAGTTATATTTTTGGTATAGCCTATCAAGTTTGCACAAATATAATGTTTAACAAGTATAGTAGGCAGCAACTCAGTTTACTCATGTAAATGCTTTAAATCTCAAATAATGACTTGCATTAGAGTGTACCATGTTATTAACTTATGGCACTTAATTTGAACTGTCAAAATTTTGCTGTAAATTGGATGATGATATTTGCAAGTTCTAGCCATAAGGTGTGGAAATGCTTACCTGATTATCCCCTGGGGCAAGAACTATTGTATCACTACAAAGTTATACAAGTTATAACATCTAAAGTGGAAGATTTTATCTCCTTTCTCACTGTTCTAGACACGGATGCATTCTAGACACACAGAGTAACTAATTGAGATTGGCAAGGACCACTGGAGGTCATCTTCTCCAACCCCTTTTCAAACAGGGCCAATCAGACTTGGTTGCCCAGGATCATATTCAGATGGGTTTTAAATATTGTCAAGGATGGGGATTCCACAGCCTCTCTGTATGGAGATACTGTCTGTCATACAGAGGCATGACTTGAGAAGCCAAGGGCCACCCAGAGTAGAGCCTGGCGAGGGATGTAATAGGCAGCAGGAAAGACTCCTGTAAGTGCATAAGCAGCAACATTTGATGTCTCAGTCCTATCTTTTGCCTTGATTAGAAATTAATTGCAACATTATGAAGATTCTTCTGAACTCCTTAACATTTTGTTTACCACTTTCCCTTACATTACATGAACATCTGTAGCCTGTGTCATCTAACAGGGTGACAGTACTTTGAACACATGCCAAACTAGTTATGGTGTGCTTAAAGCTTTGGGGACACAAAAGGGTGGGATGGCCACAGTAATCATGAATGGCAAGGTAGAGAGCGCATTTTCCAGGCCATCCCGAATGAGTGAAAATTTGCACTCTGTTTTGCATGTGGAAGCTAGTTAAGGGATGTGTGTAGATGTCCTCTGGGTCTTTTTATTTCTTTTTAGTACTTGCCATGCTATGGTGATCTAGAATAAGCACTGAGAGTGTTTTTCAGACAGTCTGTTTTGAACTAAGGTGGAAGTTTGGTGCTTTGATCCACGTGAGTTAGCTACATGATTTGCTGTTCAAGACTCCCTTTCCCTGAAATTATTTCTCTTTTGGACTTCAGAATTCCCCAGTGAGCAAAATATAGGCTTCCACACGTGCTCCAATCCTCATCTGAACTGTAAAGCTGTAATGTGACAGTGCAGGGTGCACATGCCCTTTACCTACTGTTCTCTCATGGCTTTGCCAGATTCTAGCAGCTTCTGTTTTCTCTGTGGTGCCAGAATGACAGGGGCTTGGGAATTTTGGCTCTATTTGATGGCCTCACCTTCTTTTAGGTCTTACTTGGCCTCAAAAAAAGCATTTTCACATGCTTTTTTCCTTTTTTTTCTTGTCTTAACTGAGATTTCTACATGTTGTAGTTTATCAATGGTACTCCCCAATTTAGTGCTCCCACTGAGACTCTCCAAACCATGTGCCACTTACTCAGTCCCCTTCAACCCTCCACATTCCCCCCTGTGGCAGTATGGAGAGGAGAATTGGAAGTAGAAAATAAATAACAAATCAAGATAAGAACAATTTACTGGAAACACCGTGAGATAAGAAAACAAACTAACAGCAACACTGTTAATAACAAAAGTATACAAAAGAGAGTGATTCACGTGCAAAATCCTCACCCTGACCCAACCACAGCCACTCTACCTCAAGCTGCCCCAACTGGAAGGAAGCCCTTCTTCCTGGAGAAGATTCCCTTTCCCCTACACCCACCAATGACATCAAGTGGTACAGAATAACTTCCGTGTCCAAGCCATGCCTCCTCCCAGCTATGCAGAAATTAACCCTGTCTTGGCTGGAACCAAGACAGCACATCGTTCATTCCTTAACTTAGGGGAAGCAAATTTAAGGGGAAAACAAAAAAAAAAGTCTAGAGGTTCACATTAAAGTGTATGAGGGATATCTAAAGCCATGCCTTAGCATGCAACTACATTTGAGGGATTTGGTCACAAAAGTAATGGCTGTGTGCATACCTTAACAGTTTTTTAATGCATCCATGTGTAAACAATAACATTAAAATATGTATTTTTGTACCAATCTGCCTTTCATTAACCTTAGTATAATCCAAGAAAAGTCAAATATCATTTTCTTATACAAAATCAGGGAAGAGATATTTAGGTCCAGAATATCTGTATGTGTGAACATACAACTCTAAGTATACACAGGCCTGCTCAGAGGAGGAAAACGAGTGGAGACCTTCAGGAAAAAAAATCCCCCGCTCCTTTTTTTTCTCCAAGGGAAAGATTCCTGCTATCTAGAATACTGCCTCCAGCTTTTGGTTCCCTGTTAAAATAAGATGTCTATAATTTGGAGCAAGTTTGACAGCGGGCCACCGGTATGGTCAGGAAGCTGTAACACTTGCACTGTAAAGAGAGACTGAGGGTACTGCTCCTGTATAGCTTCAGAAAGAAAAAAAACTGATTTCTTTGGTGGCTCCAGGGAAACCTAACAGAAGCCTGGCAGAGTCTGTGTGGAGGTTGTCTAGAAGGACAGGCTCTTCACAGTGTTCCATGACAACATGGTGAGAGACAACAGACTTGAACTGAAGCAAGATCACTTCAGACAGGTTATAAGGGAAAGCTTTTTTACCATGAGGGCTGTCCATCACTGCAGCAGGTTGCCAGAAAGGTTTTGCTATCTCCATCCTTGGAGATTTTCTGTGCCTGCCATGATAAAGCCATGAGTAACACAGTCTGATCTCATAGTTGATATCACTTTGAAAGGAAGGTTGGTTGGGCTAGAGACTGACAGTGTTCACTTCCAACCTAATTATTCTACCATTCTGTGATCTGATAGCTACTGTTTGAAAACATTCGTTTTTTTCCACAACTATGAAAGGAGTCAGTGTTGTAAACCATAATTCTTTTCAGATGAAGTGAAAAGTGAATCCTAACTGAAACTGGAGTTTCATGGAAACCCTGAATGACCCAAACCAAAGTTAAAATGAGCTTTTGTGGAATTAGTAATGAAACATTGATTTCCTTATGACTTTTGACTTTCTGAAAAGAAAGCACATCCCAGAACAATTTCAGTTTTCTTTAAAAAGAAAAGTGAAAAGGAGGAAGAATCTAACTCAGATACAGTAGGGAGAAGAAGTTGGCTCCAAATGAGGTTTGGCAGGTTTTCTGCTTCTGTTTGTTCTTCTTGTGTTTTTTCTGTGTCAAGTTTCCAAAGGAGAATTGTGCTTTCTGGATACTGACTCAAAAATACATATCAGAAATGCGAATTTGCATAATAGGGACAACACAGAGTTTCTAGATCACTAATATAATTATTTCAAGACAGTAGTCTTTCAGCTAGGGATTAATGCAAATCATAGATCCTCAGTGACCAAAGATGGCTATATACAAATAATCAGTTTTGAAGTATGCAGGAGTGTTAATCCCACTACCTCTTTCTCACATAACAATATTGTTTGAACATCATCACAAGATTTATTTGTATATTTTGCAGTTGTGTTATTTGTCCATTTTTATAATCAGTTTCCTTCTTCCTCTAGATTTATATGATGAGTGTGACACCATATGGTATGGGATATCTGTTTGGTCAGTTGGGGTTGGCTGTCCTGCTTGTGTCCCTTCCCAACTTTATGTGTACCTCCAGCCTACTTACTGGTGGAGTGGTGTGAGAAGCAGAAAAGGCCTTGACCCTGCATGAACACTGTTCAGCAATAACTAAAACATACATGTATTAACAACACTTTTTTCAACACAGAATGTAGCCCCATACCAGCTACTGTGAAAAAAATTAACTGCATCACAGCCAAAACCAGTACTATATTGCAGAGTACTTGGAATCTGTAAGTTATAGCCAGCATGGAAGAAAAAGATGGCTTATTTTACAGTTACGTGATGTTTTTTAATAATGAAATAGAAAAATACCTTCAGTAAGGCCCCTTATACCAATAAGTACAATGACCTGAAAAAAATATTTTTAGATTCAAACATTCAATTAATATGGGCAGCTTTCTGTCAGCAATTTGAAGAGTTTTCTTGCTTCTTAACCAATTGTATCACTTTTGTAAGTTATAAACTGTCAGATGTAACAGCATTTAAATCTACAAGTTTCAGTGATTAAAGTGTAATTCATCTTTAAGGGACACAAACAAATGGTCTAAATAACAATTGCTTTTCTGAAGGTCCATATATTTTTCCCACGAAGTCTCTTGTAAAATAACATGGAGGCTCATCTTTTTAAAGACTGAAATTGATAAATGTGAAAGTAAATAATCTGAAGGTTTTTGTTATTTCCTCAAATGAAAGACTTTTCAGGCACAGGGACAAACTCAACTTTGATTTTAATTACAGAATCGAATCCCCCTATAACAGGAGAAATAGATGCAGAAAGAAGTTTTGTGAGGCATTATTTGCCGTCGTGGACAAAAGGCAGGTTTCTATTCAAGCTTTAAATACAGTTTTGTGTGTGTTTAGTTAACTTCCATTCTATAGCTTCTTGACTGAAGTTATGGAATATGATACTCAGATAGTACCATTTCAACCATGCTCCATGGATGCTGTGTGGGGATATAGTGTGGTGTAATTCTTGCTGTTATACTGTTGCTCTCAGTCCAGTTTTAAGGCTTTAAAAACTATAAATTATTTCTACCTAACAGATCAACATTCATCTTCACAGCCACTTCAGTAGCAAGTCAGAATACAATTCCGTAAATATTCTGACTTCTGTAGTCTGACTGACCCCTGCTTGAACATTTCAGCCTGTTTGTTCTACCATCTCTCAGTCTTTTTCAGAGTTCTCTCAGTCCAGGTTTCTCTCAGGGGGACATGATATGTAGCACAAGTTTGGACTGCTCTAACATCCAGTTTCCCAGACCAAATGAAGTGGAACCCATTTACAGTGGGATAAGTGGAGCTGCAACCACTAATGCAGAGTAGTGATCTCAGTCGTTCCTCTAAAGCAATAGCAGGCTAGCACCTGTCCCTGTAATTTGCCTCAGAGACCTAGTCTTTCCATGCCTGTTTTTTTATCTCATTTTTTCAGTTATGGCCGTTGACTCATTTTCCTGCTCTTTTCATCCTGTCTGCTTGCTGCTGTTCTGGCAGTTGCTGTCCTTGTTTCACTACTACTTACGTTAGATGTAATATCCTATAATTGCAGTTATTGAGAAGAATGACCAGATAATGGTATCACTGTAAACCCTACTGTTCTTTTTACCAGACAGTTTTGGGGAGATCGTGGAGAAGACAGCAGTTGTGTTTTAAGTATTCTCTGTCCTTGCATCAGTGACCTCTATTTATCCAAGAGTCTCAGACACCTGACATTAAACATAAATCTTGAGCTAATTAAATTTCCTGCCTCCAAGCACAGAAGAGATGAGTTGCTTGGCTCCATTATGCAGTGGGAAACAGTGTCTTCTTTTGAAGGAATTTAACCTACTCCAGTTTGATACACCCAAACACTTGGAAAGCAATGGCTCTGTAAGGGCCATTTAAGGGCCTCTGTAAGGTTTTTTTTTTCTTTCATTATTATAAAAAAAGTAACGTACTATCCAAACTATGTTTCTTATTTATTTTCTACATATAAAGTCCCATTGATTTCTGTGGAAGATTTGGACTTGGAAGGGATGAAGACATAGCCCTTTTTTGTGGTTTAGGGTATTTCTAAATGTGTATGCTTTGTTTCTGTTTGTTTATTGAACTGAGTGCTGAAATTAGTAGAAAATCAGGAGGGGGAGAGGGGGGCGGAGACACTCTGCTGCCTTTTTAATCAGTTTGGTTAAAACCACACGTTCTCTCAGTAACCCATGAAAGTGTCACTGAACTTTTAGTCAGTTTTGGAGGGTGGGAGGAGCCAACACCCTGGTAATTTGGAACTGGGATTTAGAATATTCTTGTTCAATCTTCTCCTCTGATATTGTGCCACTTTTTAGTGGGGTCTCAAAAGAATGGGATCTTAGGTTTGTGGGTTTTTCTCATTTTGTATTCTCATAAGCATTTTCCCCACTAATAAGCACCTATTATCTTCTTTTCCTGTCACTTTATTGCTTGTGCAATCACAGCTCTTGTTAGTGTTATAGGAGATAAAAGTCCAAGGTTTGGGGACTGTTTCATGAACTGGGTCAGGCCACTGAGGAGGGGAAGATAGATCAGTAAGCTGCTCTGCATTGGCAAAGCAGCTGTGTGAAGTTTTACTAGTGCTACTGAGATTGCTGTATTTCTCAGTGTCTTGATGCAGGTGAGCGGCAGAGACAGAGCCCTCCCTTGTTATCCATCTTATCCTCATATATTTCACACTTTATTGGATTTATTATCCTCTTCCCTCTGCCCCATTCTCAGACTTCTTGTTTTCCATCCTGGATTGATTGTTGTCTCAGTTTCTGCATTTGTTCAACTTTCTAGAAATAGTGAAGTTGGAGAGACTGACTCCATAAATAAATCAGTGGACAGAAAAATTTCTTGGAAGTGTGGCAGACCAGACTCACATCTGTACTCTAATTATTTGACCGTTTGCACAGAAGATGGATAGTAGAGAAAAACTGCAGTATATACCATGGGCTTGGTGTTTACAATAATGTTTGCCAGGCATTGAAAAAGCAAAGCAGTATCTGTACCTTATGGGGGGGCTAGGGATGTCCTTTTTTTGCCTCCCAAAGTAGTATTTTTGCCATCAGAGCTAAAGGTCTCCAAGCTTTCTCTGTCTCTCATTAATTTAGAAATGTACATAAAGAAATACTTTTGAATATTTCTCCTTTTGCCCTGACATGATTTTGAAAGTTTTCGCCTCTCACTGGGAAACAAAAAAATTGTAGCATGGAAAAGCAATTTCCTACTCAGCTTTAGTGATTTATGAAGACTTTGAGAGAGAGGAAGCACTGAACTGTCAGAGATCCCAGGAACCTGATGGAATAACAAGCCACCATCCCTGCAACCAGCACGGAGGTGAATGTAGTACATTCAAATTGCCTTGTGCTGCAGTTGACTCAGACACGGATTGGTCTGACCTACACTTTATGAATTCTTTGTGCCTAATGTTTCCAGGGGCTGGCTTATGGCCTTCAGAAGTGCCTTGCCAATACAAAACACTAAGCAGCAGGTCTGAGGAGAAACATGGGCAGCATGAATATGGACTGAAGTGCCTAACACACTCTGATGCAGTTTTAATTTGTACCATGTACTGTGCTAATTCTGCTACTGCCTCTGTTATTGGTTGTCTTACAGTGGCAAAGTTCCTTAAGTTTTTAAGATTAGTTGAGGACCAACCAGTTTTGTGCTAAGTACATTAAAGCTTGCAGCACTTTGCAGGTCCTTACACTGTCTTTCATCAGACTTGAGCAGACTTCTTCTCAAGCTATTTGCTGTTGTGGGGTAACATGAATTAAAACAACATTTACTTTTTCATTTTTGCTGTAATGGGCCTTTTCAAATGAGTTTCTGTTCTTCTCTAAGAGCAACTATTTACTTGACAGAAAGGAATTCCTTGCCATTGGATGCTGATATGATCTCATGACTCTGAATACATGGACCTGCTAGCTTTCTGTTCACACCTCTCCTTTGCCTGGCTGATTCCTTCACATTTTTTGCCTAAGCTCTCCGTGATTTTCTGTTAGGACTTCCTTGGTTTCTCAGTGAGCTGAAAAATCTAGGAAGTGTAATTTTATTCTGTGCTTTATGGAATAAGCACATAGTTATACATGTATAGGAACTGTTTTTCAAAGTTATTAAAGCCTAATAAAATGGAGTTCTTGGAAAGAAGGTTTAAAGTTTGTGGAAGAACTACATATAATCAACCCACTGACTGGTAGTGGTAGTTTGGAGTATATTAGCAATAGAAAGTATTCTGCTCTATAGAAATACTTGTAAAAATTAGGACATTGAGATCACTAGAGTTAATATGTATTCTATCTAATGTACGAATACTCAAAAGAAAAATTGAAAAATCAATGAAGAGGATATGCAGGTTTATGAAATCTGCTGTCTGGTAGAAAGGGTATGTGGCCACATTCTGATTCTGCCACTGAAATGCTGGATGAATATAGATGAATCACATCACTAAACTCTGCTTCAGCTGCTTTATTTGTATAAACTGAATAAGAAGTTTTATCATTTTACATAACGCCTTTAGAGACTATGAAAATCCAGGTACTCCTACTTTAAAATGAGGGAAGAAAAACAGATACATGATAAGAAGCAGCCCTCTCTAGAGCAAGTTGAAGAAACACAGGAAAACTGTGTGTATAATAAGAGCTATTTGGAAGACAGTTTCCCCATGAGAAGTTAGAAAGAAAATCTGAAAGTGTAAAAAGAGAATTCAGCTTGCCCTATAAATATTGTATGAAAGGAAATTCTTTTTTATTAAAATGATATTTAGAAATACGGTAATAACATTGTCAGGAGGACTTTAAATGCCATTTCATTTTTGTTGGGTTTTCACAGGGCATGTGTTTATGTTAAATAGTCAATTCCATAATTTTGACAAATCATCACTTTGATGTGTTTCAGTTCAGCTCTTTTCAGCTGAAGAACCGAAACAAAATGGCATTTCAAGTTAAAATATTAAGGTGAAAGAAAATTTTTCCCTTAGAAATTTGCCAAAGGAAGGCAATATATATTTTTGTGTTGGAATTTACATCTCCCAATAAAGAAAAAAAATTGATGAGAAGACTTTACACATAAGCAATTTTCAGCCAGTGCTAGACATGGCATTGTTTTTCTTACTTTGTGCTTAACACTGCTTGCAGTGGAAAATTGTCAGCAAGTATCTAGGAATGCAGGTGGCAGGAGAAGTCCTCTGCCTGTTACAGAACACAAGCCAGAAGACTGCCCACCTCTTGTGTTTACAAAGAGGGTAAGGTATTTTCTTTATTCCATTCTTCTCTAAACTTAGAGCTTTTCTTAAATTGATACATGCATGTCATGCTGATACCTTGTACTGGAAAAATTTCCATTTTTACTTGCCATCAACATGCTGGTTTTCCAACTAATGTGTTAGAGATCTTGTGTTTTGGAAGCTGAAGGTTTTTAACCTTGTGTCCAGAGTTCCATAGTGGTGCATTACTCATCTGATATGGGTCATTCTTCCAGCATAGGTGTGAGCAATTCTTCCAGCATAGGTATGAAGGCTTTTATTTTGAGGAAAGTAGAGACCATCTTGGAAGCTATAACTACAGTTTTCCAGTGAATAAGTAGGCCTGCTGGGATTTGCACAATCCTGAGTCTCAAATATTTGAGTAAAGTGTAACGTACTAGTAATAGTTTGCTTTTATAAGCTGCAGTTCATATAGTCATGACAGCAAGGAGAACTAGCACTTGTTTTTTTCCTAATACTACTGAAAAAGCGTGTGAGCAGTGGTACAGACCTGCGGTCTCACTAGCAGAGAGGCTTTGCTGGCTCCGAGTTTGGAAGGAAAAGCTGCAGAAGTAGAGGAAGGGAGTTATGCTGAGTGAATCATCAGTGGTTTATTTTCTTTGACAGCAAAGCGAGTTTAAGAAACTCTTCCCCTACCTGAGCCATTTCATGGTATGGTTTTGTCTTCTTTTCTCTTAATCTGTGCTGTGTCGGTGATGCAAATTGGAGCATGGCCACCCACAAATGTTTTCATGAGTGACAAAGAAGTGCTGTGTTTATTTATTTATTTCACCTTCTTCACACTGCTAGCTAGCCACACTTAGTACGACAGTTAGTGAATTGAAAAATACAACATTACACTGTGAAATAGTAAAAGTTTCTCCTGGTGACTGGTAACTCATGTCCCATGTAAGTAAAAGGGCGAAGAATGAGATCTCAGAAGGAAGAGAAACCTGCAAGTACTGTAATCTCAGGGTTCAACTCACTGAGTTTGCTGACATTTGGAGCAAATAAAGTCATGGTCTGCCACACAGAATCCACCACTGTGTCTCTTCTGTCATGAAGACAACTATTTTTTTGCAGTTTTACCAGTTTCTTAGGGCTGCCGCTTTGATTTTTAAGAGCAATTTCTTGACTCTGGTAATTTAAATAGTTTTCTTCATGTTTGACATTGTCATTGTCTCCAAGCTTTTAGGGTTAGTAATGTGTATCTGTACTGTTCAGTAGACACTGCAATAAAAACACTCATCAGGAAAAAATAAACTTTGAGATGGCTACATTGTTTCAAGAGTGGGAAATAATAATGGGAATTATGTAAAAGTTGTTCATAAATGTTACAATGTTAAGTGCTGTAACTGTAAAGGATCCCTCACTTTTCAGTGTAAATTTGTATTCAGTGCTGGTGAAAGTAAACTTCTATGTGCAAACAATATCTGCCCAACAATCAGTAGCCTAAACTCTAAATACCGCAGATTATTTGGGATTTCTTTGCTTGTCCTCTGTATCATTGTTTTTAAAAATTAAGTAGGAAAGCATTTAAAAAAAAAAAAAGTCTTCATTGGTCTTTTATTTTTGTTAGGTACCTTTTTTTAAATATTTCTGGTGTTTGTAGCAGGAAGAAAATCCTTCTGTTTCATTTGCTTGTTCTCTCAGTAGTAAGTTCTCTTACAGAGTAAGTAACAAATGCTGGGTAGAAACAAAGAAAAGTCACAGTTGGATGATACTGTTATAAGATAGGCGATGACAATGGTATCTTTTTAGTGTATCTCTTATCTGTAGTGTCATTAAGTCTAATGATGTGCTAAATAATAAAATCAGTCTTATCACGTTGCAAGGCCTTGAATTGTCTAGAAGTTGCCATGCCTGCAGGTTCCCTTTGGCTTTTGGAAAGCATTTGAAGTCAGAAGGAGCTGCAGTTCAGAGTGCATTTATGCGATCAAAGCTTTTTAGACAGATGGCTGCTAGCACTCCAAAATGATTAAAATATGTTCCAAGCAACATCAGTCTGTGGGCTTGGGGACCCAACCTTTCATTAGTCAATAAAGGGTCTTGAGTTCTTGAAAATGAAATCTTTAAAAGCTAATAAGGCTGCTGGTTTGCTCTGAGCTGTTTCTTTGGATTTGCAGTTGTGGATTGGACTTGGGCCAGTGTCTGTCCAATAATATAAGGCTTTTAAAAAATCTGGTTACAAGAGGCCTCCCAGCAGATCTGCCTGTTAAACAGTGTGCCCAAAATTTTCAGTCTTATGTACATAAGTTTAGGCACCTGAGTTTCCATTAGGGAACTGGGAAGGGATCTGAAAGTGTCCCCTTGAAAAGTCGGTCATTTTCTGGAGCAAGAGTTTAGCTGTAGGTGCCAAAGCTGGATCATTACAACCTGTACAATTTTATTTTGAAATCCTTATGTGTTGACTCAAGATCACCTCTAGAATACTTTCAGTGTACCATAATCGAGATCATTAAGCAAGTTTTCCAGAGCTTCTAGAAATCAGTAATATTATTTACAGCATTCTCAAGTGTTGTCAGTACTTGTCAAACCTGAACATACAGTTATGTGCTACAGTGAAGTTGGGTTTATTGTGTTGTCTAAACCTGGCTTGTGAGAGATAGCAACCGGGGCTGTGTTCTAGTGTGAGGTGCCTGTAACCTCTGCATTCTGTGTGAGGGCAGCAGCAATAAATGCCTGTTTAATAAGATACTAACACGTTCAAGACTACTGTTTCCTTTTCTCTTTTTTTTCTTCCTCTGACAGAAGAAAATCTGCTCTCACAATTCGCAAGTTTCTGAACTTGAAATGTTCTTGTCCCATCAACTCTTTCCACACAGGTCTCAAAATCTGAAGATATGTAAATTCTCTCCAAAATGCCTCAAGATTTAGCCTACTGCTGTAGAATGTATTTTAAAACACATCAGAGTTTTGACATGCACCAACAGAATAAAGCAAGTCATGGTGATCCCATTAACTCAATGTGATCCCATTAGCCACATTGTTCAGCTTGTCTTCTTTCACCTTGGGAACAGCTCACATTCCTTTTGTCAGGACTTGATGGGGCCAGCAACTGAATTCTTCCCCCCACACAAACCATATTTACTTGAAGAATGTCATACTCCATTTCTTTTTCCCAGAGTCCCCATCTGAAGGTTTGCCTGCACCTGAGCAGCCAGTGAATTTTACTCATTGTAAACATAAGCAAGATGTTACTGTCTTTTGATAAATGTACATCAGATTCTGGGTTCTGATTATCTCGGTGAGCTGATTTTTGTTTCATTTATAGAATATCTGGAATTCCATATAGAATGTAGAATATTTGTGTGTCCCAATGTTTTGTCTAAACAATCCAGTCATCTACTCTGCTTTTGCAAATGAACATTTTCCCTACCTCTAGGCATAAGTATTTTACTTCTATTCTTCAGATTCCTGTGCACTAATTTTTTTCCTCAGACTAAGAACTTCTTTTCCACAGAGCAGGCAAAACAAGACAAAGATCTACACTAAAAGCTTAGGGTGTAGTGAACATGCCTGTTTCTCTTAGTGTCTCAATTTCTGGAGTTTCTTATGAACAGATATATTTACCTTGGACTGGAGAGTTCTCACGTTAATTTAAGTATGCTCTGAAGTGGTCCTGTTATTTTTACTCTGTTACTGTTCTGCCTCCTAATGACCTAAATGAGTCAGAACTTCAGGATAGGGAAATACCCAAAGCTTTCATCAAAGTGTTAGGATTTTAAGGTTCAGTAGATCATAAAAAACTATGAATGGGAAATAAAACTACAAAGAAGAGCTTCACAGTGTCTTAGGAGCAGACAGAATTTCTCTCCTTAGGAATTATGACCCTCTTTATATCTCCTAATGTGTCAGAGTTCATATTAATCACTTTCCTCTCCACTCCAGGGAATTAAATAAAACTTATTACTAATCAAGCCAGCATCCTACATAACCTGTGTCACTTCTTTTTTGGATCATTTTTCTGAGCTCTGCAGAAGCTCCATTTCCATGTAACAAGCAAGTGCTGCCAAATGCTCCACCCATATGCTCAGTTCTAAGGTTCCCAGGGAACTGAGCAGGACTTAAGAGCAACATGAGTGTGGAGAAGTGGATGATTTTATACATGCTGCTAAAGTGCTTGGGGGATTCCTGCTTTGAATGTTCTGATTTGTTGTTGTTTTCATCTGGAGTTGCAAGTCCCTGAAAGTTGTAAACACCAAGTCCTAAACGTCTCCATTGGGGAGTGGAAATGAAGGGCCTCTTTTGGAATGTTTTTTCTTTGCCTCTCGATTCCCCTAGCTGTAAGATGTAAATAGTGCTACTCATGCATTTTTTGGAAAGTACAGGTTTAAGTTTTCATTATTAGATTCTGCTAAATCTTAAGTGGGGTAAACCTAAATTTATCACGGTAGCTATTGCATTGCAGCAGTTCTTCTGAAATGCAGGTACAGAACTGCCTTTTCCAGACGACTCATACACTGAGTGCCCCATTAATATATTTAGTGTTTAATGACCAACTGTTTCTCCTGCTTCCTCCAAATTACTGCAAAGTTACTATTTCAAGGAGAGAAAGTAACTTTTTATTCTGGAGAAGACTGTGGCATTCATCACTTTCAGTAAGAGTGTAATCTTAAACAGTTTGTAAGATTTCCTCTGCTAAAAGGCAGCATGAATTTGGAATGCTTTGAAATAGGAATGAGGCTGCAAGAGAACAAAAAAGGTGTCTGCTTTCCAGATAGGTGAATTCAGTTGTTGTATTAGTTCAGTTTTGGGCTGAGGTGTGCGTGTGTGATCAAATTAATGAATATATCTATAACTTTGCTGTAGAAATGTTGCAGAGTTCCTTTTTTTTTTTTCTGTTTGTAACAGTGCAGCTCTTTATGAGGGGGTAAAAAAACTGGTTTAGTGAAGCAGCCTGCACAGTTGATGGAGGTGAATTTGGGCAGCCAATTAGTGTGGGACAGCTAGATGGGAACAGAGAAGAATGTAAAATGAGTAGGTTGCTACAGATTTATGCTTGCCAGAACAAAGCAGGCAAATTGTTTGTGATTATAAAGACCCTGAGTTTGCAAACTTGAATGAAGACAGGCCTTTAAAAAAATCCAAGAATATGTCAGTATAATGAAACTTCTTTTGAACATTATGCTAGAGAAAGGGTACAAGAATGTCAAACATTTAATAATTATTTTTATTCAGCTAATGCTTCCATAATGGACGTTAATACTGTTGACATTACTCATGGATTGAATGCAAGCAATTTAGACAATAGATAGTATCAGGTGCTAATAGATCAAATGTAATTATTCTTGATGAAATAATTTTACACAGTTCAGCAAAATCGTTTCAATTATTCACTGTAAAAGAAAACACTGAGTAAAAGTGAAAATACTAAGCTTTCTCCTCTAGGGGCATTATATGCATTTCTGGCTGATATTTTTTCTTCATAACAACCTTTCCTCTATAACAGCTTCCAGTGCAAGTTATTACAATTCTTTTTGCATAAGATAGGTCATGTGAAGTTCAGCTGTAGGTGGGGCCATTGTGGTTGATTGGGGGACAGTCTTAATAGATCCATTTCATTAATTAAGTCATGCATTTTTTTATTAACAAAACCTGTATGTCAGGTTTAACCAGCTAGGAGCCATTCTTATGGTTGTTATCTTTGTCAGAAGGAATATTGTGAAAATAAGGAATTACTGTACACGCTTTAACTCCTGATTAAACAGGAATGACATCCATTCACCTGCTGTCCATGAAAAAATAACTTAGGGGCATATCATGGGGTTGATTCACAGGTTCTGATCTTACATATCTCATTAAGGTAAAAGCTCTGTATATTGCATTGAAAATATATCGTGAAGGACTTGTGTCATACCAACCCCGTGGTCGTCGAGATAAGCAAGGCTAAGGCCTGAAGTTCAAATGTCTAGATTATTAATTGTTCCTTGTTATTCTTGAAGGATGTTTTCTTCTTGACCCTATTTTTGGATGTATAAAGTAATATTTTCTTGCATTCCTTCTCTTCTGGTGTTCCATTCCCAGAGATCAGGAGGAAGCAGCAAGATTTCCAGGAAGTATTTAGTTGTACTAGACACCCAAAACTGCGTAAGCACCTACCGACACCCACAGCCTTTAGCTTCTTCATACAATAAATTCAAGGCAGTCTTCACTAGGCTTTCTCCTGGTTCTCAATGGGAAATGCACTAATGGATTCCACTATCATTAAGGAAGATTGAACTGGGAGAAACTTTCACCCCAGAGGAAGAAGTGCTATAAATTTGTCCCTCACCAAAAGGAGTGTGAAGAAGGATGGATAATAAGGTTCATACTATCTGATTTATCTTTCTTTTGCTTCTGAGTGTGACAGGATCTTAATGTTATCCAGGCTCATATATCATCACGTTCTGTTTGTTTCAATCATATTCTGTAAAGGAGACTTCCATCCTAAGAGTTTTGGTGAGGATACAGAAGTACATATTCTTCCATTTAGCTCTCCCTCCCTACTGTCTTTACCAAAAGAGTCATTTCACTATACCTCTGCATTTGTGACAGTATAACAAGGGCTGTCATGATGTTGGAATTTAGTTCTCCCTCTTGAGCAATGCTACTGCTTCTATCAGAGAAGGGTATAATATCTGTTGAATATGTATAGGCATAGTAGGCAGTATTTATACTATTAATTATCATGTCCTGCTTGAAAAATAAATAGGGAAAGGAAGAGTGTTGAGTTCCGTGTTGGCTAGATTTCACAAGAGCTTTCACACTCATTCACTGTCCCTGTCAGGTCCTGAAAAAATATTTAATTCTTTAGTTCAGTGCAACCAATACATTTTCTGCCACAGTATTTCACCTTTAGCTGCTGGTCATGGAGTAACAATATGCTGGCAAAAAAGAAAAAAGAAAAAAAAAAACCTAAAAATTAGAGTGCACAAGTATATTATTCTTTTACAATTATATTTTGTTAGTCCAATGGCCAAAGCTCACGAGGGTAAAGGGAAAGAGAGGTGAGGGAAGCTGATTTAAAGGTTTCAGGATACAGAAATCAATTCTACACTGTTTACAGTCTCTTTCAAGCCCCTGTACTTGGGAACTCTCTCTTCACTGATTTTTTTCTGGCAGCCACCAGTCAAATCTCAAGCTTTTCAAGAGGTGGCAAGTTCTGTGTTTTGGCTTCCAGTCAATGGGAAGTTGATAGCCCCTTTTGCCTGGGAGGGAGGCAAGAACATCTCAGGAAACAGGGATCTTTGTGCTCATGGCAGCTCAACAAAGCCCAGGAGGTTGCTGTGACCACCTACACTCCATGTGACAATGGTGGCTGAACCTGCAATGGAAGGCAGAAACTTGTGAAAAGCTGTTTTTTCTGTTAGGGTCCAAAATCCGGTTCTGTCTGCTGAGGTTAACCAGGTTGATATGCATTGGCAGCACGTGCATACAGTTAATTAGCTCTTTTGTGTCATTCCATGAATAATAATTCGCGCTGACACCTGAACCAAGATCAGGGCCTTAAGTTTCCAAGATGCAGCACGTGTAGGTAACAAGAAGTAATCCAGGGCCCCCAAAGCTTAGAATTTAAAGAAGACAAAGAGCTAGGGAAAGGTACTTTACTCCCAGTTTCAGCATGGCCGGCTGTGGATTGCATGTTGTGACTTGTTCAGTACCACACAGAAGATGTGAAATAGAAGAGGGAATTCAAGACAGAGCTTTTATACCCAGTTCACTAAATCATTCCCTCAGCATGTGTCCTTGTTTCACATTAAAGAAAATGGCCCAGGCAAGTCTGCCCCGTTGCTTCAGTAAGCATTGGTACAATAGGGAAGCAGACTTCCCCTATATTAAATTTCTCAGGCGCTCCCTTTATCATTTAAGCCATCATTTTAACTGCCTTGTTTCATAGTGCTTAACTGTCCAAGGAGCTGTATGATTTATATGAGTAAGGGTTTGGCAGCAGCAGCTAGGTAAGACATGACCTACTGAGTAATGATACGTTGCCATTGTGTCATTTACCTGGCTTTCAGGAGGTAAGTTGCTAAGCATCTATCTGTATAACAATCCCTAAACTAGCTGCATTTTTGTATGGGAAAATCCATGATCGCATTAGAAGAGGCATTATGGGTGTCCATACCACAGTGGAAGATGAATTTCAGACTGCAGCACGTGCAGTCCTCCTGATGAGTCACCAGAATGGTACGTGTTGCTGTGCACAGTACCAAGAAAGAGGGGAAAACATGTGCTGGGCACAATCACCTAGAGTTCATCAGTACCTCACTTCTTGGCACTCTGGTGAACACAGTTGGGCAGGGGCTGGAGCACAGGACACCATGTTTGCCTTTGGTCTGAGTTGCATAATATTTTTCAGTAACACCTTTGATAAAGATAAGGCAAAACTGTTCAAATACTCAGTTTTATTTTCCTGGGACAGGGAAGGAAGTATTCTCAAATTAAAAAAGTTACGTTTTCATTTTTTAAAAAGTCATTCAAAGATTTTTAACCCACTGAATCATTCAGCAAGAAAATAAGAGATAAGGGGCAAAGCCCCATGTGATTCCCCTTCTCAGGTTAGTCACACTGAGGGTTTCTGACTTTAGGGCTACTCAGATCATCCATGAGATCATCCCTCTCTCAAATTCCGTATGTATTTGGTTATTCCATCTTTGAAACACATTTCCATCCTTTGTATTTCTTCTAATTGCCTTCTTCTGGAGAGACTCTTCTCTTCCATCTACTCAGCTGGATGTTCCTGGCCATGCTGAAAGGCAGGGCTGGCTTCCACCTCTGTGTCCAAGACAGATTCATCTCTTGCTTTTATGATTCAGTGGGGGTGTTAAGCCATGTGATCACCAAGCAAATCAGGACAGCCATAAAATTCACAATCATGTCTGATTTATAAAGATAACATTGAATTAAGTACAAGATATTTTCTGAGGTTATTAGTAACAGGCTTTCTTTAGATGATCATTGCTGAATGGTGCCATGTGCTTTACTGCCTGATTGATTTATATGCCTTTATGATTTTAATTAATACTGCTTTCATCAGAGGCAATTACTAGTGATTGGAAGGCTTCAGGCTGTTCAATTTATCTACACCAGTGTTTGGAAAGTATTCCTGTGATCTTTATTTTTGTAATCTATTGTATGGCATCGAGAACACTAAGGAGGCCTTGTAAACACTGCAGGAAAATAATGCTTATACTTCTGGGAAAACATTATGGTGATTCACATTTTGGAAAGTGAAACACTATCAGTGTTTTATTCCCAGGTTATTTTCCAAGAAAAAGCTTGGATCCATTGCTGAATCAGTTTCTTCAAAATACTTTGGCTTATACTGAAGTTGGATCATGCAGAGAAGGCTGGAAGACTGTGCTGTGGAAGGGGATCAGAAGACTCCTCCATCCTCCATCCTGTGACATTAGCACAGATACATGAAATAAGCCCATCTAAGTATCTAAGGAGATGTTTGGATCCTACCTGATTGTAGCAGAGAGGTACCTACAGTAGATATTAAAGGATCAGGACAGAAGTGTTTCTCTGTTAGTGATCTAGACAAGCTGCTTTGTACAGAAAAAAAATAGAAAATGGAAACATGCTTAATAAAACTCTTTAGATGAGAATATACTCACTTGAAGGTGGAAATATTCACTATATGGGTACAAAAAGTCTCTGAATCTTAGTAGAACTATTTTCCCTTATGAAAGGAGTCTAAGAATCCTACGTCATCTTGATGTGAATGAGAGCTAAGAATTTTACAGAAACTTAAGCCTTGTAAGAAAATCTCAAATGTGGACTTGTATAACAGGTTTCGAGTGAGTCTGGCACAGTATTTACTACTACAGTGTGAAGGGCTGGGTTTCTTGATGTATATTTCTAGTTGGTATTTTATCAAGGAAATAAACTTCGTTTTTTATTTATTTTGTGACATGTAGGTTGAAACTACATTTTCTCTGTCCAAAGCCTTGATTTAAAATCATTAGATCATTAAAATAGGGGCTTTCGCATAAGACTGGAATTGTAACTGAATAAATTATTTATGCAGAGAGAAGCAAGATAAAGTTTCTTTCAAGAGTTCTTTAACATATCAGATTGATAAGAGTCAAAACACCTTTACTGCCATTAAATATTTACCAAGACTTGGCTTTTGGAAGAGGGGCAGTTCAGTGCAGTGTGTTTGGCTCCATGCAGTGCTATTGATTAGCTATCAGAAGGACATAGTTAATGGGTAACTGGAGGTATTACAGAGCTCTCCACATTCTTGTCAAGTCTTTTCTCTGAAGATGACCTAAAATAAAGTCAGTTAGAACTGGCATTCACCCTGAGACAGATTGCACAAGCTCACCTACGGTATGAACAAAAGGTTCACAAGGATCAGTTGACCAGGTCTTAGGCAATCCTTTCTTGTAGTTGTTGTCATCACTGCTGGACTTTAGAACTGCACGTGTTTACATTTAATTAGAAAGAACACACAGTTTACATCGCACAGTAGCTATCAGTATCGAATCAAAATTGATTTCCGTTCTCTTTCTCAGATGACTGTTTCCTTCAGCCTAATTAAAAAAAGCCACATAACAAAATGACTCATATCAATTTTAAAGCAAAGTAAACACTATTCCCTGGAGACAAAAATAAAAGTCAACAGCGCATAGTCATTTCATTGAGCTTGTTTTCAGGTGATTCTGGTGCCTGCATTATAATGCAGTAATGTCAGATTTCTTTTATATAAATATATGAAGTACCCCTTTGCAGTGAGTGGAGACTTCACTGACTGTTTCAGTTTTCAGGGTCAGGATCCTCATTTGTTTCATCTGAATTGTTGCAGTCTATCTAATATGAGCTGATTCACTAATATTGCTACTTTTTGCAGGAGGATTTTATTCATTTGAAATGAAATTGTCGATGTCTAGGTCACTTATGTAAAATGAAAGTCAGAAGCTGTTATCTTCATCAGCGAGAAGCTGCAAAGGAAACTAAAGGCCCAATCCAAATTAGCCTTAACTTCATGCATAATTTCTAACAAAGAAATCTCTATTAGATTTTATGAGTTCTGCAGACAAATCTAAATTCAAACTGTCGTGACAGGTGACACTGATCAAGGTTCCTAGCAGAAATGCCTAGCTCTTGAATGTGCCCATCCTTTGTTATCAGGAAAGATTTCCATGGCTGGCATTTCAGAGAGTAAAGGTTCCTGCCAGCGGTACTGTCAAGCCTGTGGGAACTGAAGGGGTTGCTGAAGGCCCAGACTGGGTTGGTGGGTGTGTAGGACTGTAGGAGCTGATCCTGAAACACCTGGTCAGAAGGCCTGATGTTCCTTTATACCATAATAGCTTGGTTTCCTTGTGAGCCATAGTATTCAGAATTAAGTTCTTGGCAAGGATAATCAGAAAAAGACAAAAAGTAACACATAGTGGTTTTAATTACATAACAATACACAAATTTCTACCAGTTTTGGTTGGTGTGTCAGGGGCGGTTATTTTAGTGCACAACCAGAGTGACTGCCTTCCTCATTAAGTTTAGCTTTGAGGAAAATTATGTACTGCTCTTTAAACAGTTGTCAAAAATGTTGTCAAAAGCATACTCTTGGAATAAAAAAATAAATCACTATGACCTTTAGGACAAGATCTTCTCTCTCTCTTCTCCCAAGTTTGCATTTCTACAAATCCCTGACATCAGCAGTTTCCCTGCTGGCCCCAGGCCAGAGCTGCTGGCTCCGCACCACCCACATAAACGCCCCTTCAGTGATCCATGTCAACCCAGTGGCCTCCAGCAACCAGCAGAGGGGCACAGGTGCTGCCAGTTCAGCCTGGGGATGGGGAAGGTGGCAATGCCTCTTGTCTGTGAGCTGGCTATGTCTCTTCTCTTTGCCTGCTGCTCGCAGATGAACCAGAGGCTGCTCTGTCCCTGCTAAAATGCTCACACTTCCCAGGAAAAGCAGACAGGGGCTTGTGATACATGGTAAAACACAGTGTTGCTGGCACCATCTTAAACACCCACTATATTCAAATATTGAGGTCACTCCTGGTGCCAGTTCTGTCTTCGATTAATAGATAAGGTTTGCTCTGTATTTGCAGTGTTACCTAAACAATCTATTTCTGTAGCGAATAACTACAGCATTACAAATACTAAGTTAAAGTTATTTTGTTAACTGAAGCCATTGGCAAATACTTAAGAATGGCCAAAGCGTATGAATTGGCAATAAAGAACAGATACAAGATAGCAAAATACTTATGTGTAACTTCTAGTATGATAAGGTAAACACCATACAAAATAAAATTATTGTTTACATTCCAGGTTAATTTTACTTACTTAAAGCAAGCCTTCAGGGTGCACTCTGAATGCTTGGGCTGGAATATGCTAATACAGCCAACTCCCTGTCATAACATAACGGGAACATTTTATGGAAAGATGGTTCTAGAAAAAGCATTTAACCTAGGAAAATGGTAAAGAACAGTGCAATAGTTGCTATTATATTGAAAACACAGTCCCTTCATTTGTGGAAGAAACTTGAAAGCCTGTGAATCTGTGCCTTGCAATTAGCACAGGTATATTGTGTAACGGTGAATATGTGTAACTATTGTTAGCATGTATCAAGTAATATTCAATATTAAAGTGAAAAATCTACAGTAGTCTCTTTTGTAAACTCAAATGTACTTTATCTGTGTTTGTGAAAAGTTATATATGTATGTGTGAAAAAGGCTAATGCTAAGTTATCACCTTCCAATCTCTAATCAATTAGAGATAACAGAGACCCCAACCCTAGGTGCATTGTGTACCCAGGGAATTCAGGTGAATTTCATAGCTGCAAGCTATTATCTTCGGCTTTGTGATCTGTCTGAAGAGAATAGCACCACAGCTGCAAACACCTCAAAACTCTTTCCTTCCATTCATCAGTTTCATGTATGTTTTTCTCTAGTTATTAATCCAGAAACTATTTTTGTGGGGGTCCTGGACCATTTGATGGTGGTGTTGAATGTTGTGTGTGTATTGCTCATGTGAGGCTGTGCTATCTGAGCAATTTGACCAGGGCTTGCATTAAGTGAACAGTAGACTTTTGATTACTGTGCAACTCCCTAAATGAAGAGTTTGTAGTGGAGTTATGGTTTCCAATTATGTCTTATTTGAGAGCATGTTTCACTGATCCTTCAACTTCAAGAAAGGCTCAGATGATTAATTCACATACCCCATGTCCTTACTACTTCTCCCAGGCTAGTCATGGGGGAACGGTGTGTGTACGGTAGTGGTCCTGGAGAGTGAAAATGAGGCTGAAAAGAAAATGTTTGCTGCTTGGCATCAACAGAAGACCATCTGGGTTCGGTTTTGTCCTAAATTCAGACTGTGCTGCATCTAAGTTAGCTCTTTCAATGCTGTTGAGTTTCTTGACTTTAGTGAAGCTCAGAGCATCTTGCAAAGGTAACGTTGTGATTGCTCTCATTTAAAGATGAGCAGAGTGAGGCCCAAGGAGGAAGAATGCGTTTGCTAGTGGCCTGTTATTTGTATTGAAAAATGGAAATTAAAAGATGAATGACCATCAGTTTGAGCTTTCATTGTAGCTAATGAACCTATGCCTGAATCATCTAGTGTCCAAGCTGTTTGGACCCTTGGAAATGTCACAGATTTCACTAGATCATTGCAGGACAGAAGGCTGAATCCCAAGTTGCTGCTTACTGTGGATCCATACTCACATGTAATTGAGTTTGAGCAGTATGGACACATAATCAGCACTAATCTGTCAACCTGTAAAATCCTGAAATTACATGACCAATCACCACAGAGAAGAAAATCAGTAGTGGGGTCCGTTCAACAACTTTTTATCACCAGGTTTGGTGAGGAATATAAAAGAAAGAGGTTGTCTGAGCTCATCCTAGACTAAGAATGCATGGGTACACCACACATGAGAGAGTGACACTCTCTGATGAACTGTGACAGTGCAATGAACGTACTCTGACTTGTGTGCAGTGACCATTCATGTAATAACATGGCCTGTGGCCTGTGCACCAGAGTCTTGCTTAGCTGCTGCCTTCAGTTAAATTAGTGAGAGATGATTGGTTCATTGTACTGATTAAAAAACACAGTTCTCTTAACTTGTGTAATTGCAGATGAAGGAAAGCTAGTAAAATATTTGTCTATGGTAGGGCAATGCCATCTCGTTACCTGTCTACCAGCTGTCAGGCTCCTGACTCACATGTAATGCAAACTTGACCATTTTATATCCTCCACTTTACAGCAAAATGTCAAAGTCCTTCTAGGTCTTACAGGCTTTTGGTTTTTTGGTTGTTTTTTTTTTGTTTGGTTGGTTTGGTTTTTTGGGTTTTTTAATATGGTCTTACTACAATGTATCCTAAGAAAACCTTGGAGGTAGTATTTTCAAGGTATCGATCCTGCCTGGCCCAGGAGTGCACTCAGCAGTATTAGGGGATACTCTTCAAAGCCATCCTGAGTGCAGGCTGAGGTCTGAGAGGTCTACAGAACTTACTTGAGTGTGAGAAACATTTGTGGTGAAAACCAAGGTCAGACCTACATGCCTTTGGGAACACTGGATATGTTTATCAGTGGAGTGGAGGAAGAGGGAGGGGATGGGTAGGGAGTGTTTGGTTTTTTTGCTGTTTTTTCCTTCTTCTTTTAGGTGTGAGGTTGCTCTGGTTGTTCCATAATTCTTTCAGGTGGAAAATCGTTTCCCACCTTGCAGGAAAAGTATGCCTGGCAAGGCGAGAAGTGTTGTAGGAGCAGCACTTGATAGAGTTGATTTTCCGCCAAAGTCAGGTCCCTCTGAGAGCCGTTGCAACTGGAGATATTTTGTAGCAAGCTTGAAGCTGCTCTGACTTAGAGGGCTGAGGAAACCTCTTGCTTTCTGCAGGAAATGCAGAACTGACATCATCACATGTCACTTTTTCTTCTGCCTGAACACAGTTAAGGTGGGCCCTTGAAGCTCTTGAACCGAAGCTGGAGCAGGAAAGGGGCTATGCTACCATAGTAAAGCAAAAGGCTTACTATAAAGAACATGTGAATTACTGAATTGCAGGAACTGTTTGAATACTTTTGTGACCCATTCTTCAGACCTATAATAGAATATAATAGAATTTCCATTTACTTTTGATTTATACCATCAATATTCTTTGAAGACATAATCATCTGGACATTAGTGAAGGGATTTCAAATTACTATTAGAAAGGAACTCAAAAGTGTTTACCAAAGCACATACTGATGGAAGTCTGGCAGTTGCATTCTTTTGAAAGAAAAAGATTCAAATATCTATCAACCACAGTGCCTTTATCTGTAGGAATCACACTGGCTACAAAATACACACAACAGTGTCTGTTGGCCACTCAGGTGCAATCATTATGAGTTAAGACATGTAGTAGTATATTTCAAACTGTATTGTTTGTGGCCAGAAGAAGCCCAGCTGTAGCCACACAGACAGTATATTAGAATCTAAATAAATTCCTATATTTTTCATATATTCTGGAAAAAAATTCTCAGCTGGTGTGAACAAGTTAGAATATTTTGGCTATTTTTATTTTTTTTAATCAGGGATCCATATATTTGCTCAACAGTTTAGCTCCTCATCTGTCTTTATTTTCTTTTAATCTTGTGCCAGATGTTTAAGAAGTAGGCAGCAGTGGTATTTCGATAACCTGCTTTCAACATTATTTGCATACGTTTGTGCTTTTCTGGGGTGATCAATGCTCAACCATAGTGGAGTTTCAGTCAGTAACTTTTATGTGCAGCTGCTAAAGTATTTTTTTTAATTAGTCTGTTCTAGGAAGTTTAATGTCTCTTTATAAATATTTATATTTTCAATATGTCTTCATTTAATTGAAAAGTTTCTTTGCATTATTTTCAGATAACTGCAGGTGGTAGGCATAATGACACATCAACACTCTGACCTTTTAGCTTCTCTATTTCTCTTGGTTTATCCACATTTTGTTTGTCCATGTATATTGTATTTCAGTTTGTATATGATTTTCCTCCATGGGCTGTTGCAACAGACAGTGTTCCATACAAACACCTGAATAAATTGCAAAGGAATAAAATATTCTATTGCATACTAGCAACTGTCATGTAGACTGTCTCAAATACTGTAATCAGCATGCACTGCTACCAGAAATCCACTCTCAAATAATGTTTGATTTGTCCATAACTTTCAGGCACACAAATATAAAGCACTTAATACTGTATTCTGCTTTGTGCAATGAAAGTGTATTTGGTTTGTGCCCTATGATTTGGAATCTCAATGAACATATCTCAAAATCATGGATAAAACTCAGTGGGTTGAATATACAACCATGGCACTTCAGTGTGAAACAGATGACAAATATGTCTGCTTTTTGCCTGCATGAAGCCAAAACAGTGGGTCAGAAAGGAAATTGCAAGAAGTTATGGTGGAAAACACTATAGATATTGAAATGTCCCTTGACAAAACCCTGACACTAAGATTATCTATCTCTCTCCACTATAGAGAGGCTATTTAAGACACAGCATATTCTAATACAGGTGTTACTAACGCATTTAAACCAGTATCAAGAAATATTTTAAGTTTCCTCTCACAAAAAGTATAGACCAAAGACCTTTAGAATTGGTTAGCTTGTGCAAATCATTCATATTTTTAAGTAATCCTGGTGATCTATTGATTTCTATTTTTGCATTGCATATCTTTATTCCTTTCATTATGTTTAAAAATCTCTTTTTGCAAATAAACCCCCTGTAGCTAGTGAACCTTAATGCTTGCTAAGATTCCTGTGTAACATGAGTTAATAACACATCAGTAACTTACACTGACTAATTCAACTTAATGTAAATCACACCAATGACCTTTTGCTGCAGCTCAAAGGTGATCAGCAAGATGCTACAGCTTTAATACACTGTTTTCTAAGTTTTCCCTGAATAATTTTTTGACTTTTTAAAATTGTGGTGGTTGTTACATAATTCTAGAAGAGCCTTGTGGAAGTGGATTTTTCTTTTTGTTCTCTGTCACTTTTGAAATAAAACTTGTTTTGCCATTAGTGCACGTGAGTACATGTATGACGATATTAAAAGTATTCATCAAGCTGAATATAGTATTCTTGCAGCTCAGCCTTAGACTGAAACTTAATAATGTGCATGATTTTGTTTTCCCAGCTTATATAAGTCTTTGTCTGAAGGAATGAGTCTGAAGAACCAGCCTGCCTGTGCTTTCAGTACTTCTGAAGCTGGACTGCAGAGCAGGGAGGATGTTGTGACCCTAACTTATCATCAGATTGAAGATCTGGCAGCTCAGCTGCAACAAACTCGCTCGGAGCAAAAGGACACAGAGCTGAAGCTCCAGAAAGCCCTGGAAGCTTCACAGGAGGCCAATGAAAAAGTTCAAAAGTAAGTAATTTGCCTTCCAACAAAAATTGCAGTTGAAATCCACATAAAACAGTATTTCTTTTGGTATTTTATCTATGACTGAAAGTGTGACAGTACTCAGAAAACATGCTTTAAAATTATTCCTTCTTTGTCAGCTCACTACCTACTCAGTGTGAAGCTGATAAATTTAACAGTTTTGTGGTATTAGGCAAGTCAGTGTGCCTCTCTTTACTGTTATGGAAATTGTTTTCTGCATGTGCAAGGCACAGAGAAAGTCCTTCCATCTCCTATAAATAGTTTTCCCTGTCTTTTTGCCTTCTGGCAATCCTATGGCAACAGAGTATTTGCCTTTATAATTGCTCAGTGGAATATTAAGGTTCTCATTATTTGTTACACATCTGGCAGGTTTTATGCCATGGTAAATGCTGATGGGGTTGTTTAAGGGTGGCTTCAAAATCTCACTGAGAGCCACAGGAAGTCTCTGAGTCAGTGAACAGAGATTGTATGTTTTTCCCCATCATAAGACTCCCAGTTACTGAACTCCAAAACCTGAAGTTCATCTCTACTGAAGTACTTATTGTCATATTTGTTATTACTAGCACGTGAGCCTATGAAATGCTCAATGCTGGGACATGGGCAGAGCCTTTTGCCCGTGCAGCACTCCTCATCGCTGTATGACATTCATCAGCTGCAAAACGCTCCTCTTTCACCTTCCAAGGTGGTTGATCCTGAGCTGATGCAAATTGTCCTGTCTATATTTGTCTTCAACTTTAATGTCTGTCGCATGTTTACAGAGTAGCCAGAAATTAGTTTACAATATATTGCAAAGACTTAACAAGAGTTTTTCCTGTTTAAAAAAAAATATGCTGAGTTCTATTTAAAAAAAAAATAATTCTCTATTTGTAACTACATAAAATGTAATTAAGGTAGTTATATGTGAAAATGCATATTTTCAGTAATTTCTTTAAAACTTCCAGTGTCTGTTTGATAATCATTCAAGTCTTTATTCTGAGCACTTAGAAATATTTGAGACTTCAAAAGGTGTGAGCTTGATAAAAATAAACTGATGAAAATTAATTCAAACATGGTAAGGAGAATATTAGTTGAACCTTTCAGCACACTGGTTTAAGTTGTTACATCTAATTTTAGTTATACACATTTACTAGTTATACACATTACTATGGATATTTAGGTAGAGTTTGGGTTTTCATTGCCTTTTTTTTTGAGTGAAACAGTCTTGTTTAATCCCATGTACCCAGGGTGGCTAGGGTAGAAGTGCAGCCACAAACTGAATTAAAGTAGTGGTGATTCCCTGCTATAGTGAAAAGAATTTATGTAATTTAACATGCTCAACTACTTGGGAAAATTTTGGTCAGGATAGTTTTCATTATTGCTAAGATCAGACAACAGAGCCTATAGCAAAATTAAACAATTGGTTGAAGTCTTTTGATGACAATAGCATGCCCTTTCTACCAAGAAACTGTGGAAATGCTCTGTGCGTCTTCCCAGCACCCGGAGTCATCCACCCCCATCTTATAATTCAACCTGCAAACAGATTAAGCAGCTGAGTTTGTGGAAAGTGTGTTTACTTTGAGCTAAGAACCCTTGTGTGACACTATAGAGATTCCTCTGACACCTCTGGGAGAGCTACACAGACAGTTCGTAGTCATCAGCAGGGAAACCGGGCTGAGAATGCCCAATTTCTTTGTAACTAAAACTGCTTCATACAAATCAGTGTTTGGCAATTAGGCAGAAACTCACTTGTTAGCTTAGCATTTTATTCCAAAGATATAGGATGTTCTACATTTCAAAAAGGAACTGACAATTTATAAAACTGTCAATGGGGAGAATTTATATTAATCACAGTAGTATTAATTATTAGCACTGCCTTAGGAGGATGTTTAATATAGTTGAAAATATGACACTACAGTTCATAGTCTAAAGAGCATTCTGAAATATCTGTTTTCTTGACTTCTTTTAAATGTTCAACTAAAATTGCATTCTGATGTATTAGGGAAGTAGTTTTATCAGTTATATAAACTAATGTCTCAATATTATTCAGTAAAATAACAATAGTTAAAAATAGAAGAGGAAAGTAACTGTGACTTTCATTAAGAAATAACATAATTGGAATAATTAAAATAATGCTGGAAAAGGACGTAGTTTGTATCTTCATACAGGGCAATTTACTGATGTTCACTGTGCTTTTGCTAATCTGTTCTCTGGCAACACTAAAGAATTTTTTAATATTCTTAAAATCTTCAGTGTTTACATTCAGCATGATATGGAGAGCTTGAAACAGAGATGTAATTTCTCCATGGCATTGCCATCATGTCAGCCATTTGTGTACCCCCCGACAATTGTTGCTTTCTAAATGTGAGATCTAAGTCAGAATAGTGGTCCTGTGTTTTCTGTCAGGACAAAAGGCATCTAAAAAATTTCTGGATCCTGTCCCACATGAAACAGCAGCTGTGAACCAGAAGGGGGATATATTGGAATCTGCTTATAGTGAACTTGGACATAGTAAAAGTCTGTTTATACTGAAGTAGGGTGAACATCTCACATTTGCTCACTGCAATGTGAGATATAAATTGAGACTCTGTGCTCTTGCTGTGAAAGATGATTCACCGTCCTAACAGGGATGATGATGTGAAACAGAAAATGCTAATGCTCAGAAAGTGACCACATAGATTTAGCTGCACTTGTTTGAATCTATTTTGATTTTGAAACATTATCAAGATAACACATTAGACTTTTAAGAAAGCCCTATTCTAGTTTATAAAGCAAGTACATATTTTAACTGTGGTCTATGCAAATAAATGCATGTATGCACATAGGTAACACAATACATACTTATTCAATAGAAAATTATGATCTGCATGATAATATTTTAACCAGTACTCTGAAAAATGGCTATTACTATAATTTTCTTTATTTAAGCAATGTTTCTAATTCATGGTTACAAACAAAGAATTAGGAGAGCAGCACAGAATTCACCAGGAGTGTTGGTATAGTGCCATAGCCCCCCTGCAGGTTTGTCCTGCCTGAGAAGGCAGGAGCCAGCTGGTGCAGCCCCAGCAGGGAAAGAGGCTGACCTGGAGAAGGTGGCTGGGAGAGCCTGTGAATTAATTAATACCTCTGCCAGCAGAGGAAGCAAGGCGGTTTAAAAATGTCCCTCCAGATGGAACCTCTGGGATTGTGAAGTGGCTGCTGATATCAGTGAGATCAGATGAGGTTATAATGTAATACCAAATCAATATTAGCCAATTATGAGTAAAGGTTGAGGCCACTTTTGATGTGTTTTTTCCAAGAAATGTTCTATTTTTCTGCAACAGCTTTGCAGCTGGAGTGAATTTTAATGCAATTTGTCTATTAAGGGATTCTATTTTTTGGTCATAATTTAGTGATTCTAGCTCATAAAAGCACATCTCTCTGCATGTGAGCGTAGATATACTCTCACACTCATATAGCTGTATAAGGTGGCAGAAGAGAGTAAGTGGGTAGAATTTCTATATAATCCTCTAAAAATAAATATAAATCCACAAAGTAACAGTGCAATGCTAAAGCATGTAGGTAAGGAAATAAGCATAAATGGTATAAGCATGCTACTTGTGTACTTTGCCAAGGTAATTTGAATTATGAATAAAGCAAATATAAAAGTGAAGTAAACCAGAAGTTATTACTTCATTTGTCCTTAACTGTTTATTAAAGATACCTTTTCTTTTATTTTTTTTTCTTTCTTCTAAAGAGGAAGTCAGGAGAGTTACAGATTTGAATAAAATAATTCAGTGGATTGAATATGTAAAAAAACCAAGTGGTCTTCTGAATAAACAGTTTTATCAAAGGAAATTACTGTCTGTCATAAATGCAATTCTATCCTTAATAACATTTGTTTTGCCCCTTAAGGTTTGATCTTTTTGGCCATCTTTTAGTTCATTGTGACTAAAACACACCCTTTTTATTTAGATCTAAATTTCCCTCTGGCATTTTCGAACATGCTTTCTCTGCTTTTGTAGTTGCTTACTTTAGTTTCTTAGCTGATGCTGATAAGTAAGTTGATTGATGACACAACAAAAACAGTTCTTATAAGCAGTTGACACAGTTGAAAAGAATGCAAAAAAATTAAAAGAAATAAAAAGCAAGCACTTATTGAGTAGTTAGTGTCCCCCTCTTCCGCAAGTAAAACGTATTTGCCTTCCAAGTACAAGAGCTGTGTGTGTTTCACATCAACATCCAAGACGTTCTCCAGTGCTGGCTGGAGGGTCTAATCTTTCCCAGAATGATCTGAGCAGTGCAGTTCAAGAACAAGAATGAATATTTGAATAATCGCACCACAATGTGAGGTGACCCTCCAACAGGGTGCTGACCAGATACACATATGGATTTTGGGAAGAAGCTCTGATGCTCTTTTTTAACACAGCTGTGAGAAGAATGTGGCTAAGACCCAGTAGTCTTTCTGGAGTATAGCTGGCAAAGGAAACCATGAGGAGAAGAGAATTTAACACATGGGTGTAAGAGAGTCCGCTTCATTGATGCGATCTGAGGGGAATGTCTAATGACTGGAAGAATCAAACTTGGCAATGAAAACACAAAGCTCTTTTCATCAATTCAAATGCGGACTCTAAAGCTGCAGATGGTTACCTACAGCCTTGCCTATTCAGTGTGGGGTTGTATAAAATGGCACTTTGGTGAATACTAAGAGATCAAAACAAAGATTTAATAACATAAAGATGTGGTGTTCATTTTTAAATGAGGATACAGGTCAGTGTCTCAGAAAAGAGTGAAATAAGTATCTTTATGTGTGGGTCTAAAGTCTCTGGAGATTTTTAACTGCAAACATGATATCTTTAGTGTGTGGATTGTATTCAGTATAGGACGGCTACACAGGGAACAGCCTTAAAGCAAGATTTCTGAATTATTATACTAATTGAGCCTTTTTGCAACATGCAAATGTTGTTAACTAGTTATCTCCTTTTTAAAATCATACCTACATATATTTAGTTGGTGTATACATTGTAGCTTGTTTGCGTTTGGTCACTTGTAGAAAAGAATGGCTCTAGTTAATTAGACATTGCAGACAGGAGCACTGCACAAAAGAAACAAGTTGCACATTCACTGGGACTTAAAGCTATTTGTTTTGAAGGAATGACAAAATGTAAAAGAACTCAGTCTAAATTTTAGAGATAGATTTATTTTATGTTCTTTTTTCAAAACAATAAATATTGAGATTTTTTTATTAAACCTATACTGCCTTTTTTTTTTGTCCATAAATAATTTATCACATGCCAAAAGTGATTTTGATTTTAGTGAAAACCTCTGTGCTGCCTGCTGCTGTGAAATTCTGCTGGATTTGAATAGTTGGTAATCTTTTAATATCATAAGGGAATAATTTAACTGGTGCTGGCATTTTGAAATGTAAAGTTTTGGTGACTTGTTGAAGAATGTAGATATAGAGCTAGTTTCTTGGTTACAGCAAATTGACTTTGTCACACTAAGTTGCATTCTTTTGTCCCAGTTAAGGACATGACCTATAATTTACTGAGAAACAGATGCTGGTGGGTACATTCAAAAGATGAGTGAGTGAGGACAAGGTGCTAAGAATCTTTTAGTTGCTGTAGCAATCCACAGAAGTCAGTTGTTATTAGAGTTTGTATGGAAAGAAATGGGGAGCCAAGGAAGACAACTTTTGGAGCAGTCTAAGATACCTATGCAAATTAGCAATGGTTCTGAACTTTCAGAATTGGATCAAAACTCATCAAAGAAGATTCATCATGGAAAAAACTGCTTGATGAATACTGAGGTGTTGTCTGCCTCATACAATGATTAAAAGCAGATTATAAGCTCATGGGGCCCCTAAGAGATACAGTCTCCACAGGCAGGGTTTTATGGTGTTTAGGAAACCCACACTAGCCAGATGGAAGATTCCCAGACACGCAAAACTACCACATACCCTGAAGAATTCTGCAGAGTTGATGCAAATTTATTTGGCATACAAGACATGAATAGGAACATGAGTAAGTCCAAAACAAAAAATCTAGAAACAATCACTTCATGTCATGTATGAAAATATTACCATTAACTAGAGTAGCAATAACAGGCAGTGTGAATATACTGGATTTAGAGGAAAATTTGAAATAGTTCTACTTTAGTCATGAGGAATTAAGACTGATTGAAATGTGTGAAAAAGACATGTGTGATCTAACTGAAAACAATACATAGTAGGGTCAGAATTCATTTAATTCTTGGAATTCTGCACTAACACCCATCATTCCTCTCAGAAAAATTCCCCTCAGACTGTACTAATATGCATGGTGAAATGATGAATTAAACAGTCTTGTAGAGTTACCTGTTTGTTGTATTAAAAGAATTGAGTAAGCCAAGTGAGGTTATGTGCAGCCTCAGAGAAATTCAACATGTAGACAGACATAAATTTTCTGGGTCTGGAGAAAATGAAATACTGAACCTAGTATTCAGTATAAGGTGAGCTGTACAAATTCAGTCATTATTGGGCTATTGTAGTTATGCTGCATTTCTGTATCACTAGGCAGACCTTGTTTCCCTTGGTAAGGGTAAAGTATTATTCACACAAAAGGAAATCCATAATTTTTGGAAAGCTGTAATGAAATGTATTTTCTACATTGTATTATATTACCTTTATTGAATGACACTTCACTTACAGGTTTTGAATTGCATGCTTCATGTTACAGTGCAGGTCAAAATTGTGGATAGAGTGAGTACCTAAGAACTCACTAATACTGGTAACTTCCCAGCCCAAAGGAGAAAGAATTTGGATCAGCATAACCAGAAAACTTCTGAGTGAAAAAACTATAAAACAACTGATGTTTTGTCTTTTCTGCCTGGATTCTTTGGAGGCCCAAAGAGAGAAGCATGTGCCAAATCAGAGTTGGTTTCACTGAGATCCATACAGAGCCATGTGAACTCAGACATTTCTTTCAAAGGCTGCTTTGGCATATGTCTCTTCCCCAGGCCTAATTTTTTAAGTTGTTTGGGAGCAGAGATTCTCCTCCAGGGTGTGACAGAATGGGTCTTAGTTTCCTCCTCCATCTGTGGAGATCCTGATTCATATTTCCTGTACTTCAGGGGACTGTTACAGCCACACTGGTTTGGTCTGGATGCTCTCCTTTCCTTGCCTTGAAGTAGTATTGCACAGCAGAAAATAGTACAGGTGTCTTGGATCAGACAGGAGCAAGTAAGCTACTCACCTCAGAGAAGCAAGCCTTAGTTCTGACACTTAGCTTTAGGATTTTTTTCTCAGTTTTATTCAATGCCTCCTGAACATAAATACAGAACGTCCATTTCCCTTTTTCCAGGTGGGTATGCGTGATCACCATCCACAGAATCACATCTTCAGGTCTAATATCATTTCATATGTTTCTTCGGTAGAAAATCTTGGCATTAGAAAGAAAAGTCTCTTCGGCCCTGGAGTGTACTGCTCTCCTGAGAAGCGGCAGATGTGGGTTAAAACCAAGTTTTCCTTAGCTTGGATGAATGCTCTATCTGATAGTATTATTTTTTTATACTTGTTTTGAAAAGGAAGACTAGTAGCACTGTTATCTTTGTCACCTTAAAAAACACTAGTGGCCTCAGGTCAATTTTAGAGAAGGAAGCTTGAGGACCTCTGGACAGCTTAAAACAAGACACTTGAAACAATTCGCTCAGATTTGGCTGGTTTAGGAGGACCTTTCTCCTTAGACTACTTGTTGCAAATCCCATCCCACGGTGTTGCAGTGCTCTCTCTGCAGTCTGGAGGAGGAGCGTGTCAGTCCAGAACACACGTGGAGCTGCAGATTCCCATTCACTGTACTAGAGTCCTGAAGGATGGCCTGGGTGATGTTCAGAATTGCTGCAACTGAAACCCATTGTAGTACAAATGATTCACAGTATCTTTTGACATCTTTTCATTTGAAGATGTCCCTTAATGGAGCAGTACTGAAAGTCTCATGCAGTTAAAATGTGTGATTTTGCCAGAGCAGATCATGGGATATCCTTCTCATGGATATTTTTGGTGTCATGCATTATAGTGAGGCCTGTAGTATCTGACAGTTTATGATCAATGCCAGGGTTATGTTCAGTGCTGCACTTAACAGAATGAAGACAAAAAATCCCAGCTAAGGGGAATGTCAAGCATGCTTTTCATGCAACATATCCGTTGGCTGCAGGGAGTTTCACATGGATGAAGAATGCAAAACTGCACATACAGTCTAAGTCAAGTATTTATTTTCTTTTTGTAGCTATGGTTTGCTTTTACTTAACCTCTGCAAATTGCGGGTTGCAGTGCAGGTATTGTTTTCTTGAAATGTGGGTAGTTACAACATAAACACAAATATTTATTGTCATTTGAATATTTATCATCTCAGCCTTCCACAAAAATAAAAGCAACGCTGAAACTTCATTCTCTCAAACACTAAAATGTATTCTATGAAAGTCAAATGTTTTCAGAGTCAACATAATCACAGCATCCCAGTTTTTGACCTGTGTGTTCATTTACAGTTTACTTATAGCCGCTTCACAGAGATGGAAGTTTGTAGATTACAACATGGTTTTATTGATTTATCAGTAGCAAAATACACTAAGTATACTCAGTAAACTGGATCAGCTAGCTCTTGGCCTTGTATTGTATAATATCAGCTTGTTGTGGAATACTTCAGAACAAAATCAGAATGTTGGCATAGCTAACTTCAGTGGTGTAAACCAGACTTGCAAAGACTAATATTTAGTAAGACCAACAACACAAACACATCAGATTTTCAAGTTGTTTGACCAATAGGCAAAAGCATGCTGACACAGGATTTGTAAGCTTATAGTTAACCATTCTGTGGCAAATTATTAAATAACTTTGAACAGCAAATTGAGTGCTCCTTAAAGAACAGCAAGAAAACTTTTTCTCAGACTTACTTTTTTTTTTCCAAGACGATAAAATGAATGTCACAGCAAATACTCATTTGCTTTAATATTTTATATCCAAATAAAATAAGTCCATGGCATTTACATTGCCGTTACTAAATAGTATTTGGTTTGTTTGCAGGAGTCATTTATTTGTGGCTTGGCTGAAGGAATAAAAATAAATTTGCGGTTCTTTCTGTTAATACTCATACTGTTTCTTAACATATGCAAAAGATTGAATACTGTAAATGCATGTGCAGAATCTCAGAAAGAAAGTCCAGACTTTCTGAAGCTTCTGAATTACATATAACGTTTTAGAGAATTGCTGGAACAGGTCTTTACAACAAATAAAAATAACTGACTAGGCCAGCAAGGTATTTAATTTTAAGCAAACTTGAAATCATTCAGATTTCTTCACTGCTTAAAATTAAGTACACCTTTACTAAAGCAGGAGCTGGTTGTCTGATTAAAAATTACAGTTCATGTTTCTAATCTAATACTGAGTCATTAACAGCCATATTTTTCCATAAGGCTTTTAATTTTTTTAACAACGTTTTGTAGAAGGGCAACATTGTATTTATGAGAGCTAACAACAGCTTTAACTCCATCATTGCCATGGCTGTTTTATTGGCACATTGCTCTACTTTCCTGTTCCACATTTATGCTGTGATGTATATATAAGAACATAGATCTAAGCATTGAGCTGCTGGAAGGCATAAATCTTTAGGACTGAATTTTATCATTTCAGTTTCATATAATGGAATTCTTGCCCATAGAAAGTATCAGAATTCAGCCTTTGAATGAAAGATACTGCAGGTATGGAAGGTGTGTATAATAAAATTATTTTATTTAGCACTTTATTCTGTGCCTCATAAGATATCTGGGTCTATCACCTCAATCTCTGATAAAATAATAATGAATTATTTAAAGGATGCAATGGAGCCTTTCTTTTTTTACCCCAATGGCCTTAAATGGCTTATAGTTCTTTAAAAAGCCTATGAAGTGTTTTAAGGAGCACCATGATTGTGTAGAAGACACTTTGGACCATGATGCTAAGTCTCTGCTGATATTTTAGAAACCCTTTTTCATGTGTGTAAATGTGCAGTTAGGCATTTCTGGTTTTATTCCTGAATAGTGGACCTGCCGTAACATCACCATAATAGACAGGCTTCACGCTGATGACATCTATCTGTAGTACACTGCGAACATTAAGAGGAGGAGAGGATGTTTTGTCCATGGATTTTTGTTAGCTTTTGAGGAAAGAATGCCCTTATTTTTATTACAAATACTTTTCAGAAGTATAACCAAGTGCGAGTTGCCCACCCCCAGAGGGTTGGGGAATTCATCTGCTAGTCTGAGCCCATTAGGAAGGACTTATCACAAGTGGGAACTTAATTAAATACTTTCCGTTTACATCCGATCCCATTTCCATTGTTACTTGACCTTTCTGTGCTGTGGAAGTCGTTCCAGCTTGGGCAAATCACATTGATGATAAAATACATCAAACCTATGTAAAACCTCTTATTTTTAATGTGGAGGGGTTTTATAATGGTTTATAGGAAGCAATTTTCCCTCCACAAGCTCCAGATTACTTCTGATCATGAGGTGGAACCACCTCAGGTAGGTGGAACCACCTCAGGAAGGTGGAACATGCTTGAGAGCTGCCTAGAGCCAGCAAGTCTACATCAGGTTTTGTAAAGTATTTGTGGAATCGAGAAAAAAGCTCATGTTCTCTTTCTTGTTTATGATATGAAAAGGAGTCTACCAAAGCTGTACTTTGATGGGATGTATTTGGGAAACAGCCTGAGTAGTTGTCGTGGTTTAACACCAGCCAGCAATGAAGCCCCACACAGCTGCTCACTCGTTCTCCCACCAACGTGATTGGAAGGGTAAAAGAAAACTCATGGGCTGAGATAAAGACAGGTTAATAGAAAAGGCAAATGCACACATGAAAGCAAAACAAAACAAGAAATTTATTCACCTGCAAGCAGGTGTACAACCATCTCCAGGTGGACAGGGTCCCATCATGCATAACAGTTACTTGGGAAAACAAATGCCATCACTACGAATATCCCCCCCTTTCTCTTTCTTTTTCCCACTTTATACACTTAGCTCAATGTCATATGGTGTGGTCAGTTTGGGTCACCTGTCCTGGCTGTGTCTCCTCCCACTCCCAGGCATCCCCAACGTCCTTGCCAGCATGGCAGTATGAAAAGCAGAAAAGGCCTTGCTCTGTACAAGCTCTGCTCAGCAATAACAAAAATATCTCTGTGTTATGAACCCTCTCTTCAGCAAAAATCCAAAACACAACCCCATACCAGCCACTGTGAAGAAAATAAGAAAATTTACCCTAGCCAAACCAGCACAGTAGTACATCAGTATTTGCAATTGTACAAACTCATTGTAAACAGGACTTGACCAGAACATGTCCAAAAGAGGTGAGACTGGCTTGGAATAGGCAGCTGAGAGGTTCAGACTTGGCCTTACAAGGAAGGCTTGTTTGAAACATGCAGAATGGTGTAATGGGATGGTTTCAGAGTGGTCCTTACAGAGTCCCTTAATAACCCCATTCTTTGCAGATCTATAAATGTATATCAGTCTGCAGGTCCTGCATCCTGAATTTTGTCTAACCATTTGTTTTAATCATATTTGAAATGCTGTTTGTTTTAGAGAACCGATTTTTGACATTACTTTTAAATATTCACGAAGATGGATTTAGAATGAACCAAAATCCTATATAAAGTAGGACCTCTTTTCATCCCCTGAAATACACCTCAGTTGGATATAGAATAAGAAAACTGGTGAGTTGTTACCAGTTGGCATAGTTCAGAGCACAGACTGAGAAACTGAAAAAGAATGTCTGTGTATCCAGCAATTTTAGGCTCTTAATTCAGCAGGATACTTTTTTATTATGTTTTTGCACACAATAATCCCAGATCAGATCAAGACTACCTATACATAAAATTAAACATATGGGGCTTTTCAAGGTTCTTGGTTGGTTGAGCTTCAGCAAGTCGTTTCACTTCTCTGTATGCTGTTTTGCCACATAATATGCATGGTGCAAAATGTTTGCCTTTAAAATGTTTTATTTAAAAGTTCTGACCATCAGTCCATGTTTTGAGCATTCAAAGCAAAGAATATTTGCTTTTCTGAGGTGTATTGCTATCAAGAAGAAGGCTGAGAAACAGTTCAGAGACAGAATGCGCTTGCTTGTGATTTTGGTGCTCTAATGATACCAAAAATCATTGCCAAAGGGCAGGACTAGTGTTCGTTGGGAGTTGTTAGGAATATTTTTTCCCTCTTCAAATGAATAAATTCTATGGCAAAACACTTTCTGTGGGGAAGATATATTAACATAAGGTAAAACTGCTAGTTTTTCCTAAGTAGATGACACAGACTTCCTGGAAGTATTTGGCAAGAAAATCCAAGAAACCCTTACCTATTCATATCAACACAACCTTCGTGGAAATGTAAGGAGTACACTGTAAGGAATTGGCTTCAATGTCAAGATTTCTCCTAATAAAAGAGATCAGCTGTGACACCAAATGTGTGGAAACAGCACTTGTCAGTGCTAAAAGTAATTCAAGCTTATGGAAGGATTTATAGAAAAGGGTTTTCTGGCACAATTATAATTAGAAAACTTTGCATAAAATTGCCATATAAACTGTTGGGCTCAAACTGAAGTAATTAGGGTAAATTCTGTGATCTGATATAAATAATCTAGCTTTTAAAATCCCCATATATCCCCTCTTTCAGCTATTGTTAATTTTTTACCTCTTTAATATCAGACACACGTACAGATGTGAATGGTCCATCCAATAGTAAGAGCGTGGTATATATGATAAGCATGGTGTTGATTTCAGTGTACTGAAATATAGTTGTTTCAAGGTTCATTTTCCTTTCTCATAAGGTCATTTATTTTTGGCAATCAGCGTATGCTGTCCTAATAAAGCATTTAAAAGCAAAGGAGTATTACCTTTCACAAGGTAGCATTAAACACAGCACAGAAGCAAAGTCCTGATTTTGCATTATCCTATAATGTGGAGCAACCTATATCAATGCAAAGTAGGGTGAAATGCTGTCAAAATAGACCAACTGTGTATACCACTCACTTTTCCTACTGCTAGTGATGGCACAAGGTGAATAGTAATGGTGAGCTAGCTCATAATCTTTCAAACAGAAGGTAGAGAGCAAACAGTTTGACAAGATTAGTTATTGTGGACCACAGATAAAGGATTAATATTTTAGCCAAGACCTGTGTAAGCCGGGTTTATTTTGAAATATGGCTGCTGTCAGGAGCCCAACTGGCTGTATTTGCATCTGAGTTTAATCATGTACAGAATTACTCTTTTGGGTTGAGAAGACGCTGAAAGGGATTTAATAGGAATGCTTGTTTGGTGACAGTGCTTTTCAGAGGCAGAATAGTTTGCCTTGCCAAATCTAAGGCCTGCAAGTTTAATGGAACATACTTTTTGGAGTGACATTACAAACAGTGTTGGGCAGGCAGGTATTGGCAGCAGTGCCTATAATGATTAGATTCAACACTGTGGTCTACCACAGTTTAGAGCTCGCTGATGCTGCTAAATCAGTCTCTAAGACCTGTGTTTTAAGACCAGAAAAGACCATTAATACCAGTCAGTCCAGCCACCTGTCTGACACAAGGCACCAAATATTACTTGGCAATGCCTGCATCAGGTTAAAAGTCATCACTGAAGTCCAGTGTGCCATTTAGAAAGACACCCAGTCTCTGATCCAAAAGATGCAAAGAGACCTTTGTTAAGAAGAGAGAGGCAGCTTGGTGCATCAGAACTACATGTATTCTCTATCAATATGACGATTTATGAAGGAATTGTTACAGACAGGGAAGGGAAGGGAAGGGAAAGGAAGGGAAAGAAGTTTTTTTTATTCTAAGATGAAATTAAGTGAATCTGTTTGTATGACTACTCATCAAACAATTGTTCACTGAGCTGTACTCCTAAGCTGCTTGTAATGGTTTTGTCCAATGGATTTTATTTACCTGATGTATTTTCAAATACATGGTTTCTAAAGGAAATTTGTGTTAGCAAAACACATTCCGCAAGAAGCCAGAAATCACACAAGTAAGGCCATCTTCATAGTCTGAGCCTAATCTTATCTACTGGAAAGATAACCAAGGGTTATAGATTAGGTTTATAAGCCTTTATATAGCATTTCAAAACCCACTTAACTCCTCCATTTGCAAGTAGAAACTATTGTTTTCAGCTAGTCTATGTATTGCTTTGCAGATATAGGCGGCTCGAAGGATGCCTTTTTCAGTCAGTTGGGTATCCATTTTCTCTGTTTCCAGGGTATGATTCCCTGGAAGATCACTCTCTGATTGTATAACTCTGTCATATTCAGAACTAAAGACCACTGCTCTCCGGAGATGGATTCTAAAATCAAAATTGTTTTTACTCAGAGAAATAAAATTTTGCAAGGCTTTGCTAAAAATCAGAGCACACAGTCAAGCAATTCAGGATCTTTGTTAGAACACTCCTTACAACAACATACACTCCATTCAGACATTGTTATGTGCAGAGGTGATGAGGAAACACAATTTGAAATAACTGGAAGAGGAGTTGAGAATGGTTGTGAATTTGTCTTGGGGAAGACACATCTAGCAATGTTCCTGTTTAGGTAGCATTCCTCTGAAGATGAAGATCTTAAAGCTTAGCAACACATTTAAAAGTACATGACTAAACTGGTGATATGATTGCAGCATTTCCCCTTATGGAAATCTTTTTGTTTCTGTGTTAGAACACAGATTCAACTGCTTAATTCCAAATTCCACAGAAGTGCAAGACTCGTCACAACATTGCATCTTCTGGTAATTTAATAATGATGATGGACCAGATCCTATGGGATGATAGTCCCTTTCCTGATTTGTGTGGTTTCTTTTATTTTTTCATTTCATAAAAGCACTAAGATGATCTTTACAGAAGGACATAGTGTAGATAAAAAATATTTCTAGTCCTCATCCTTGTGCTTTTCATGGCTGCAAATTCCATCAGTCCTGAAAAGCACCAGACTTTTTTACTTTGAATATGTGCAAATCAATATAAATAAAACCAAAGTTGTGCCTATCCGTCTGAACCCATAGCTTTTTGCTGTGTTTTATGTGTTACTTTGTACTCACAGTAATTGTATAGAGAATGCTGAAGTGACATTTGTTAGGAGAGTTTATTCGTTAAGGGACAGGTTTTCTGGAAGTATTGAAGTACCAAGAAATAGTGGTCACCTCCTGCAATTTTCAAAAATTTCCAATCAAGAAATTGAAATCTGTGAGAATGGAGAGTGAGCCCTTAAGAGGCTTTTATAAACATTCTTAAAGGTGTGTGTCTGTCCTTGCACATGCAGACCCTCAGCACTGCAACAAAGTGGCCCACCTATCATATCATTCTTCTGCCTGATCTAAAATATGAACCCAAATAGTTTTTTCTTGAATGACTTGTTTGGTTGCTTCAGGAGATGCAAATTCAATGAGTGTCCTTGCTTATATCTCAGGAGAGAGTTTTGTATTGAACATTTAATTTATATAGTATGAGGACTCTTCACAAGCAAAAAGACAAATGTCATTTGTTAAAAATGTAATTTGTTAACTCTTAGTCTACAGTCAAACCAAGTCAGTGCTGCTTTCAGTTAAGTAAAATTTGGTGAAACTATAGTGGCAGTTATATCAAAATCGCACAAAGTAACAGAAGTTGCTTTCTTCAGGTCAGTGTCTTCCATATTTTTAATAAAACTCTGAAAACACCGAGACTAGTTCCTAGCATCTTCAATTATTTTGTTTAGATATTTAATTAATCTTTGATCTTGAGATATTAGACTATTACTGCAGTTTTCCACAGATCAAAATGCTCAGTCTCCAGAGGGAGCTGCCTGCGGCATCCCACAGGGCTGGGCACAATACCTTGTCAATGAGGGGTGACTGCCACCCTGACCCCTCACAGGTAGGGTGCCTCATTGGCACAAACAGCCTTTTTAGCTGCCTTTTGTCACTCACAAGGAAAAAAGTTGCTTAATGTGAGTTGGGATGGCAGAGTTGGGCTCCTGGTGAACAAGGAGTCCAGGGTTATCATTCCAAAAAGGCCCCTAAGGCCTATATGAAGAGTTATTAACCACTGATTCAGCCCACAGCATTATTTTGTAGGCTTAAGTGGAATTTTGGTTTTGTGTGTGTGTAGGGGTAAATTTGCCCTCTGTTATCTTATAAATAGCTGTTACAGTTTCTCTTTTATATTATTATTTAAATCTCTTTCAAAGGTACAGTATCTTAATCCACTGTAGCTTTTTTTTGTTTCTAATAAAGAATAAATAAATTTGGAAATCCACACATGACTGAAACAAAAGGCAAATAAGCCCTGCATGGTTTGTATTTGGTGAGGAATACCTCATTTTGATGATTTCAGTCATCATTCATTTGAAAAGCAGGAGCTATGATTGTTAAGCCTCATTATTTTCAATGAAGCCTGACAGTTTCAAGGTTGAACAGAAGACAGCTACTTTCATCCCAGGGGTATTTCTGTTCAAACATGGGCAGCTCTTCACTAGTTTGTTCGGCTCTGGTGTGCAGTGCCATTGCTTGGTCACAGAGTGGTGCATGTCCAAACGTTGTAGGACAATATGTAAGCAGTGACCTCCAACCTGTGTCTCCCCAAAAGGAGCCTCAATTACTGAAGTAATTTTTCCCCCCTTGTATAAGGCACAGTATTTATTTTTAACTGAACAGTGATTTAAATAAGCCATGATCTCAGATTTCACTATTTTTATGCTGTCTCCCAGGAAAACAATTTGCAGCCCAAAGCTTCTGTTGGTCCAAACAGTTTGAAATGTTTCTCCAGTGCTTTATGTCTCTGAAGCACATTAGAGAGGGTGCTAGTGTGAAAGAAATCTACAGCAATAGTTACATTGGCTGAGAAAGCTGTCATGCTTCTCAGTATACATGCTATTAAAGTAGAGGACTGATCTGTCATTGCTTTCTGAGATTGCACATGGACTAACAACAGTAGATGTATGTTACAAAACCAGGAAACATGCACTAGTTGGTTAAGAAGGAAAAGCAGCTATTGGAAAACTGAAGGGGGAGAAGTACATAAGCAGTAGTTTTTCACCTGTGCTTTCACTCCCTTGGAGTCCCTGTGAAACAGCTAGAAGTAGCTGAACTTTTCACATACATTTCCTGGTGTCTCATGATTACATTTGGGTGGTGAATGCTTAATCTTATTTCAGGAATTAAGTCACCTGGCGAGTACAATGAAAGGTGTAGCTTCATCGTGCTTGGTGGTTCCTGGAAAACAAGAGCGTTTCAATACGTACCAGGTGTGTTAGTCATTACTTTTGGCAATAAATCCATGTTAACTAGTTTACCTGCACTGTAGTTACTAATGCATCCATGAGATAAAACAGATTTTGCAATTTTGATAAAGCTATGTTATTTTTATTTCCTATCTGCATTTCTCAGGTTGTATCATATATTAAAAAAAAAAAGAAAGAAAGAAAACAAACCTGTCTTTTCAGATAAGAAAAAAGATTTGTAACAGTGAATACAGCTATTTGAATCTGCAAGTCTATTTATCCATTATGGAAGTTGTGTGTATAATATTCTGGACATTGTGTTCTGCTACACACAGGATCTGCTTTTATATAGATAGTTTATTTGTGGGAGAGCTTTCATTGAAGGATTTCATTAAAAGCAGACAAACTGAAGAAATAGCTTGAATGAATGATTACTGGTGTGCTGGAGATAAATGTGTGCAGATGGAAAATGCTGAACAAATTTAGTTCTTTGCATTTGCCTACATACTTTAACAAAAGGAAAGAACAAATTAAGCCAGTGAGATTCTGAATGTGCTTATAGCCTGTGCCTTAAAACTAAGAGAGGATTAGGCAGCTTTCTGTCCTACTTTTTTAGACTGTTTATTTTTCTGTAGTTGTGTCGACACAAGAATCATCCAGGCCACCTTCACAATATCATCATCCAAATCCCGAGAAACATGGCCTGTTGAGTATTTTGAAAAAGTTTTTGACATAAAACATGTGGGGTTTTAGACATAAATTTATAAACCGAACCATAAAAGTTTCTGTTACATAATTGGCAAGATGTTTTTTTTAAGAGGAGACAACAGTTAAGTTTACATTTAACAAGAACCATGGACCACTCATATTTTAAAAAGTGCAAAAATTGATTGTTCTACTTACATCAAATGTATATGTCCTGCAGGATTGCTGCACAGTTTTGTGTTAATGCCTTATGAGGACCTCAGATACTACATATACTACAAAAGGAAAGTGAGCTGACATATTTCACTGACTGCAAATGGGTTGGGTTGTAGGTTAAAAAGTTTTCCGTAAGTTGTCTGCATTTTCCCTTAATGTCTGTCTTTTACAGTAGTGCTTTGTTTCTGAGCGTGACCACCACCAGGACAGCTTGGTTCAGTGCAAACACTGTCTCTTTCAGCCAGAACATTCCTAACATTGGCTTCCTTTTTTTTTCTCTCCTCTCCCTCGCCCCTGCCCCCTCTCAGGTTGGAAAGGCTGGTGGACGTCCTGAGGAAGAAGGTTGGAGCAGGGACCATTAGGACCGTGATCTGATTGAAAGCTGTAGTCTAAGGAAGCATTCACATCTGGTGACCAGGCTGCTTCATTCAGCACTGTGTAAACACTAAAGCCTTAACTTAGCAAACAGTTGTTAGAAGTGGGACACTCCAGCGACATTCCAAGCTGAGATAAAATCAAATCATAAATGTTTAACTACTTTGCTGCTGAGTTCTGTGATTTGTTGAAATGTTTCATTGCAAATATGTATTTGTTTTTAAGCAAATGCATTGTGGCACTGTGTACTGTGAAAAATGATGTAGATCCTTATTTTAACAGTCTGTCCTCTCAGTATAATCTGCTGCAAGGCACAGCTTCATCATTTTTTTAAATACTGCAGGCTTCAGGTTCAAAATCCTTCAAAGCAGCTTCAAAATGTAAATCCCTTGTTATTTGTGAGACTGCAAACAGTCCAATATTTATATGTTAAATATATTAATTAAGTAGTTTAACGTTCAAAAATATTTCTAACTACTACATTGGATATTTTTTTCTCCTTATTCGTAGCCCATTGAATTGCAGCAAGTGACTGTGGCAACATCAAAGGGCAGGATAAATGTATAGTTTTATGCAACAGTTGAATAGCTTCTGCTAGTACATGGCATTTTCAGCATATATTAAAAAGAATTTTACAGTTAGATTTCAGTAGAGATCCATCTTAATAAATTGCAACATGAAATCCTTGTGACATTGTACTGTGTTTCGGATAGTGGAGGAAGTTTCCTATATTGTTTTCAGTCACTCCTCTGTCCTTTCCTATGAGGCAAAAGCTGTCAGATATTCAGAAAGCACCCTATAGATTCAAAATTCACCTTTGCAGTGTTTGCCTTTTCTCACTCCTGTCCTACAAGACTTTTTGCCTGCTTCTTCTAGACCTCCAATTGCTCTACATTGCAGAGGTACCATCCAGGTTGGGTTTCAGGCCAAACTGCCAACCCTCTGCTTTGTGTACTCATGAAGAACTCTAGGATTTAAATCAAAGGCTGAAAGATAGACTCTTACAGGGAGGGGAGAAACTGAGGGCTGAAAAGGAAAATTTGGGGTTGGAGATTGCACCTAGAGTTATGTTTGTGACCCAGCCATCTCCCTGTATGAATAGTCAGGTCAGCACTCATATAAACCTGCTCAAGAAGGCAGCTGTAATCTCTAAGCACCCCAAATTTAGTAATGAATCTCAGGAGTCAAGTGGACTTTAAAATACTCGCAGAACCAGCCAGCTCAGTTAAGGTGGATGTATATCCTAAGGTTTTCACTTGCCTGCTTTCTTTTGTGTTTAAGGTTGTTACAGTGCCTTCTCTCCTAATGCTTGCTTGTAAAATGTTGTAATAGTGCTGGAGAAAATGAAATTTTAATTTTAAGTAAAGAGAGAGTCATTTTAATGTCTGTTTTTTTCTTTCAAACACTTACACGTTAAACCTTCCTCATCTGAAGACCTAAGCTCCCCACAGTTTCAGCTGACCAAACCGAACCCCTTGCAGGGAGATAAGCAGCATCCCTCCAAGTCAAATTTACCCAGGTCACTTCTAGAAACTTCTAAAGTGCTCCCTTTTGACCTTTGGTCAGTCCTAAGATAGCCAGTGAGTCTGGAGCCTCTCCCCCATCCCTATTCAGTGGGAAGAAAGCTTAATGCTTCCAGACCAGAGAACTGCAACCCCCCAGGTCCCAACCCCTTGACCATCACCCGTGTGCTCCTGCTCAGCACTTTGGGTGACTCAACTGATCTTTGTCCTACTGTCCTCATTGAGCTTTAGTGCACTAGGTGAATGACAAAATCTCCTAAGATGTCAGTGCTGTTGAACCATTTCTGCTCTAGGTAGTGAGGAAGGAACAAAGATAAAAATGTCAGAACTATCATGCTAGACCAAAAGCCCAAAGACTGCCTTTGGCAATAACACATTGAAGATGCCTAGAAAAGTGCATAAAGTCAGGCCAGTTCTAGTGACCATTCTTCCAACTGGTCTCTCAGCATTTTGTTACTTAGGGACTCTCTAAGCCCTTTCTGTGGTGTCTTTGCATTTAGCAGCATTTTTTCATGACCTGTGTTTGATTCCACTTAAATTTTCAGTATCTACTTGTTCCTGTTGTGAAGTATTATACAGTTAATGATGCATTGAGTGAAGAAATATTTCCTTCTCTTTGTTATGAACCAGCTCTATTCATTGCTATCACCTGGTTTTTGTATGAGAGAAATGGTGAGTAACCATTCCTTGTTCATATTGTTTCCATGTCCCTTGTGATTTTACATATTTGGCATCATTTCCCCTGGCTTCTTTTTTCCAGAGAAAGCCACTAGTCTCTTGTAAAGGGGCTGTCTCATGTTTTTCATTGGCCTTGTCATGCTAATCTAGTTTTTCCAGCTCTGCAGTGTTTTTACTGAGATACAACCAGATTTATTCCCAATATTCAAGATACAGACAAAAAGTGACTTTAATTGTTGCCATAATGATGTTGTCTGTTTTATTCTCTATGCTATTTGTAATCATTTTTAGCATTGGATTTGCTTTATGACAGATTATTTATTGGTATTAATATTTCTGTAGTAATAACAGCAACTTTAGATCTCATTTCTCTGTTGTAACGTTCAGCTCAGAATTCATCATAGGGTGTATGAAGACAGAACTGTTTTCTGAATGCATAATTTTGCATTTATGGATGCTGAATGTCACCTGTTGTTTTAGCATGCATTCCCCAGTGACCATGAATTACTCTTCCATCTCTTCTCATAGCTCCTCTTTAATACTCACAGTAGCATAGTACCATCAGCCTCTCGATACGGAATATGGTGGTATGAAATACTGCCATCTCCAAATTAACCACCTCCTCAAGGTGATTTCTTAGTGAAGTTAAACATGGGTTCTGGGACAAAGATCCCTGTGGGAGAATAAGGTAACTTGTCCTTCACTGTGAAAACTATGCATTTATTCTTACCCATTGTTTTAATCTAAATTTGAACTACTTATTTTTCAATATAAAGATCTTCCCTCTTACTCTTTGGCAGCTTTGATGAGGAAGTTGTTTCCTGCTTTGAAAATGCAGGTTTACTAAACCAGGGCTTGTTCTCCATGCATGAGTATTCCTCCTTCCCCTAGGAATATCAAGAGCTCCTCGCCTTCCCCAAGTATTTCTGCCTCCAGGGGAATAATGTTATGCGTGCAGACTTCATACAGCCGGACCATTTGACCTTGAGCCTTTTGTGTCCACTGGCTTTGTTTGGAAAAGTAGGATCAGCCAGGCAAAAGCCATCTAGCAGGCATGATGTCAGATACATCTGGTTGCAGGTAATACTTGATTTGGTAAAATTAAGTGATAGTTTTGCTTTGTAATTTTTCTGTTGACACATGGTACCTAAGGTGAAAAAATAGTTCCTGATTCTGTCTTGTGTCCTGTACCAAGCTGCCTGAAATTCAGTGAGCATTTTAGAGATTTTTATCATAAATGACAAATGTAGATAGATGTATTTGATTCATAATTAAATCTGGTGTCGACTTTTAAAATTCAGCTGGAAATGTTTGTCTTCTTTGAAAAGGACCTTGGGAAATTTACTGTGCTGAGAGGTGAAGATTCAGAAACAGTTGGGTTCTCACTCTTCCTTGCTAACAACCTGGTGTGTGGTTTTTGGATAATTCCTTAGTGACTGTCATTAATGGTATCCATCCCCCAAATAGGTTCTTGGGCTCCTCCAGGCAGTTTGCAAAAGCATCTGTGTGGCTAACATCAAAACGCTTTCACTTCTTCACCCACTGAAGCGAGCAGTAAAAGTCACACAGGTCTGGTAATGGAAGCCCAGCCTTTACTACCCTCAGCTGAACTTCTGCCCTGTTGAGCCCAGTCTGACTTTTGCCTTTCAGTGTAACAAGGGCAAGAATTCTGCTCTGGTGAGTAGAAATAGGTGATAATGATAACATGGGTTGATTGGCTTTTATCATGTGATTTATTCATTGAGAACTGATTGATGTCTGTGCAGAGCTCTGAAAGTGAAAAGAAGCCTGCCCTTACATAGCAGACAAATGTAATTGTCACTTCTGTCCTAACATATGAAAGAAGGATGAGATTGCATCCAATTGTGTACCAGGAGTAGCAATTCATTTCCCTCCCAATGGAACAACAGTTCATGATGAAAGGTGGCTCACCAAAGGTGATGCTTATGGTGATGGTTGTAATTACTGGCCAAATCAGGGTCCCTGCTGTCTTAAAGAGTACTGAGATACTCAGAAACATCCTTCCCCTGTGAGATTTTGTGTCTTTCTCTTGATGATCCTGCAGCACGTTATGCATTGGGAGCCATTTCTGGTATATGCCAGGGTAAAATATGTAAATAGCATCATGTTGGCTTGGGATAAGAGCATTATTAATGCTTTTCAGCACTGTAATTATATTCCTAGTAAGCCTTCCCTAAGCCCTCACTAATTAACAATATTGTGACAAATCAACTTTATCAGAAAAGAACTGTGGACCTTTAGTCTTTTAGTACTATTTTTCATTCAGCCCACAGCCCAAAACTGGCAACACAGTTTTCTGTACTAGTGTTGGGAAAACTACTGATATTTGAAAGTTCAGAGACAGCTCAGTCTCGTTAGTGGAATCCCATAGCTAAAGTCTATTTGACTCCTCTTTAAATATATTCACAGCAAAGCAAAATTCATTAGTTGATCATTAATGCAAGGGAATACCGTTTTTATAAATAAGCCATCATATTGAAATAGTTTAGTAATGTCAATATGTTATCATAGGCACATTTATTTGTTTATTTATTCCAAGTCACCGGAAATTTTGCAAGACTGACTTTATATATATTCTTACCAGCTGATCAAGGGTTGTACCATCTTTAATCCATGTACATAAATGAACTTTTGCTATCTAAATGTCAGGATTTCTCTGTGCCTTTATTTCCTTCATTTACAATAATTCCAGATTAAGGACATTAGGTTTGTTGTGGGGTTTTCTCCTTTTTAATTTCTATCCCAGATATTTTTCTCCCCTGCAATAATAACAGTGAGGCACATGAAATCAATGATGGGCAGTTTCTCTGATACTGTGCTTGGTGTGATCACAGCATTACATGTGCTGACTCTTGTCACTCTACCATTTCACATCAGGTCTGCAGAACTGGACTTTCTATGTTTGTTCTTCTCATGCATTCATAAATAAAAATGCATCCACAAGTTTGAGAAAAAACAAAGTAGTGTTCTTTGATAGATTATAAATCAGCTGTTGAGCTTCAGTGTTCTAAACATTTCATTCTTCAGTTTTGTTGGGAGCCCACGTGTTCTGTGAGGCTTTTAAACAAATACTTGAAATGGTTGAAAGATTTACATTGCCAGTGCCTAGCTAAATATATAGTCTTTAGAAAAGACATGGTTTATTTTGGCACCATTTGACAAACTCAAATATTTTAAACATTTGTTAAGTTTGGGCTTGCACATTTGAACTAAAAGTTTGCATTCCCCAATTGCATCTCAGGTTACCTGTCTCTCTCTCTTTTGTATTTTATAATCCCTTTATTAAAATAGTGTGCAAAAGGAGTTGGGCTTGGAGCGTGGTTTTTTATTCTTAATTGTAAAATATTGTTATTAACAATCAATTTTAAAGTAACGTGTACCTGGTACTCTATACAACTAAACATCAGAAATGCAAAGCCAGAGGTGTTTTCATAATTTAGGGTTTCACATTGGTAGCCAAGACTTCTTTGTAAAAGTAATGGAATACAGGAATAGTGGGGCCAAATCCTGCAGTGCTTTGCTAATAATCATACTATGTACTGTGATGAGTAAGTACTGACCCTGCAAGACAGTCAATAAAGAAAGTAGGTTGAAAAGGTGTACTGAACTGATGAAATATAATCGCTTGAGGAAAAGGAAAAGCAGTCTTTGACCTGGAGTTGGTTTTCTTTTCCTTCCCATGGTAGAAAGAATGGACAAGGGCAATGTTTAGTCTAATTTAAAAGAAAATTAAAAAAAACAGCAACCAAAAAACCTCCATCACTTTTATTTTCTCTCAAGTATTAACTTGAAACATGTGCTGAAACTAAAAAGTTGAGAATTTATAAATTGAAATCACCCTATCTTGTTTAAAACCTGTAAGAACCCCTGTTCAGCAAGTCCTGGAGTGCACTGTTACAGTTGTGCTTGTGCTTTGGTGTGTTGTCCAGCCTGTTGCCAACTGCAAGGGGTCACACTCCTTTCTGAGAATATGTGATCAGGGAGAGTTTGGCATGTTCCCTCCATGGTGATCTTGGGCCAAAGGTCCATGCAGTGCCACATTCACAGAAGGTTATCACAATTTGAATGGCTTTTGAACATGATAGAAGCAGATCCATTGTCATATTGTAAAAAAACAATATAACTGATAGAATTGGTTACAACTGCTTCCCAGTGGCCATGATAAAGCAAGGGTATTATAACCCTTTCAGAATGCATTACATAAATTCGTGATGATAAATACTGACACAGGAATATACACATTGCATTTCACACGATTGAAAAATGTAACAGTTACCCAAGGAATTCAAAGGATGGAAACTTTGTTATTTGTTCATGCACTAAGTATTAGCAGAACTATTTTCAGAAAAAACTTATAAGAAAAATCAAAATATTTTGATAAAAAAGCTACTTTGGTACTACTCTAATTCATTGTCTGAAGCCACAGGACTTTGTTCATGATTATTTGACTTTCGCTGATGTGGTGCTACTATTTCACAGGTTTTGTTATCAAAGAGGTAGGGTTTTCAAAATCAGTTTGTGAGATTTGAGGCTACTGGTGTCTAGGTTGATATAGATATCAATTTATGTGTAGAACTCTTGCTTAGAAGGAAGATTTCAGATATCTCTAAGTGAAAATTAGAGATATAATAACTTTTCCAAAAGTTATTTCATTACTTCACTTGGATATTTAAATTATTCAGAGATCATGCTCAGATGCAATCTCTGTGAAAGTATACTAGACTAGAAATAAAATAACAAGTCTCCATCAATACATGTTCATAGCACTAAAATCATCCAATTTGGTACTTTTATAAGCTATATGAAATTATCAGCTTTGTTTCTTCCACTCTCTCACCTCCCACAATATATCAATGTATGGAGAACATCAATATTACAGATGATGGTTTCTCAACAGTAGTGGTAGAACTAAGCACGAAAGGGAGATGCACAAACAAGTAAATATTAGGAGTGTGATCAAATGTGGCATTTATATTAGCAGCTAGTTTTCAAATGTCAGTACAGAATATAACACTTCAAGATATGATTGTGGTATGGCAGACCAGCTCTATTGCTTCACCATATTCTCACCAGTGGAGACACTATCCTTACCACAGTCCAAAAGTGTAGGGCTCCGTACCCATGGTAGAGCATATTAATATGGAGCCATGGGATTCCAAAACACCATATCAAACATTTTGTGCCTGGAGTTATGGGCTCAAATCAGCAAACTGAGAAAAATGTAAATAAATCATAGTTTTGAATAGGACTCTTCTTCCCATAAGACAAGGAAGGCACAAATCAGGACACCTAGACTGCCCTATTGATGCTAAAGCAGCATAACAGAGAAAATGCAAGGTAGAAATTAAATTTTCACAGGATCACAGAATATGCCAAGTTGGAAGGGACTCGCAAGGATTATTGAGTCCAACTCGTGGCCCTACACAAGACTATCCCCAAGAGTCACACCATGTACCCAAGAGTATTGTCCAAATGCTTCTTGAACTCTGTCAGCCTTGGTGCTGCTACCACTTCCCTGGGGAGCCTGTTCCAGTGCCCAACCACCCTCTGGGTGGAAAACATATTTATAATATTTAACCTAAACCTAACCTTGACACAACTTCGTGCCATTCCCTCAGATTCTGTCACTGGTCACCACAGAGAAGAGATCAGTGCCGACCCCTCTTCTTCCCCTCACAAGGAAATTGTAGACTGCAATGAGGTCTCCCCTCAGTCTCCTCTTCTCCAGGCTGAATGGACCAAGTGACTTCAGCCTCTCTTCATATGTCTTCCCCTCAAGTTCCTTCACCATCTTCATTGCCCTCCTTTGGACACTCTCTAAGAGCTTAATATTTTTTCATATTGCAGTGCCCACAACTGCACAGAATGATCAAAGTGAGGCCGCCCCAGTGCAGAGCAGAGCAGCACAGTCCCCTCCCTTGCCTGGCTGGCAGTGTTTTGTCTGATGCCCCCCAGGACAGGGTTGGCCCTCCTGGCTGCCAGGGCACTGCTGACTCATATTCAACTTGCCATCGACCAGGACCCCCAGGTCCCTTTCCATGGCACTGCTTTCCAACCTCTCATTCCCCAGTCTGTACAAACATCCAGGGTTGCCCCACCCCAGGTGCAGAATCCAGCACTTTCCCTTTGTTGAACTTCATATGGTTGGTGATTGCCCATCTCTCTAATTTGTCAAGGTCTCTCTGCAGGGCCTCCCTGCCTTTGGAAGAATCAACAACTCCTCCCAGTTTTGTGTCATCTGCAAACTTGCTTAGTATCCCTTCCAATCCTATGTCCAGGTCATTTATGAAGATGTTGAAGAGCACAGGGCCTAAGATGGAGCCCTGTGGAACCCCACCAGTGACAGGTCACCAGTCTAATATTATTCCATTCACTATTACCCCATGTGCTCAACCTGTGAGCCGATTGCTCACCCACCACATGATGTGTTTATCCAGCTGTGCTGGACATTTTGTCCAGAAGGATCCTGTGAGAGACAGTATTAAAAGCCTTACTGAAATCGAAAAAGATTACATCAACTGGCTTCCCTTGATCAACTAGGTGGGTCATAGAAGGAAATCAGGTTTGATAAGCAGGACTTTCCTCTCATGAAGCCGTGCTGGCTGTGACCAATGACTGCATTGTCTTTTGGACGTTTTACAATAGCGCCCAGAATAATTTTCTCCATAATTTTACCAGACACTGAAGTGAGACTGACAGCCCTGCAATTTCCAAGGTCTACCTTCTTGCCCTTCTTGAAAATCGGGACATTTGCCAGCTTCCAGTCAGCTGGGACTTCTCCAGACTCCCAAGACTGCTCAAAAACCATTGAGAAAGTTTGTGTGATGACATCAGCCAGCTCTTTGAGGATTCTTGGATGAATCCCATCAGGCCCCATAGATAGGAATTAGGTAAAATCCAAGTATGGATGAGTGTGGAAGCTTTGCCTGCTTCAGACACAGAAAAGGAGGAAAAGTCATTACAATGAGTGGCAGAAATACTTTGCTTTACATATAGAAGCTTTTAAGGCTTCGGGAAAGTAAAAGCTATTGTAATATTAGAAAGAAGATGTTTCAGTAAGGTTATATGTGAGTATAAAGCTAGAAAATTAGTTGAAATTTGGTTGTGCTTACTTTTTTTCCACTAAATTCATGTTTGATAGGACAAGCTACCTTTGTTCTAAATTTCAAATAAAATATTTCTAATTAACACATGGTTGTTTTGATCACTAGGTAATCAATATGAAAATTGACAGTGTCCTCTCTACTTCTGTTGTCCTATTGCTAAGGCTTTCTCCGTATAAACAGGGCACAAAAAGTTATATCAAAATAATAAATATTGAGTTAAATTTAATAGAGTCTGAACCCTTCTACAATTTTCATCAATAGATATCAGCAGACAAGGCAAAATTAATAGCATTTTGTCCCTAAGTTGGTAAAAGAAGTGCCTAAATGAGCATTTGACTATATGTTGTATTTCTTCACTGGGCCTGATGAGAAGTGACTAAAGTAGATTGAGCATTTTTTAGGCAGATCTTGCTACCTCTGTTGTGCTGTGAGCACTGAAATGCCACCTTTAGCCATCCACAACTCTATCACATTTCTAACCATTTCCATTTTCTGGCTTAGCAAGTCATGGCTTCTGCTGTCCTAGAGATCAGAGAAGGAGCAGAGCTTGATTTACTCAGCTGATTTTAGTTTAGCTAGCTTAGGCAGTGCTGAGCTGCTGCTCAGTTGTGTGGCACCTCTCTGTAGGAAGGCAGTGGCAAACAGCCTGAGGATCTACAGCCTTTTCAGTGGACAGACTGGTGACCACTAAGAACATCTAGAAGATCTAGTCCTTGCTAATTTACAGCTCTCAGGGATTCATTCTCTGCTGTCCAAGATAATGAATTGCCACTGTATGAAGAAAGTTAAGGGCCATGTCTAGCAATGTTGTTATTTGGTGGTTTAAATGTTAATGTGCCTTTATTTGCTCAGTAGTTGTTTTAAGATAAGCTATAAAATCATATCAGCAAGAAATTTTATATATATAAAAGGAATATTGTAGTTGTACTGTTGGACTGCATTATAAATTAACGTTTGACTGCTGGGTCATTGAAAAATCGCTGGAACTGGTTATGACTTCCCTAGACTATACCAGAGTGTCAACAAAACTGAATTGTAACATTCTAATTTGTTTGTTTTTTGGGTTTGGGGTTTTTTTTTTGTTCTTCTGAATTGCAGCTTTGCAAAAGGGAGAGGGGCTCCCTTGGAGACAAAGAGGAACCTGTGGCATTTCAGGGCATCCAAAGATACGTGTGAAAATTAATGAATTTCTAGGGGACCTGTCACAGGGAATAGAGCTCTGAAAGGTTAATGTGGTCCTAAGGACAGACTGTTCCCTCAAGTGATATTAGCCTGTGGTAGCAGCTGTGTTTTGTGCAGTAACAGGTTCAGCAGCAGCACGATATAGGCAGTCATCTGTGAACTAGATGACCTATGTCCTCCCTTCCTTAAAGGTGCAAGATTCCCTGCCTGGTGCACATGCATGCACTGCCAAGATAGAGATCGTCCCACGTGGGCCTTTAGACCACATGACTATTTGGTCGCAGACATCTGCTGGACTGAAATTCCCCCATTCTCTCCCAAAGTCATTGCATCTGGGACTAACTGCACCCATTTGTATTACTTTTGGACTGGAGTTTACTCACCTCATGAGAGCCTGAAATACAGGAGATGCAAGGACAAAAGTGTGCAAATTCATCCTGCACTGGATTAAGCAAAGGCTTCACTTGTGCTGCTGGTGTGTAGGGATATCTGTGGAGAGTGAGACTGCTCTTATCTGCACAGCTACAGCATCAAACATTTGAATACAGCAACAACCACCAGAGAACAAGCTGAAATGAAGGGCAGAAAAGCTCAGTTTTGTTCGTCTTTGATCACATAATGGAGAAATTCAGCTTAATTGTTTTCCAAGCAGCTAAGTGCCCTACTTCCTCCACATTTTACCTGTCTGTTCATGATAACTTTATTCCCCCAAATCTCTAACAACCACTAGAGTAAGACTGTTACACGTCTGAACTGCCTGTGCCTGAAGAAAATACACTTTCATCAGTGGGGTGTTTTTGTGAAATCCCACAGAACTGTTCTCAGTAGTCCTATACAGCAAATCCACAACTGCCTGTTACAACTGTTCACCCTGATTTCCAGTAATGGCATTACCCTTGTAATTTTCCATTCATTAAAATCTGGTGTGCAAATTACTAACTTTGCATGCTATGAGGTGTTTTCTCCAGAGCTTTACCCTCATTTCCTGTAGAGCTGACCATTCTATTGAGCGACCTGCTACCTACTCTTTCACTAAAAGGCTTTTTTTTCAGTGCTATTGACATTTTATCTTCTTAGAGCTCTTCCAAAGCCACCTGCTGCAGGTGACTGACTAGGTGCTGTGACTATTGCTTTCCACTAGTAGTAAAGCAAGCTGAAGTCTGGCAGGCTGAACCACATATTACCCTCTTGACCCAGGATGTGTAGGAGATATACCACCACCTGTCATAGGCATATCCTGTTCCTTCCTTCCACCCCACCCCTCACTTGCAAAACCTGTAAATTATGTCTTTAGTTCCTATTCAGTTACTCTTTTACCTAAGTGATTGATATATAACACAGGTATCTAGCTAGCTGCCATGTGAATTTATGGTGATTATAATATGTGCATATAGTATATCTCAACCCAAAGTAAAAGCTTTGAAAAGCTATTGTGTATGATAAATGTGACAAACCCTATAGAATCATTCAATATCCAAAAAAAACATGAGGCAGGCTCCTCCTTCTTGACTTACTTTTGCTTTTCTGGTGCACTCACCCTAGGAATGCTGGATACCAACAACAGCTACATCAATTCCAGCACCCCTTGGTCTGTTACACATAAAGCAAGTCCCAGTCCTTCAGGTGAACTACAGATGTATGAAGAATTACAAATCCCTGATGAAGGACTCCACAGAGAATCTGTTGAACTTGTTTTCTAGTCTTTTCAACTTCAGACCAATAGGTCTCATTACACCTCCTTTTCCTGAGAACCCAAAGAGCAATTTACTACCCCACATCCTTCCCCAATTTGACAAGTGGGGACTCTGAACAGATTACCATTATTCTTTTTTTTGGAAAAACTGAATAGGGTGAGTTTCTGGCATCACTTACAGGGTATTGATAAGAAAGTAAAGTGTTTCTAATTCTTGATCATGCAGATACTTGACTTGGACAAAACATCCTTTTCCTACTTTTAGATGTGGTCTGTTTAGAGCTGATGTCTCCATGCCCTCACTGTGTACATTCCTAATTCCAAGAAACATGCTCATTATCTAAGGCACAGCATCACCTCATCACCCATCACCAACACCTCATGCTTGGAGTCAGTTCTAGACAGCCCTTCAGAGTATGTGTATTTGTGGTCCATTCCTCCCTAAGAATTTCTGGATGTGGAAAAGAATGGACAGAAAACTATATGAGGTAGAAAATAACAATGAAAGAGTGGTCTGGGAAAAAAAAAAAGAAAAAAATGTAGCAAAATAGAGTTAGGAAACTCATTTCAGTGAACTCTGCTTCATTGATACTGATGCTTATGTCCTATGTTCTGCTGAATCATAAATCTTTCCCAAGATGGAAAGAAATATATCCCTCTCATAACCATCTGAAAGTCAAAATTGCTGAAGCCAGGTAGATGTCTAGTAAGGCTACTGCTGGGAAAAAAAAAAAAAAAAAAAAAAAAAAAAAAAAAAAAAAAACCAGAAGTGATGAAGTGATTGTGTAGTTGCTCTTGTTGGTTTAGTTGTGTTCCATGGTGATTTTAATTACACTGTAATTTGAGCTAAGTCAAAGGATAGTAAGAATACTGGCTGGGTAGAAGTTAGTGTAATGTGAATGGAAATAAGTGATTTGGGGGGTAGATCTGATAGGCAGGAGTATTGCTCTGCTATGCTACCAGAGAAGGGATGAGGCTGTTCTTAGCATAACAGGGAGAGAGCAATGCCAAGAGGTAGGCAGGGCTGGCAGGAAGGTATGACAGCCCCTAAGAAGGAAGAGTGACACTGCAGTGATCATGAAAAGGAAGTGAGAAATACTCACTCTTTCTGGTTAAAAGAGAGAAGGTCAAAAGCAGAGCTCAAAGATGTAAGGAAGGATATCACAAGAACAGAACTGCAGAGCTCTTCACATTTATGAGGCTGAGCCTTGAATTCACTTGTGTTTTGTCTTATCTGACAGCAGTAGCTGTCTTTCACAGCTAGAGGAGTATCCAGCTGGTAGCTTAGTTTTCAGGTCCATTTATATCAACTATGGCACTGATGTACTCCAAGTTACTCCTTCTTGACTAAGAAATGCTTTGTGCTCTGCAACACTTAAAAAAAGTCTTTTTTAGGTGGGCTAGCATGAAGTAGCATTAGTTTTTGACCAAAGTATTCCTAGGAATGTTCACACTCTGCTTGAAATACACCTAGCCCTACTACCTTGGACTGTACAGCCGTAAGACACATTCTTATGTCCATGCTGCAGCTTTCTTATGGTAGTGAGGCATTGCTGAGGCTCAATGTTAAGAACAAACACTGTACTCATAGGCCAAATTATTTTATTTTGATGGGGAAAAAGACACAAAGCTCAGAAAACAAAGTCTGTATATTGCGTTTCTGTAGTATGTACTGTGTATGTGGCACATAGGTCTTATTACTGAGGGAGAAACGGTAGTTTGTGCTGACATATATTTTTATGTCTCATATATCTTAAAATTCACAAGCAGTCACAGGGATGACAAATGGCCCTGAGCATGGCAGAGCTGGCTGCAATCCCCTAGTTAGAGAACAGTCTGTGGACGGAGGCCCTGTGCACTCCTTTGAAAGGCAAAAACCCACTTATAGCAAACTTGTACTATCTCGTGGGATCAAGGCCCCACATTTCCCCTTTGATTTTCAAGAGCTCTTGTCATACCAAAGAAAATCCAGCACTAAATGTGTGCCACCTTTGCCCATGCAGTTTTGGGAGCTCTTATCACACTAGAGACCACATTTCTGCTTTCAAATTTTGGAAGGACACAGAATCTTTTGCACTTTTTTACAGTGCCCTGGAACATTGTCTCTGAAGTAGAAAAGTAACAATAGATTGCAAAACAAACTCTGTGATGCTTGCTTTGCGAAGAAGCTGATATAACTTTAGTTTTCCTTTTTACTTTCCCACCCCCAGCAAAAACAAGTCTAAGAGTAGCTAGCTGGAAGCCCTATTGCATTTGCCTGTAGTTACAGAACTAAACTTTGTAGATTTAATAGCAAAATTCATATTCTATTTCCTTCTGTTATATACTTGCATAGATTGGATTCTAATATACCTTTTTTACAAGAACGAAAGTAATAATTTCTAAGCCACACAAATTAAGAAGTGTGTCATTTTAGTAAAAATTGCTTGAATTCTATATATTATTGCCATAATCCTTTTCCCCACTCTTGTATTTCAGCATTTTTTCTGTATAGACTCCGTGGCGTGTATGCAGTCTCACTTTTGCTATAACCACTTCTTGACAGCAGGATCAATCCTGCTCCTGCCAGGTGCTGAAACTGCTGAACTCACCTCGGCTGAATAAAAGCTGTGGGTGCAACACCCGCACCTCTTGGCTCCCCTCTGTGGAATGCTACATTTGTATTAACATGTATCTTTCTTTGTGATTTTTTTTTTAACTGAAAATGGTGCCCTTTAAAACCTCTTCCTGGAGAGAGAGAGTGAGGTAGAGAGAGAAAAAAAATACACTCCCCTTGGAATTTAACCTTAATTTGAACCAAGATCAGTAAAAGAAAAGCACTTTCGTGCATTGTTCACCAGCTCCACCCAGCCAGCCCCTGATCTAACCTGAGTCTCTATTGCCTATAGCTCTGTAACTTTTGCAGTAGTGCACTCCACATGCTCTTACATGCATTGAAACCAACCTGGAGACACTGTGACATTATAATACCAGGAAATACCTAGTAACGCCATCCTGCAAATCCTTAGACTGCACAGTGCAGTAGCAGGGACTGTCCTTCCACAGGTTGTGTATGGCAAATAAATGGCTGTGGTGGTTTCTGACCCCTCTCAAAGGTGACAGTAGCTTCTGAAACCCCTGTGTCAGCCTCTCCCTACACCCCAAAACAGGGGACATTTAGGCATAAGTAACTTTTAATTTTAACCTGATTCCTTGGACTTCTTTTTCCTGTTAGAGGGAAGCAGCCAACCCTTGATTTGCATGACGTCAGCTCAGGGTCAAAATTCAACCTTAAACACACATAAAAAAGCAAGCTTCCGTGTTTGCAGTTCAGAGGCAGACTTCCACTGTCTCCCGTTGTCTGCACTGGAGGAGAACAGCCAGGAGATTGCTTTGCTATTACTATTTACCCCCTAGAAAGGCAGACAGCTGCTCCAGGTGTGGTCCACCTTCATGCTGTCCCCTAACCCCTATCAGCCATCTGCTCTATGCAGTCATCTCCCTTTCCCATCATCCCTCAGTTTCTCCTGGCTTTTGACCACATGGTCCACCTTCCCCCACTTACTGTCTTCTTTATATCCCTTCCTTCTATGTCTTCAGTCTTTCTTCCAAGCCCTCATTTCTCATCATTCCCAACCCTGCTTCTCTCACACTCTACAGTCAAAGGCCATCTCCCTGGTTCCTCAGGGTCTTGTGTGAGCCTGACTTCCTCATACCCACAGCCCTTTTTGCTGTGTGCTGTCTCCCTTCACCTGTTTGCAGATGTGGCAGACACCTGGCAGAGGGCAATGTGTGGTGCCACCCCTGCTAGCAAAATAAGTGCCCATGATCTGGGAAGAAAACTCTTTAAAATTGAAGGCAGGAATCAGGCACTAATAATGACTGTTTGAAATAAAGGCCAAATATTGTGCAGCTCAGAAGGAAAGAGAGGATACTATTAAATGCACCCATGGCTTGCCATGTAACCTCCCTTGTATTAACAACCACCAGCTGCTTTGCAAAATGCCTTTTGTTTTTTTTCTAGATAGCGAAGTTATAAAACCCTTCAAGGAAATACTGCATATAGCATTGGTATTGCAATCCTCGAGTGTTTGAAGGACCCTTTGGAAAGAGTGTGCACCAGGAGACAGGGGAGAGGAAGCAGGAAAAGTCAAAATAAGAAATATCAAGGAGTCACAGTGAAGCATGAATCATTTCTTTCGGTTGAACCTGAAGCAAGATCAGATTTCACATCCACCCTCGACGGGGCTGGCATTTTCACACACACAGCAAACCTGTTGGTATGGAGGTGACTTGATTTCATGATTATTACAGGGACCATTGGCATATATTTAAGCTAGACTTAGATAAGGGGGGGCCAGCGGAGGTCTTTGACGTTTTTAAAAAATCCCCCACAGATCAGAACAGTTTTTTAAAAAATCGATAACCTTCCAGGCAGGTAGGCAGTATTAGTAGATACCCACCCGCCAGGGACTGCAGCCCTGGCACCTCAGCGGTGGCTGGGAGCGCCAGTGTCCCCAAGGGGGAGTGACGGCCGCTACAGCCCGGCGGGGGGAGCGCAGGGGCGGCTCGGCGTTCCCCCCGCCGCGGGTGCCTCCGCCCCAGCTCGCTGCGGGGCTTGGCCGGCAGCGGGAAGAGGAGCAGGGGGAGGAGGAGAAATTCCCCCGGCCTGCGGACGTGCTCCGTCCGCTGCCCGTCCTGCGAGGACTCCGCGGGCGGGCTCTGCCTGCTGTGCAGGGCCAGAGCTGGCTCAGCAGCCGGGTCTGGCGGGGCGGGGGACACTCAACCCGCGCTTGTAGGAGCTCTGTGTGTGTGTGTGTGTGTGTGTGGCTTTCAACACAGTCACGGGCTGACAACTGTGGGATCCCCAACGCTTTGCAGCGGTCGGGCTGCAGGGGAGAGCCGTGCCGCGCCGTGCCGTGCCAGAGGAGGCTTCCCGGCCCGCCCGTTCGCCCTGCCCTCAGGAGCGGCCGCAGCCCCCCGGCCCGGGGACCCACCATCCCCCGCCGTCATGGGAAACCCGCACACCCGGGGCTATGCGTGCCCGCGGGACGCGGACAGGGAAATCCCCGCACGCTGCTCAGGGCGTGGGCGGTGTTCGGGGACCCCCCGCCCAGCGCTTCGCAGCTGCGGCAGTGACCGCCCGGGACGGCAGAGCCCTCGGGGGAGCCCTGGGGAGGAGGTGCAGCCCCACCAGCCGCTCGGGCAGCGGCGAGGCGGGGAAGGGAGGGGAAGGGAGAGGAGGGGAGGGAGCTGGGCAGCGCAGCATGGTACGCGCCGCGGTGGCAAACGTCTTTCGTCCGCCCCAACTTTAATTCATCCTCTGAGCATTTCGAGGAGCCCCTGTATTTACTAAACCGAGCAATAAGTTTGCCAATAAACCAGGGTTATATTGGGGAAACGTCGTTCTTTTTCTTTTCTTTCTTTATTTTTCTCTTCCCTCACATTTATCCTAAATTTTCTAAGTGTCCCGCACCCTCATACTGGCTCAGGCTGTAGCATTTGCCAAACCGTAAACCCTATAGAGCACAGGTCCTTGCGGCTGAGGAGAGCTCCAATCTGTGTCTTCGGTAAATTAAAGAGCTCTGTGTCTTCCTGTGTCTGTATATTGACTATTTTCGTATTGGTTTAGCTGTGGTTTGCAGCTCAATATTGAAAGGCGTTATTGACACTTGCCGGGAAAAACTGAGAAAAAATATTTTTCCCCCCCCCCCCCCCTTTTTTTTCATTGTTTTCTCTGGGGATTTTTTCCCTAAGTGAAGTCGCTGGCATCGGAAAGTACTGGTGTACTTCACTACCTCAGTGACACATGAAGTGTTTTTGTTGCAGTCCAGAGGATCTGACTGTTAAGAATTATTCAATCCAAAATACATGTTTTGATTATTTGCTCCTAGATTGCACTGTCACAAATGATTCACCTGGTTAAGGACAGTGACCTTCCTCCTTCTGAAATTAAAAATTTGAAAAGGAATTACTCCTTTCTATGAGTGTCTTTTCTGATTAATGCATCCCATAGCTTTTTATTCTATTGCTATTCCAGCATTTCTATGATGAAAACAATATATACAATGAGAACACACTTATTACTTAGAAAACTTATTGGTACATATTAAAACATTGCATGTTACCAGAAGCTTAAAGGAATTGCCAAACCTTTAAGCCAATACAGTAGACTGAAATGTTCTGCCTTCTCAGATGAATATGTATTTGCCAAAAAGTTGAGAACTACTGTACAAGCTACCTTTTTGACAGATAATATGTGAAAAACATTGTATCACGTCTTTATTTTTCATGAAAGAAACATATTCTCATATGATCAATATGAGTCGGGGAACACATTTTTTCCATTCTTTAAAAATCTGAACTACTGCTTAAAATTTTTGAGTCTCCCTTGTAGTTCCATTCTGTAAAATGCTGCATGTCTCTCAGAGACACTTAGAATAGCTAGTATTTAATTAGGCATTATTTACTTATTACATTCCAGTAACCTATGGATTATATATATATATGTATATATATATATATATATTCTGCAACCGAGCAAAGCAACAATCCCTGTTATAGAGTTGATAACTAAAGGTTGAAAGTACCTCTGAAGGCCTCCTACTTCTGCCACTAAGATGATTCCAGACTTCATTTGGCTTGAGCACAACAGAGACCCACACAGTTGTCCCCTCGTGGACCTGTGTTAAGCAGCTGACCTCTCAGTGCATCCCTCCCCTTATGAAGCTTTGAGCCCAGTTGTGTGTGTGTGTTTGTGCTTGTATGTGTGTTTGTGTATGAGACGTTGTCCCACTGGGGAAGAAATCATCAGTAGGTCGATCTCTCCCAGATACTAGAAGAAACAGAAGAAAACCTGCTAATCTATGCTTCTGATAATGGAAGAGAAGAAACTATCTGCAGTTCAGAGTCCTCCCAGCCATCCGTCAGCATCCTTAAACACCTCTTTCCTTGCTTATTGGCATTAGAAGAGTGATCGCAGAAGTCTTTGTTCTTAAAGATTGTATCAATGAAAGAAAAAGCATTTGCAGCTTGCGTTCATTCAGTAGGGCATTGCTATGTATCTCTTGGTTGTGTCACCAGTCCATCCTGGATCTTGAGTGAGTTTGACCTAGTGGCTTGCATTCATACGGGCACACAAAAGATTTTTGCATCAACCTGTATGTCCTTCATTTGTATTTATTTAATTTTTGAGGAGATCATGGTCTGATCAGATCATTCCCACCTTCCCTGTTGTCAAAGGACACCAACAGCCTAGAAAGGTGAGGGGATAAGCAGGGACATCTGAGGGTAAAGGACCCAAGCTAAGACTGCCCACAGCTCTCTCCATAGTGCCTCACACCTGAGGGGGGAGGTGAAAGCCCACAGGACACACAAGCCCCTAAACCCTCTGCTCCATTTTACCTATCACTGATTATGCCCAGGGCAGTTTTGTGACAGGCTGTAGACAGTGGGTTGAAACTCGGGATCCATTTGTTGTAGGATTCATTTTCAAAGATGAAAATGTTCTGAGTGGCTTTGCCCACTGTGTACACACAGATTGTTGCCTCTGCTGAAACACCCAAGGAAACTCTGGTGTGTGTGTCCCAGCCACCCACCACCCCACAGATGTGAAGGGCAAGACTTGGGCCACCACGATGCTCTGCCAGTGCCCAGCCACTGGAAAAGAAAGAGGGTCTTTGTCCTAAACCTGTCTGGTTTTTACAATTTCTGCCTGAATTTGGGATGACTACGGGGAGGGGAGGTGGGGGTAGGGAAATCAACTGTCATTCCAAATAAAATCCAATAACCTTTCTAACAGTCTCACTGGAAATACAGAATGCTAAAAATCAGATCAACAGATCTGCCTTTGACCTCTGCCTGTTAAATTATTTTTTTAAAAAAAAGGTGGAATCATGTTTAATTTGTTGGATCTCTCGTGTTTATTTTTACATAGCACTACATAGCATTACATTCAACTTTTGGATCTGGAAGGGATGAAGGACAGGAAACTCTGGACAGATTTAAACCAAAAAGAAATGCAGGCTAACTAAGGTCTCACTGATCCAGTGAGATGAAAATGGTGCAGCGTCCTGCTTTTTGCTAGAAAGAAATCTGGTGTGAAAGCAGGATCTTTGTTGCCTAGGAATTAAGTTGTTGCTGCTGCTTATTCCTTACCTGAACTCCTAATCCCCTGTTTGTGTTATGACACAAAACAAATTATTTCTCATAGACCAAAGGACTGCCTTGTAACAATTAAAGTCTATTGTGTAAAAGTATAAACGGCACATTGATCGTTAAGGTAAGCTGACTTGTAAAGAGTAATTCTTGGACATGAACTATGTGGTCATTTAACGTACACTTTGAAGAAGTCATTATGCGTGGGGAGGTAAATTGCAAACAGTAAAATGCTTAGTTAGCCAGTTAACATGTACGTTTGGTCTAAATAGACCCTAGCAGAAACAATATGAAGTCTGCTCCTCCTGCAGAAGGCACAAGTATTTTGATACCGCTTTCACCTCATTCTAGATTTCTTAAAATTTCTTAAACAAAGAAGGAGCCCCTCTCTCCTCAAATAAAAATAAACCCCTATGGCACTTTACGAAGTGGGAAATATCCTGAAATCCTTGAACCTTGGACTCTGCTGAGATCCATGTAATCTCCGTCACACTCATTAGGAAAAGAAAAAAGAAAAAATCTACCCCCTGCCCAGGGAGTGTTTAAAAGGATGAGTGTGGATCCACTGAAACCAGTCCTGTCAAGGTCAGCTTTGTCTTGTAAGAGGAAAGGTGACAGGGTCAGCGTTATTGCACATGATGAAACCCCCACGGAGGCTGAAAGAGGTAATCTCTCTCCTTCTGTCTTCCCCTCTGGCCCTTGTTGGAGCAAACCTTCCAATGAAGATGATGAGATTTCTTATTGCCAGCGACAAACCCTCGTCTGGCCAGCTTAGATTTCCAGGCTCCTCATTTAGGGTGAAGTGGGACAACTCCTGTTCCCCAGAGCACAATCTGACTTTTGGGAACTGGGGTGTTACTCTGACCCCTCAGAGCAGGCAGGAAGTTTCAGGGTGACCGATGCACTGAGCACCTTCCGTGTGATTGCCAATGCCTAGAGGGCATTGCTTCGGATAAGCATCTCTGGGGGTCCTGGCGGCTCTCCCTTTTTCACGCGTGTAATCTCTTACAGGGCGTCTGCAGTGGGTGCTGGGAAATTTGGAAACACTAGCAGATTCTGAGATGGGGTGGTTATGTGTGTCAGACACAGACGTTTGTGTCTCTAGTCCATCTTGTCACCACTCCTCGTGCCTGCTGACACGCTTGTAATGAACCCACACAGGGCCCCATAACCACCCGTCGTACATGCAATGCCTTTAGCCTCTCATTGCTATGTTTTGGTTGGCTTTGAAAATTAGCCTGTTTGGATAACACCCGATAGAAAACATTTATGCTGGAAGCCAAACAGGCAAATATTTTAATCTCTCATATTAACACAGCGGTTTTCCAATCGGTTGGTTTTTGTACTCTATTATTTATTTGTGTGTGTGTTATCCATTCATTTTCTCCATGCGTTCATTCATTTATTCATTCATTCATTCATTCTCGTCGTCATTCATTCATCCCTCCATCTCTTGCCCTCCACCGCCGCGCCCGCGGTAACCCGGGCTATGCCCGCCGCTCTCTCAGGAGGTGGCTCTGGGTTTGTTGCGAGCCCGTCGTCCTGGACGGTGTCAGGGTGTGATGATGCTGAGAGACCCCATCCCGACCCGTACTAGGACATACTTCTGGGTGTCCCTGCGGCCCCTGGAGAGAGCGGGGGGGCGCCGGATGAGAGGACTGTTTGTCCGCTTGAGTGTTCTGTGCTTGCGGCTGCTCCCACTGCCGCTGAGTTTCCGCTAGTCAGCGCGAGTAGTGAGGGACCGTGGGCGCTGCGCTGCACTCGGGCAAAGTCCCAGACAGAGATCCCCCCCGCCTGCTGCCCAGCTGACACAGGGACAGACGTCGGGGTGCGCCGTAGCAGGTAGCGGAGCGGCGGAAGCCACTGTCTCCGGGGCCGTCCGTGGAGGCAAACGGCAAGAGCCTCAAGCCCGCCGGTGCCGGCTCGGCCGGCGGAGAGGGAATGCGCAGTCAGACCACCAACATGCCTGGAGCAGTACAATCTGCCACTTAATACACTTCTGCAATTTAAACTTCTGGGGACCCCCTCCTTCCAAGCCGATAGGTGTTTTCTCATTACACTACCTCCCCCTTTTCCTTTGAAATGCCCCCCTCCCACCCTCGCGCTCTCTTTCTTCTTAGCCCCTCTCTCTAATTCTAGATGAGTATTACTTTGCTCTTTTCGTTGGCCAAGCACAATTGTGTTATTGGAGATAATGAATTCAATCCCCATCAAAGAGTATTAGGAGCGCCTTGGCCCTGTAGTGCCTTTTTTCAAACCGGGAATGAAAGGCAGAGAGAAAATTCTCTGAGTAGCCTCTGCGCTGGCAGCTTTTGAAGTGAAGGGAGGCGGGCATTGTTGTTCACATTTTTGTCCATACGGCTGAAGAAAGACCGGCGGCTTTTGATGAGAAGATGAGAACCGCCTCGTAAGTTGAGCAACAAGTTAGATGGTGAAGTCTTCCCGCTGCCTACTGCCTGCGGATAACATATGTCCCGCATTAATTGGGGCTCAAGGGAACAATTGCCCGGGGGGTGGGGTGGGGAGAGCTCTGCTCTGCACCGGACAGCGGCTCTTTTTCTTCCCTCATCCTCTGGACACCGATGCCCCGATAAGACTGTTTTTAAGGGAGACCCGAGGAGATGCTCCCTAGTTCTTGGTTTACCACGAGGCCAAGGGATGGGCAAGAGACGTGTACTGGCCCTAAGCTATCTCGAGGGGGACCCCCGTGGGCGGGTGGGAATGTGAGGGGTCACCTTCTCTTGCCGTTTGGTTCTGCCAGGGCTCCTGATAGCCAGGGTATGATGCTAGGTCTGCTGCCGTGTGGCTGAAGAGAGCATTCCCTCTTTCTAAATAGGAGTCTTTCTCTATTATTAATTTCGATTTGTTTTTTTCCTGATTAAATGTGGGCTCCAGACTTTTGTCGCACTTTTTTTTCTTGTTCCCTTTCCATTTCATGTAAGTTAATGACATACCTGAATTCTGTAAATTACTTCCTTAGATAAGGCAATCAGGCAAGGAAAAACAAGAATAGGAAAAACGTCTGTTGTTCACATCAGATAACCTTAGGACTAGAAAACTTGTTGCATACATTTGAATAAGTTCAGACATGTTCTTATTCCAATCTCCAGCCCCGCAGTTCAAAGATTCCCCGCCCCCCGGGCTTTATTATGCTAAAGAGGTCATTACTGAGAGTCACTATGGAGAGATCCCAGTTTGCAGAAGGAGGCCCACCTCCTAGTTTACCGGCATGTTTACGTTTTCTGTCTGTCATAAGCGGAGTAAATGTGTGTTAGCAACCCGACGGGCAGGCTCGGGGAATAGAAGGAAAAAAGGGAGATATAAATTTCAGTTACTGCGCAGTAGATAGCAAATGTAGATGATTCATTAGGGATCACTTATGGGTATCAGGTACAAAGGAGGTGTTTGCTGTAGGCATGGTTGCTGTGAGAGGGCCAGATCCCGCTCCCGGAGCAGGCGACCCTGCACTTCGGTGCCCGGGCTGGCTCGTAATGACATGAGAGTCCGCTGCGAGCCGTCAGGGGTCTGGGAGCGCGCCCGCACGTCCGTGCCCTGATAGCCTGACGGGGAGCGGAATCACGCAGGTCCCACTCTAAGCGGCTTGGGGCAGCTCTCGGACCTCCCCCGAAACGGATGCCAGCCCCAGGGGCACAGGGTACCTCTGCCTGACTGCTCGTGGCCAAGGGGTGAGCCTTCCGTGAAGGGGATGCCCCCGCTCCAGATGATGGAGGTGGCTTTCACCTCGGACGACGCCGGACTCGGCACTGTTTCACTGCCAAGCCGTGTGTGCAAGGGCCCGATTTCGGAAGCAGAAACGCGATCACCCGAAGCACGTCCACCTGGGGACCCCCGCTTCCCCGCCGCCAAACCCTCTGGGAACTCAGTGAAGGCGAAGGACGGGGGTCCTAAACGCAGTGCTGGGCTGGACTACAGGAGGGCAACGCCGTCAGCTGGGGAAGGGTCGTGCTACCGGGGCCGGGAGGGACACCCGGACGAGCAGGGAGGGCAGCGGCATCCGCATCCTGCGCCTACCGTGGCCCGGTCCCTCCCGCTCTCTTATCGCCTCCGCGCCGCTTCAGAGCTTCCCCCACTGCAGGGGAACCTCCGGGGGGCGGGCAGGGCAGCGGGGACACGGCAACGCTCAAGTTCAGCGCGTGTTCCGCCTGCTGGCTGAAATAATAATAGTAATAATAATAACAATAATAATAACACTAGCAACACTAATACTACTAATGCTACCAATACAAATAATTCCCTGTCTGCCGGTAGTTCACCCTTGGAATAACGAGCAGGTGTATGTACATTTCAAGGGAAAAATTAGATTACCAACAGTACAACAGTAATACCAAAACAAGGATGAACTTCCCCTATAGTAACCCGACTGGGCAAAACCCATTCAAGCAATGCTCCCGCAGCAGAGGCGCCATTCCGGGAAATGATCCTTTTGATGAATTCAGCTAAGTGTAGGAGTTTTGGGGTGAAGGAAAGAGAGGGGATTGCAATTTTTTCCCCTCGTAGCGACAAATGGGTTCTGAAATGAGACTACATATGCTTTAAATCCTAATGACTAGAGAGAAAGGTGAGCGCTGGCAGTTTGATCTGTCCAAAGTTCAAAGATCTGAAAACTCAATGAGTTTCTGTTTGAGGTGAAGGGGAGAAACAAACACCATGGCAGGGCTTGGGCCAGAAATTTGTGCGGTTTGTAAGTGAAATGCGAGGTTATTTACACTAATCTATCCTTAACTACTACTTTGTCACAGTGGGCAGAATAATTATTAGAAAATAACCAGAGAGAACAAAGGCAGGTTCTCTTCTTATCGTCTCCCGTTTTCCACTCTTCTCCTACCCCAGTTATTTTCCGCTACTAAAAAAGACCTTTCGACACTGAAAATCTCAGAAAATGTGCAAACTACTTTTTTATTATTACTCTGCCTTTACTAGTAACTCAGATAGACCGGGTTCGCATTAAGAGCTGAAAAAAAAAGCCATTTTGCAGTACCGCCCTTGACACATAAATAATCAAACTAATTGCATTTTGATTTTAGCTATTAACCATTCTCCTACATTTCCTAAAACAATATTACAGCGTGGGAGTTTTGCGAGGACTTACATGTACATTCCATACTCCGGTCAGTCTCTGTACACTATTGTGGTGTGATTTTCGCCTGGTCATTGTGTATTATTTCCACTTGTCTCCCCTGGAAACAAATACACATTAATTTTATCTATCTTAATATATACAATATATGAATTTATATTCCTCCCGAGAGAACTTCGTATCCCGTATTTATATGAGGATAATTTGATTCTTCACTAATTAATTTCAGCAGGAAAATGCACACGAAAATTATTTATTAACTCTTTGTTTTAAAAATACTCTTTTCAGAGTGATTAAACTCATATCCTCACACATACATGCCTATATTCCGTTTTATCATAACAGAAAAGAAGTGATACAAGGTGCATTGTTACCGCAATTAAGAGTTTTATCTATAATATTGCTATAAAATTAAAACCGAGTCAATTGCTCTTCTACTGGCTAGTTGGCATTACAGCAGAGGAATTAATTTATTTCAGGTTTGTGCTAATGGACCAATTTCAATAGCTATTCAACACATTTCAAAACAGTTTTTGAAGCTATGCCAATGTCTGAAGAGTTCTCTCGTGCCGTTCTTTTACGATTTACTTATATTTTATTGACACTTATAAGTTTCAACTGAAAAATTGTCCGGTAGCTTTTTTCCTCATTTCTCATTTCAAATTAATTCCTTCTAAATAATGTACATCCTCCGATTGTTTGCCGGCGTAGACCATGTAGACGTGCAGTGTTCTCCAGTCACACTCGGGAAACAATCCAGGAGTTACTTGTGATTTAATTTTTCTCCCTTGACTTGGACTGCTGAAGTTGCTTTTATTCCATCGACCCTTCCCTTCTGCGGAGGGAAGGTACTGCTCGCAGGTGTTCCGAGGAGGTGCCATGGGCGAGGGCCCCATCCTGCCCCTCTTGTCGGAGGACGCAGGACTGTCGGACCCCGCGGCAGAGGAGGCATTGCTGCGCCAGGGGACCCGCCGCATTCCCTCGCCCCCGACTGCCGGGGCTGCCCGTGCCCAGCCCCGCGGAGTCTCGGCCAGACCCTCCGCGCTGCTTCGAGGGCCCCTGCCTCACCGGCGCGCCCAACATCCCCCTCTTCATCCCGGGGCGGGGACCTCCTCATCGCCCAAACTCCTCGTAAATCTTTACAAAGATCCCCCGCAGCCGTGTTTTACTCCCCGCTTGTATTTAATGACGCTAAATGGACCGTTTTGGCTCCCTCGCACGTGGCCGGTCGAAGATAATTGCCGAGCAGGAAAAGGTGAAGTTCCCCTACAAATTGCGGTGGCGGCCGGAACCTGGAACCTGCAGCCTGGCGGGGCCTCGCTTTGCTCTATCCCGGACATGGGGCTGTGATACCACCTCCGACACGGGCAGAAGTCCAGTACCCGCCACCTCCTTCCCTCCTGGGACAGGGCGAGCGGTCCGGCTGGAAGGACATGCTCGTAAGCTCCTCTCTACACATTGCAGGGCGAGGAGATGCACCCTCTTCCTATGCAGCCCACGTTTAGCTTATTTTTGAGGTGGCTGCAGGCTTTTTGAGCACAGGATTAAAGCAGCGGCAACGCAGCTAGAAGCGTGACGGAAAACAGGGGACTCTTCTCCCCGCTTTATCAAACAGATCACACAGATCTGTGTGCTCTGCACCGGGGACCCGCTTTTTTAACGTGAGCTGCAATCCTGTCTTGTCAGAAGCTCATTGCCCACCACAGACACCATTTGTTTGAGAGAAGAAAGGGGAGGAATATAATCTTGATGGCAAGTGGAGAAAAGGCACACGCTGCATCCGTGACAGACTCCTCTCCTTATCTATGAGAGGTTTGGAGCTGCGTCGGTCTGCTTAAACCCTTTTATTACCCACGCCCCGAATATTTCCATTACACACGATCTGTGCTCCTCAGCTGATATGTGAAACTTGCTACCTTATCGCTGTAGGTCGATTGATATTTTCCGTGTACAAGCCCAAGGCATTAAATCAATGTCTCCACTCTGCAAAGACGTATTCTCTATAGACTAGTCTGTGGGAGACAAGTGAAGTCCTGCTGAAAGCGGGCTTCATCCTGTCTCGATTCTCACGAAGCTCCTTTTGGCAGAAGAAGCGGGACTTTAAATAGGATCCGCCTGCCCAGACTTGGTGCTGAGCAGTCCCGAGCTGCCTCTGGCTGCGGAGGCTCTGTCGGTGTTTGCCAGTTCGGGACATTCGGAGGCGAAGGGGCTACGCGTCCGGGTCATGGGGTAACCGAACGAACCGCCCCTCCACTGCAGGGCCCGCATGCGGTAAATGCCCGCCCGCCCGACCAAGAGCACCCGCACAACATAACGCTGGAGTCGAAACAAGTGCATTCGCAAACATAACGCGGGAGCCAGCTTCGTGTTGCCGTGGACGACTTGTGCGCATCTCCGCTCCGGATCACAGCTGATCCGGCCACGCTTGCAAAGCAGAGAGGCTTTCACAACACCTTTTGTTCCTCACGTTTTTTTGCTGGGTAGTAGTGCTGCAGAAATGCGGTGAGATTTCTGGGACGCTGGCTTGGCTTTTCTTTTCTAAGTCGACCCTTAAATTTAGTTTACGCCGCTGTCCCTAACCCGTTAGGGGGCAATTATGTGATAATTATGAGAATTGCACAGTTCTTGCAGCTGGCGCCCGTGCACGAACGGGGCTCGGCAGAGTGAAATCAGTTCACGTTTTAAATCCCCTCCCCCGACAAAGCCTCTTGCTGGGGACCAGAGCTCGGCAGCGCGGCTGCTAGTATCGTTCCGAAGGGTCGTTCCGAGCCTGGGCTCCAAGGCGTGAGCTGGGCCCTTCCAGCGGCCCGGGGCGAAGTGGAGCCGCCCTAGGGATGCTCCTCTTGGGCATCGTCCCGTCCGGCCGGGAAACGCCAGGTCTGGCTGCCGCCGCCCCGGCAGCCCCTGCCGCGGAACACCCAGGAGGTTACATCGCCTCGGGTGGCTTTTTCCTGCCCTCCCTTAACCTATCGCAGCAAGAAGAATTAGGGAGAAACAAAACAAAACAAAACAAAATAAAAAGTGGGCACCACCACACGCAGATCCTCACAGACCGGTGGCATCGCAGTGCGTCCCCCGTCTTCCCTCTGCACAAACCTGGCCGTACAAATCCTTCCTCTTCACACCCGCACTTTAGAACTACATTTTGACTTTCTTGCACAAGGCTCCGTCCGCCGTAACCCGCCCCAGAAATTTTGAAAGAATGTAGCAGAAGTATTTATTTGATAACATTTGATTTATTTAAAGTCCTTAACTGCAAATGATCAAAAACATACTTCACGCATTAAATTCTCAGTCATCGTTTTAAATCAAAATATTTTTTCCATTACAATCACATTTATAAAATTAACAAAATTTCTTAAATTCACGTGTAATTCTCTCTTTTTTTTTAACTGTAATTTAAAGCAGTTTCCAGCTGTAAAGAAAGAAAACAATATAAACCATGCAATAAATTAAGAACATTGAGACAGCGAACAGGAATAATAATAAAACCCGTCTGGCTATACTAACACCATGTAAAACTGTGGAAAGTGCAATAACACTGGATGAAACAAGTTAATGATGACGATAATTAAACGGCCACAAAAAAAAATTTGTTAATTTGGAAAAGGGAGGAAAGACGGAGCGGTCCTCTTTCTCTTGTGTACGTGTAATAGTCAACGTTTCCTGGGGGAGGGGGAAAATAACCTGGTAATACATACACAGTTCTAGCTGGAACACAATGAAGACACTTAAATTAAATATGTCATCCACATGTTGATGAAAGTTCCTGATGAACGAGAATCTTCAGTAACAGATGGGAAGGAAAAAAAATCCAACTGGCTGTGACCTCTTGTAACTTTGCATTACATTTCAATACAGGTAACACTTGGAAAAAAATAAGGGTCGCATCCTGCGCTTCAAAGTTCCAGTTGGTCCCCTTGGGAGAGCAGGATCCGGCCCGCAGCATCTGGGTGTATGCGGGTTGTACTAGCCGAAGGTTTATTTTGCAAGTATCAAAAGGATGATCCAAGAAAGTAAATAGTCCTCTTGTTGCTTAGAGATTCTCTTAGTGTTTTGCTACTTCACAGCAGTATTGTCCTTCAAAGCCTTTTTAATTAAAAAAAAAAAAGTCTTAAATGTCTACTCACTTCTTCATCTCAGTATTGTTAAAGTATTGCCACATACCTGTAAACTTACATGAAATTATAGAGCACATCAGGGAGGGAAACGAGGGGGCAGAAAGCACAAACAAGTAGTTTACAAGCTCAACATTTTTTTTTCTTCTTTTTCATAACAACCTGCATAGGCTGGGGACGGGAGAGGTGGTGTCTCTGGGGAGAGGGGCTGGGTGGCGGGGGCCAGAGGGGATATGTACAAGCGGGACACGGTTGGCTTTGCAGGAGGTCGTGGTGGATCATAACACACAATGCGTTGCAAGACAATTAAAAAGTAACAGTCCTTTGCACGCAGGGTGAGGGAACACCTCGGTTTGCCTCAGGGAAAGTGGGAAGAGAAGCCAGGATGGGAGGGAGGGATCTCACCCCCGGCGACGGGGGCTGCAGAGCTAGGAGGTGTTTAGCACGGGTCTGGAATACACACCTTGGTAGTAGGAGGGCTCTAGGGCCGAGGGCTCAATGCTGCTCCGGCCCGCCATGGAGGCGCTGCCTAGGGGCAGCCCGCCGGGGATGCTGGCCCCGTAGGAGGAATATTGTAGCGCCTGCTCGTAGGCTTTGAAGTCCAGCTTGTGCTGCTGCTCCGAGGAGGACATTAGGTTGTTGATGGAAAAGGGGTGGTTGAAGGAGTAATGGGGATCGCCCTTGAGATGGAGCTGGGGTTCGTGTGCTAAGGAGTGAGGGGGATGCGGGACGGAAGCCAAGGTGGGGACGGAGCTGATGGTGGAAGAGGCGGCCGAGGCCGAGGTCTTTAGCTCTGCGCTTGATCCACTGTGGTCCATAGACTGAGGGCTGGTGGACGGGTTGGAGCTGGAGAGGGAGGTGGCTGTATCCAGCTGTGCGGGTTTATTGTGGCCTCTGTGCAGGGGGGAGCTGGAGCTTGAACTGGAGGCCCCGGCCTGATCTTTCCTGCCCTCCTGAGGGGTTTTGCTGTTGGCCGGCTTCTCGCACTTGAAGCGCTTTTGCCGTCGGAGGTAACAACCGTTTTCAAACATGTTGCCTGAGTCGGGATGCAGGGTCCAGTAGGAGCCTTTGCCGGGCTTGTCGGGGGAGCGGGCCACCTTGACGAAACAGTCATTGAAAGAGAGTGAGTGGCGGATGCTGTTCTGCCAGCGCTGCTGGTTCTGCCGGTAATAGGGAAAAAGGTCCATGATCCACTGGTAGATCTCGCTCAGCGTCAGCATCTTGTTGGGCGACTGCTGGATGGCCATGGTGATGAGGGAGATGTAGGAGTAGGGAGGTTTGGCGTGGGGGTAGCTCCTCTTGAATGTCTTAGCGTCCCGTGTCCTGCCGAGATTGGATTGGGTGTAGGCCATGGGGCTCATGCAGGGATTCATGCCGCCGTAGGGGCTCAGCCCGTTCATGGGGGCCGACTGTGCAGACATGGCATTGATGCCCCCGGGGCTCAGCGCCGTGCCCATGGCGGTCACACTGGCCGGCATGCCGTTCACCGGCCCCGCCGAGCCCGCCGGCATGCCGGCCACGGCACCGGGGCTCAGCCCAGCCCCCAGTCCCGTGTTAGCGTAGGACATGTTGAAGGAGCTGGAAGTCATATTGCCGCTCGTCGTCATGGTGTTCATGGTCATGTAGGTGTTCATGGTGTTCATGGAGCCCAGCCCCGAGTTCATGTTGCTTACGGGCACCGAGGAATAGGCCTAGGGCAGCGAGACAAAGAGAAGGAGTTAGGGGGGAGAGAGGTGTGGCAGGACCCCGTTGGAGCCGGATCTACCCGCCTGGCCCAGCCAGCCCAGCAAACGTCCTGCCGCAAGAACAGCGGCCGCTCCCCCGACACCCGAGAAACCGCTTCCCCGAAGCCGCATGGAAAGGCCGCCGTAGCCATGAAAAGGTTTAATTCATATTTATATGTGTTTATAAATAGACACGGAGCGGGGGTGTTCGGTCCAGACGCGCTCCCGCTTTACCGGCGTGTCGCGGCTTGCGCAGGCTGCACGGAAAGATGGTCTTCCCGGAACCGGGCTGAGGGCTCAGTCTGCCCCGGGAGAAGGTGTTCTCCCGGAGTATTTCAGCATTTTGTTGTCTTTGTGTCCTGTCTCGGTAGCTAAATACTTAAAATCATCATAGTATTGAAATTGACAAGCGTACACTCTGCACCAAGGAGAAAAACTGCTCACATTTTCTGAGAAAATCTCACACGTCTCTCCCTTCCTGCACTGATTTAAATTTCTAGTCTACGAAATGCACAAGATGCAGTAATCTCGCAAAATAATAATAGAAAACCCCACCAAAACCAAACCGCTTGTGTCGGCGCGTTTTATCTGTGGAAAGCTTCCCCCTTGTCTGCATTTTCTATCAAAACAGTGTTTAAATCAAAGGTAAAAAAACCCACGAAACAAACAAACATACACCCAAACTTTCCCAAAGTACAAAAAAGCTGAACTTTTCCTGGCTGGGATTTTCTACAGTTGCACGACGTAGAAAAACTGTAGTACCCTATCACACAACACTGCTCCTTAAAAAGTAAGAACGGGAGAGCCTGAAATTGTGCTTTCCCGTACGACATCCGATTTAACAGGACAGAGAAAGACGTTCCCAGTTTATCTCTACCTACGGCTAATTAGACTGAGAAAATGAGGTTTAAACAACGGTTGAAATGTATAAAATTTGTTTCTGATCCCCACAAATTTCACGACTTTATGAACGCGCTTTTAATTTAGAGGATCACATTAATTATTTGAGACGGTGGAACGCGTCTGGGTTTTCCACCTTGCATCCATGCAGTGATTCAAATTAAATATTAGGGGAGGAGAAAACATTAAAGTTAAAAAAAAATAGCAACCGCGACGGTCGCTTAACTTTATATTTGTGGACAATGAGCGTGGCGAGGATAAATGAGTCTGGGAACGGCACATAATTAGGATGACCCTTATTTGCCCTTAGACGACTTTCCTTTATTAAAGAAGATGCCAGCTGGGTGACACGTATCTGCCTGTGCCCGCGTGGCCCTATGGGCGCGTGTGCCAGCTCTGGGTGCGGGACGAGACGTGGGGACTGTGGAGCTGTGTGTCCGGGTATGCTGATGCAATGCCCGGGTGCGCACACCCAGGTGCCTGCCTCACTGCTGCACTTCCTCAAAACAGCTCCTTTCCCGGGGGAATCCGCGGTGCTGCCGAATATACTGCCAGGCGCTGGCTTCTCCCGGGACCCCCCCGCTGCAGAACCGCGGCAGCACAGTGCGGACCCTGGGCCCCGCAGGGCCGAGGCACGCCAGGGGTGGAATGCTCCGTGGCCCTCTCCTTCGCCGCAGTTGTGGGCGCTCGGGCCGGTTCTGCTCCTCCTTGTGCTCGGCGCTGCCAAACAGGCGCGGGGGGCGGAAGCGCCTCGGGGTGCCGCGGGCCGGGCCTGGTGCGGAGCGGCGGGTCCGGGTGCGGAGCGGCGGGTTCGGGTGCGGGCCCCCTCCCGGATCGGCTCCCGGCAGCGCCGCCAGCCGGCCCGCGGCAGCAGCGCGCTCCGCAGGCAGCCCGTCCGCAAAGTACGGACAAACGGCTGGTTTTTCCCCTCCTTTCCTTTCCCCCGGCTTTAACAGGTGAGGGCCCTGCGGCGGCGAGCGGTGAGGCCGGCGGTCCCGCCGAGGAGCTCGGGGAAGGCCTTGCCCCCTCCCGGGACGCGCTGCCGACCGTCTCCCTTGGCCCCTGCCATCTGCCGGGAAGCAGTCGGGGGCCGGCGATACGGCGAGTCCTCTGCCCCAAGCCACGAGTTTATGGGGCGCTTTTGTGAGCGCCGGGAGCAAAGATTATGCCTTTCAGATGAGATCAAGGGCTGCTGCCGGCTCCCTGGCCCTCCCGAAGGGCTCGCAGCCGCCCCGAGTCTCCCCCAGACACCTCCAGGACTCCTGGAAGCCGTGTTTTTCTTGGGGAAGCCTGGCCAGCTTCGGCGCCGGAGGGAAGGGGGAAGCACGTTTGCACTGGCAGGATCTGGACTGCAAACAGATTCCTGCGATTGCTGCCCCCCAGACTCCTAGTTCCCCCCACCAGACCCCCCTTCCCTCTGCAGAGGGGCAGCTGCGAAGCCAGACGCTGGGATTTACTCACCTCCTGAGTGTCGGCGTAGTAGCTGTTCCAGTCGCTGGTTTCATGCCCTTCCATTTTCACAGTCCCTAACATTATGGAGCCAACCTGCCCGGTGTAACCATCCAGCCCTCTTGCAAGCGAGCGACGGGCAGCAAGAAAAAAGCCCGAAAGCCCGACCTATCAGGAAGCCAGTTCTCGGGGGGGGCTGGGGGTGCTAAATTCTCCTCTATAATCAGCCAAAAAGGAGGCAGGGAGCGGTGTGGGGCGAGACAGTTGAGAAAGTGAGGAAGTGCCGGCTGGGACGTGAGTGGAGTTGAGCTGATGTGGATCTTACGTCGCAGAAGTACCCACCTCCTCCTCCTCCTCTCCCCATTTGTCCGCCGCACAAAGGCGTTCGCACCTACAAAGCCGGAGATGCACCTGCAAACAAGGCAGTCCCCCTCGCCTGCAACTCCCCCCGGGGCGGCACTTTATTTGCAAAGCAGCGTAATTGGTTTAAGCTTGTTGGGAAAGAAGGAGAGACAGAGGTGGGAAAGGAGGAGAGTGGGGAGGGGCGGGACGGGCCGGGGGACGGATGGACACGACCACCCTTTCAGGTGGACAGGACAACTACTAGGAGGGATCGGGGGAAACGAAATGAAGTGAGGTAGATAATGGAAGGGCAGCCCCATCTGTATGAAGAGAACGCAAAAGGCCATCCATGCTTAAACCCCTGAGATTAGGGACAATATTCACTAAAGTCCGGAGATGCTCCTTTAACTCAGTGTCCGGGATGTGGTCCAAAGTCCCGAGTCTTGCGGTCCACAGACTTTCCCCCGCTCCCACCCCTCACATTAAAGTTGATTATCTCTCAGGTACCTCCAGGCCCTGTCGCGGCACCCCACAACCCCATCGCTCTCGGAACACCCCCCAAAACCCTCCGCCCCACCGTCTCTCGTGCCCCAGTCTAAAACTAGCCCTTCAAACGGGGTGCCGTCCTAAGTAGATTGTGGTAACGATACTGCTTTTCTGGTGCCTTAGGTTTAGAAACCATGTGAGTCACCACCCTGAGACACAATACTACAGGCACCCAATAAATACGGACAGAGGCTTGAATGCGGATCCAGTGATATTAACCTCCACTTGGCAAACATCGGGTGAGTCACTAGAACCATTTTATATCTTTACTATGGAAAGCCTCCAGCCCAGAAGGCTCATTTGGAAGCCTTCTCTGATGACAGACAGGAGCAGCAATAATAAGTAGTGGGTACCTCATTACCAATTTCTTGCTTATTGACCTGATGTCTCACAATGAACAGGGGAGGAGTAGTCTACACAGGCTAGTAAAAGGTAAAAAACACCGATAAAACAAATTGACAGTGGACAGAGCTTTTTATTATTATGGAGGGAATCTCTCAGTCTTTGCAGATGGATCAAACATTTTCTGTCTTGTCCGGCTCTTCGAGCCTATGTCAACACCACAGACTTTTCTTGGGTTTCTCTATCCTGTCCCTTGTGAGTTTGTTCTTACCTATCTCCTAGAATTTTTATCGCCTGATAGTGAAAAACACAAACTAAAAACAATAACAAAAAACTGGAAACAAACAAGCCCAAAAACCCCCACACCAATTAACAACCCCTCCCCCCCCAACCCAAACAACTTTCCTGACAATGAGAATTTGAAGGGGAAATGAAGCTTCTTGGGATTTTGAAACAGGCTTGCATGTAATACACACCAAGTACAATACACTCCTGGGTCTGAATTTTGGCCTGATATGTTTATCATTCAGCAGGACCACAGTTGTTACCACAGTGATTTGTTCTCGAGTGACCTGCAGAAATGTCAACTTCACAGACACAATTTAAAATTTTCTTATACACAGACCCAGGATTCAAATTACAACATATAGCATATCTCTGCCTAGAAAACTATGTTTTAACTTGTCCTCTAAATGCATTTTCTGTTAGACTTTTCTTTGTTCTTTCCCTCCTCATCCTTCTCTTTTAAATCTGGCAACGGAATTGAGTCAAATTCCCGAAACAAACACAACTCTGGAATTAGCAGAGGAGAAAACCGGATGAATATGTGTCTTGAAGGAAATAAAATAGATAGAAGCACTGGAATAAAGCCCTGCTTTCCCAAATGGTCAAACTACTCCCATGGAAATTGGGACTAAACCCAGTGGAATAGCTAAGATATATTAAAATTGCGGTCTTCATGTATGCAACCTCTTTCTTTAACTAATGGAAGTGGTGTACATGTCTGAAAACAGAGCCACCTCGGTGATGGCTTGTTCATTTCAGCACTTGAGGTCTGTGGAGTACGGACGGCCCCAAGTAGCACAGCCTCATGCAGGGAGGCTGGCAGGGGTACAGAGGCCCCAGTGACCCCGCTGGCGGCACCCTTCCCTCGCTGGCTGACCTCGGGGCGGTGCTGCCGCACTTCCCAGAGTCCAGCCCCGCTGGAGCAACACCCGACGGGACACCGGGCAGCCTATGCTGGGTCACTCCGTACCTGGAAAAAAGGGTAGGCACGAAGCCGGCCAAGCTTATCGAATGCTGCTACAAACCGCGCAGGCGTTTCACCAGGCGGAGCAGACGTGGCACCCGACAAAACCGCTCTCCCGGCCGGCCGCCCCTCGGGTCGCCCGCGCTGGGATGCCCGCAGCCCGGGAGGAGAGGGAAGCCGCAGGTTGTGCAAAGCCTCAGCGCCTCCTGTTGTCCGGCTGCGGCTGCCGGCTCAGCTCCCTCCTGAGGTTACTTGCAGAGGTTGAGAGCACAGGCAGGTTCCCCTGTGTAATCTGTTTAGAGCCTCTCGACTTGGTGTACAATCAGCAAGCCTGAGTCAGAACCAGCGCTGCTGGAGATTCCCTTCAGCCCCGACTGCTGTGTTGCAGCCCGGATGGATAAAAGCCTTCCTTGAGTGAAGAAGAGGGTCATGAAGGGTCTGCCCATGGCCACAGGAAAAGGGTGTTTTGGTAGTTGCCCTTGCCCTTGAGCTCTGTGAAACCCTATATAGGATGCTCCTTGAGTCTAGCGCGATTTATCAGTACCCTTTGAAGCAGCTTAGCAGAAAAAAACCCACTCTCCTAGGATGCTGAATATGATCTAGTAGCCAGGAGCTCTCCAAGCATGCTTAGCTGCTTATGCGTTTTTTAGGAGTCAGGACAGTAGCCCTGGTCCCAATTACACAAAGCTGTTTTCCCACTCCGGTCAGAGTAGCGCCAGTTTCTAATCAAGCTATACACTGTTTTTCTGTTTCTTTGTTTTCTTGTTTGTTTGCTTTTAGTTCGTCGGGGTTTATTTTTTTTTCCTTTTTCCACTGCGATCTGTTAGCGGAACCTGAAGACAAGCTCAGTCTGAGGTGAGCTGCGCTTTCCCCGGCCAGACGGGAGCAGGGTCTCAGCTCCTGGCTTCACCAGTGCGCAGTGCCAAGGGTGCAAACATAAAACCTGACTTAAAAAATGAGGAAAGCACGTGTGTGTGGAACGCGGGTTTGTGGAGCGGCCGCAGGACATCCAGGGCTGCTCGTGTTACCAGCGCAGTCAGGAAAAGCTGGGTCCCGCAAAGACCACTCCGCTAGCGCCTGCTTTTTGGGAAGCACATCGCTGTGGGGTCGGACCGGGGGTCCCGCCTCTTGCAAGGGACCTGCGGCAGCGCCGCAGCGACCAGAGGTGGCACCGTCACAGCGCTGCCCACGCGGGGAGCCGACACGGCCCAGGAGCTCGTCGGCGCCACTTGCCGACGCCCGCAGGTACCCTCTTACGCGTGGGGTGTGCGGCCGATGCAATCGGCGGGAGCTTTAACTTTGGCTGTGGAGCGCTGTTTCGGTTTGTTCCGGTGTAAGCTATGCTTTTCCCTTGGCAGGAGTAGAGTCTGCCGGCTCTTCGGCGTAACTTGCAGGGTCTTATTAGATTTTACCCAAACACCACCGTCTCCTGGACGTGAATCTCTCTGCAGTGCTTGTGCAGGCCAGACGTCTAGCTCGGAAAGGAGCAGCGAGGTTATCGCTGCGTCGGGGTGCCTTTCTCGTTCTTCACCGTACAGCCTTCTCTTCTTTTTCTGTCTCCTGCAGAGGTTCGCTAGTACTCGGCTTTCCAGGAGGTCCCAGGCCTGTGCAGCGGGTTGCCTAAAACACCGTGGGATACCGTCAGCTTCTCCCACACCCTTCCATTTACTCATCCATTTGCTCGTCCGGAGCCCGGTGCTTCGGGAGCTGGGGTCGGTGATTGCCGGGAGCTGCTCTCCTTCCGAGACGGCGACCGATCGGAGGGTTATTTTCCTTCCTTTCCTCTCTCCCTCCCTTCCCCCCCCCACAGCACCCCATAGGCAGAGCCGCCCTGGTTCTCTGCTCCTGTCGATGAGTTCTCGTTTAGAAGAGACCGTGGGGATCGCTCGCGACACCACCGGACTCCCACTGGCCGAAGGAGCCCTCGGCCGGAGGCTCGCTCCCGCGCCCCTACCCCCGGAGCTCAAGAGGGAGAGCGACGCGATAGGGTGGCTTTTAACCTCTTCTTGCCCGGGACCAAGGCCCGGGAAGACCAAGCTCCCTGCTTCGGAGCTTTAGCTGCTTTAATTTTTCTTACCTCGAACCGTGACGACCAAGAGATCCCCTTTCCCCGACCGACCAGAGGTGATATGAGGACACCCCCTTTTCTTTCTACACTTCCTCCTTCCCAGGACCCGTGCTCTGGTTCTCTTGCCGGACTAGACGTGCTCTCTTGTCTCCCAGTCCACGGTAGGGAGGTCGGGGACGCACCGCTTATCCTCCGGACCCTGCCTACCCACTGCCGCGTCCACGGCCGTGGGTTTCCAGCCCTCTCAGGCTCCGCCGGGCGCGGGGGCTCTGGAATCCCGGGCAGTGTCGCCCTGATGCCAGCGGGAGGGCGGCGGAGCGCGGCCCCTCCGAGGCCCAGTCCTGCCGGGGCCGCGCCCTCGGGGGACCGGCTAGCGCTCCGGGCCTGCCGCGCTCTCACGGGTCGCACTCAAGGCAGTGCTCCCTCCATGAGCACTCTATGCGGTCATGAGAAGTCGGAGACATTCTGTGGCTCCTTGCACTAGTGATGTCCCATTGCCGGATATTGTTTATTTATTTATTTATTAAATTTTCAGTGCAATTAATTGCTTTTAATTTTCTAGGCATATTCAGAGTTGATATTGTAAGACATGAGAGACATAAATCTAATAAATATCCCACCCGCCTTAAAATACTGATGTAGCAGACCAATTAAAGGAGAGAGAAGCTCAAATAATAAAATGAAAAATTATGAATGTTGATATCCAATGGTTACAGTGATGACAGCAAGGAAGTCTCTGTTTTGTGGTATGTTTGGGTTTTTTTCCTATAGTATAACAAGTAGTTCTTAAGTAGGCAAATCATTATCCAGTGTATACAACCACTTTGGTTTTGTTAATACGGTTATATATATGTATGTTGTTTGCAGAACTTCAGCTGGCAGGAATGTTCACACTTCAGCATGTGATTGGCCAATACTCTATGCAAGAATAAATGAACTTGATGGTTCTCATTTAATTCAAGAGCAGCCACGTAGGTATTTATTTCAATTATAGTTTATTTATGTGAAGATTTTATGAAATATAAATGTAAATGCTTCTGTTGTGTCTTTCAGTGTGCCAGTTCTTGTTAATTACTTGATATGTTATTGAAAGTTTTGGTGGGTTTGTTTTGTTTAAAAGGGTACTTTGCTTTAAAGTAGCCACAGTACTATGGCATGGAAGAAAAAATATCAGATGATGTGGGAATTTGGTTATGCACGGAGATAAACACAAGTACTTCAATGGCAACCACTTTGTAGAATCTCACCCAAATTGCTAAAATGGTGTTTCAGGATATATACAGATTTTTGCAGGAAGCAAAGAAAGCAAACTAAGAAAGTGAGTGCAGTTAATCTAAAGAAACTGCTATAAGCAACAAAGATTCATAGAAGAGTAACTTATGCATGAATTCTAGAATTACTTTGTTAAAGTTGTCCAAGTAACTTAATGGACCTGCTCCAATAATATTTGCTATTTGAAAAAAAGATATTTCCACTATTCAAGAGTCTTGCTTCACCAAACCTGCAGGGAGTTCTCTTTGGGAACACCAGTTTTACTGATTTAAACCAAATATCTCTGTATTGGGCCAGAGGTTCAGAACAGATCAACTCTTTGTAATATTCATCTTAATATACTATGTCAGTTCTTCTGCAAACTGATCTTCCTATGCAGAAGGTGGACTTGGGTTGGAACTTTTGATTTTGAGTGATCGAGAGTGAACGATTGCTACCCTTCCTTCACTGCATATAAACATATTTTCAAATTGTTTGCTATGTTCTCCCTTACCTGCAAAGAACTATTAATTTCCCTGTCTCTGTCTCTACAGCAGTTTTACAGAAAAACATTGGGAGAAAGCAGTATCCATCATAAATAGATTCCTTGGCCGAACTTCATCTCTGAAGAATCAAACGTACAAAATAAAAGCTGGCTTATTTAAACTCCTCCCTAGAAAGCAGTTTCACAGTGTTACTCCACTTGCAGTTCCTAGAGCATAAATGTAGTCAAGCTGCATTAACTGCACATTTTCTTGAGCTGTATTAACATGGACAGAGAGCAATAGTGGGGTGTGTGGCAGCATGATCATATACAGAAACACTTTGGTCATTTACTCCATTACAGGACATACACTGATTTGTGTATACCAAAATGATGCTTGCCCTGGAAAATGATGCCCAGAGACCCTATGTAACATGTTCTATAGTTTTACATTGAAATGTGAGAGTGTTGGCTTCAAATGGTAACACCCTAAAATTATAAGACCCATAAAACAGTATAGTGAACTAGTGACTATGGTAAAGTAGAGGAAGGTCTAGATTTAGTAACATTTTAGGACTTCTCAGGGGAAGCAGCTGTTCAGTATTTTGAAAAGTGGTTTGTCCTCCCAGCAGCTGGTCTAAGCTTCTGCTTCATGCATTTCAAGGCTGAATCTGAAAACTACTGAGCAGTTTTAAGGGACTGACATCAGGAAGGACATTTAGATCACCATGTAGCTTCCCTTCTGCCATCACCTGCGTTCAGTTCCCTGTCCAGGTACTGTTGAGACAAGGAAGGAATCAGATTTAATTAATTCCTCCTCCATCCTTCCCCAGCCAACAAGGCCGCAGCCCAAGTATTTCTGCAGTGCTTGCAGTTTCAGGCTTAATCCTTTTTAGGTATTGACTTAAGGTGGGATGACTGAGAGGGAACCGAACACCTGGCCTTTTCTTCATTTCCTCCTAAAGAGAGAGATCCTCTCTTCTATTTGAACAATTTCATAGTTCATCAGGTGACTTTGCCATTGCCCATTGAAAAAATCATTTTCCTTTTTTCAGGACCTATGAATATTTGCTTCACCATCCATCCATTGCCAGAGAGCCTTTAATTTTTTTTTAACATTATCCTCAGAGGTAGCTGGAACTTCAGTCTCTGCAGATACCTTTTCTCACCCTTTTCAGGGCATTTCTTTTTGCTGAAGAAACTAATCAGAGGTTAAGATTTTTCTTGTGGTTAAATGGGGTTTCTATGTCCACCAGCACTGAGTCTTCAGCTGCAAAAACCTATGAGACCTACAAACTCACACATATATCTACATTTACATATGCACATTCATGCTGTCCTAAGAGAACAGAAGAGCTAGACTGGAATGTATTAACTGAAAGACAATCGGGAATAGAGATATATCTCTGATATGATCAAATTTTAAAACTAAGTAAAGGCCCAAGATTGGCAAAGACTTCAGCAGATCTTTATATACCTGTAATTTCTCCATTTACTGCTTACAGACTTCTTCGAAGCCATGAGTGTCTGACCTTGGGCCTATAATAACAGCTGTGTGTGATGGGCTTCTAGAAGTAACTAATGGAATTTCTCTTGGGCTATATGATAAAATGGCACATATCTGGAAATACTGCAGTCATGTCATACTAAAAATAAATCTGTGAATCATGATCATTCAGAATGACCAAGTGATTTTCTCTTTGTAATGATCTTCTCATTATAAATATGGCTTTAAATAAAAGAGTTCCATCTTGTTTTCAACTTTCTATTTATATCTATTTTGAATTATAACGGAAATACCAAAGTGTTTAGGTAGGAAGAGGGAAAAAAAAAAAAGCAAAGCCCAAAATCATTGGAGGAAGAAAAATGTTAACTATTTCTGCTGGCATGGTGCTGGCAAATACAGATATCTTACAATCATAATGGAGATTAGTAGAGCTGGGTGTGCGTATTTGTTATGGATCAAAGATAGGATATAGTGATTAGAAGAATGACAATGCTTTCAACACTCACAAAGGGATTGGATGTGTGATTTATAATACTAATTCCGCAAAACCTTTCCATAGCTGCTTACTGCACAAGGAATTCAATATAGATTGATCACTGGGGGGAAAAAATAGTATTTCCTTCAGCTAAGCTGGATGCAACTCACAAAAAGGTTTTCAGTATTGACACTCTCTGATTTAAAAGATATCCCCTCTGCCATTTACTCCACTCTTCTGCTACAGATTATTGTCCCCATAGTGTACCTGTCAGAGAACTTTGTGTGTTACGTTCTCAGCCCATAATTCACTTTTTAGTATTTTAGTATTTATTTACACTGAGTATTTAGGGCTATTTTATATATATACCTGGCAGAAATATTAAAGATGTTGATGGCCTGAAAGAGCAAACATTAACCTGTAGCCTGAGGATACATACCTCTGATTTTCTCTTTACTAGCAGTCAGATTCACAGATTCAGGTATGAATTTACCATTTTTTCTACTAGAAGACTTCAGACACTCATTCAAACTTTCTTTGTTCTAGCTCCTGATCTCTAAAATGGAATAATGCTCCTTGGACATCCTTGTGAAACTATATTTGTAAATATGCTCTTATCCTTTCTAGAACTATTGCATTGGTGAGTAGTTTTGAGCACGTATACTGCCATTTTGAGGAAGACTACACTAGTGCTTTGGTTGTAGCATGGAAAAAAAGGAAGAATTCAGCACCCCCAGTGGGGCTGTGCAAAGAGTTTCACAGCCAGGTAGAAAAGGATACCAGGCAAGGCTTAGCATTTAGTGAACAAACTAGATATGAGCCACTGATCCAGCAAAGTTATGCTCTTACTTTTCTTTTTGCTTCAAACAATTACTCTTCAGCCTTCCAAGGACTCTTTCTGGCATTTTCCGGAGGGCCTATACTGGACTATACATATTTCATAGGCACCATTCTGCCTCAGTTCCTCATTGCCTAGATTAAGACGGCTATCAGAAACACAATTAACTCCTCCTGAGTGTGTTCCAGTTGCCTTCCAAAGCCTGTGGGGTTCTTAAGGTCATCTCAGTCTGACTTCAGCATGAACTTAGACCATGTCAGAGATGCTCACTAGGGATGAGATTTCCTGCATGGCATGGACTTAGCCAATTTAGGACAAAAGAAACTGCATTTTTTAATATCTCCAATATTTTTTTTAATGATTGCTTTTCTTCTTAAAAAGAAAAAACCTTCCTTGTCAAATTAATAAATTAATAACTTGGATAATGCAATTTATGTGACATTAGAAAGCTTAGTGATCTGGTAAGGTCCAATTATGAAAAATAATAATGTGTATCCAGGGACTGAATTTGCAGAACGTTTTCCAAATCTAGATCCATTTTTTAAGTATAAGGATTCATCTAATGATTAAATTTTGGACTTTGCAATCTACAGAGATAGGACTTAGCTTGTTTAACTAAATACTTCAGGTTAATAAAAAGAAACACCTTCAGGCTTCAAGTATCACTGTGATCATTTAGGGAGAGGCAGATGCTTTTAATACCTGGGGAAAGGGGAAAAAGTTTTCCCTGTTTTCCTGTGTGTCAGAGACAAGAATCTCTGCAGATGTCATCTCTGGAACTCAAGCTGAGGATCTAGAGGATATATTGGCAACATTTCCTCCTGGAATGACTGCTAAGCAACTTGTGTGAGTTACTAGGGGAAAAATATAGCATTTGGTACTTAACTTGATGTAGATCTCCTTGGGTGTTCTACTCTCTTTCCTTACAAGACCTAGAGTCTAAAATGTGGTAACACAGGAAACATTTGTAAATCAAGACTTGAACCTTTCTTGCAACCTAACTGCATTCTCCAGGAGCTTGCCTCTGCTCTTTTGCAAGCAGAACTGACAGACAACAGATACAGTAAGATAACACAACATACTCATTTCCCATTTTATCGCAACTATTAACCTAAGAGGAGATTCATGTCTAAGGTATTTTTCTTTCTCCTAAGACTTTTTTTTTTTTTTTTTAATGCAAATCCTTCTTGTCATTCAGCAGCTTCTTACTGGAACTTCCTGATGCAAATACCTCTTCACATGCAGGGCTTTTTCTTCCACATCCCACTGTGACTCCTGCAGAGAGGAACTGTTCTAGGTAAATGAAATCATTGAAGCTTTACTTACTGTTTAACTAGTTTGAAATGAATCTGTTCTCCAGGCTTACATCTGCATTAAACTGCTAAGAGGATTCACTTTCAATGAGGCCATCGAACATTTCATTCCTGTTCTGAACTGCTCTAATAGCCTGGACTGCTAACAGAAATCTTTCAACACAGATGAACTGCTTGATATTCTACCTTCTGCTCCTCTAACTACTCTGTGATTCTTGCTAGAGAGAGAGAGAAGAAAATTAAGCACCAAATAGATAGGCTTCCTGGGGAGTAAGATGTCTTGCTAACAGAAGAAGAAAAACTGCTATTAATTGGGATCTAATGTGACTGGTTAATGAGTTTTTCATCTTCAATGACTTTTTAGTTGTATTATTAAGCTAAAACTTGGCCATCTAGCCTGGTGTAAGATGCATTATTTGCAAGAAAAACACTGGCTACCCCCTTGAACTCCAGGAATACAATTAGGCATGAGAAAAAACCCCTACAAATCTGTATCTGTGAGCTACCAAGAAAGAAGAGGGTAATAGGAGACATTCGCCCGTTAGATCAGTGGAGTTTTCAATCACTTCAGTGTCGTATTTGAATCCAATAACTGCAGTTCGTCCCTACAGTCCCTTGTTATCACATCAGTGTTTGAGGATCCAAAGTGAAGAAAGGAGAAAAAAAGAAAAAAAGACTATTTTTACTCACCATAAGAGACTAAAGTGGATTACAAGCATAATTCTGTGAACTGTTACAATCGAGATATTCATGGAAATGCCAGTGCTTTGCATTCAGATCATATGCAGGAAACGACTTCTTTTCCCCTTACTGCTATGAGCTGCTTTGCTTTGCTTGCTTTCTAGACAACCAGCCTTCTTGGGAACCTGATCAATGTGACTTTGTAGGTTTGTGCCATAGTTGATAGATTTAGTTGGATTTTCCACATTTTCTTTTAATTTAGGTGTTAATTTTTTATTCCTTTCCTGAAGTTTAATGATTTTTGGCACACTTTCTCTTTCCTATATTTGTTGGACACTGAAATGTTCATGTATTTTTTTAAATCCACTTTTAGTTCATACTTCATGTGTGAAAAGAGCTACTATTAAAATTTAACTTTCACCAGCAGGTGTCAAATTTGTTTGACACTTCTGTTCTCTGAAAGATTGGCCAATAAAACTACAAGACATGGGTCTAGGATTCTTCTCAAAGAGCTAGTTTCAGACTTTTTGCTCTTTTAATACTGCAAACCTGGTTGGTTTATGGACACTGAAATGGAGTATCTCCTGTTGCAGACAATCCCTAGAATTGAAAATAAAATACCAATAACAGAAATGTTATTGATAATGGTGAACCACACGCAGCTGAGTAGGTCTTTCATGTCTGAACTGACACTTGTACAGTAAGGAAAATTAGTTTGCTAGGAAAAATGTCTGCAATTGCACCGAGAAAGCGGTTGCACTGCCTGGTGCACAAGTTCCCAGAAAAGCAGTTCATATATTTAGTTTTCAGAGCAAAGTGTTAAAGGGTCTGACAGCAGAGCAAGGGTTGTTATGCACAGGAGAGAAATGAGGCTAAAAAGGTACAAGTCCCCTCGTTCATCCCGTGCCTTTCAGAAGCACGTGGATCAGCTGGAAGGAACACATTTCTAATGACATCTCCGGATGATGCTGACGCGTTTCAGCTCACTTAGGGCAGGAATTTCTCACCAATGCCCCCCACATGAAATGTTTCACGACCTCGTCTCCCAGAACGGTGTGTTACCGGGTGGGCCTTTCCCTCTGGGAGACCTCCTTCGCCAGGGTTTGTAGCGGGCGCTCCCGCTCTCTCTCCCATCGGGAGCTCGTTGCTCGGTTACGGAGCGGTCCTTGCCCTGTCGCTGCCTCCAGAGACGCGGCCGCGGATCCTCCTGATGCTGCGGGACCACGAGTGCCCGGAGCACTGTCGGGACACGTTGTGGAGCCTGCCCTGGGCCGTGCCTGGGCAGAAGTGGGGCTTGGATGGGACCGTGATCATTGTTTTTTGTGGTTTCGGGTGGTTTTTGTTGGTGGTGGTTGGTTGGTTGGTTTTTTTTTTGTTTGATTTTTTTTTAAGTGTAAAGTTCCTTGTGGTTGGAGAAAGTGTTGAGCTTTATTCTTTCTCTTTTTCTTTTTTCTCTTTGGAGTTTTCATCCAACTTTCGATTTGTACTTACAAAGACAGAAATTGATCAGTTGTTTCCTGACATAAATCGCCATTGCTGGTGATTCATTATACTTGTTTAGAACAGTCTTGTTAACACCAATGGGGCCCTTAGGAAAATAGAATAGCCCCTGAAAGGCTGGCATCTGTTTTTGTATATGAAATACAAAACCTCATTTCTGTTTGAATTTACAGGCTGCGTACAGTAAGAGAAAATTGTTAGAAAACATGAGTACTAATGAGTGGGTTATGTGGAAACACTGAATATGATTAAGAAACATGAGACTATATGTGGGGAATCACATTTGGATAGTCTGATGATCAAATAAGCAATAGTTACTGCTCCTAGAAACATGAGATTTAGCCCTTATTGGAAGACTTAACACCGGATCAATCTTATCAGTTAACATTATCCTCTCCAGAGGTCAGAGAATTCACATAAGCCTGTCATGAATATAAATAAAAATACTCCAAATTAATTCATTGTGTATTCTGAAGTTCACAGAAAGTAAGGACACAAACCCCCAAACTTCTGATCTCAGGATGATAAGAAGAAGAAATAAATCTGTAAAAGAAGAGTGAGCTGACAATAATCAGAGAAGGTGTTCTGAAAAAGTCAACAGAAGAAAATGCAATGTTAGTCATGAAAGTACAGTTGTAACACTGCCAGTAATACCATCATTTGCGAGTACCACTAAAAGAACATTTTAACAGTCAAGCACAAAGTGCCACCTCAGAAGTCAAGTTACTGCAGGTCTAATTTTCATGTTAATAGCTCCCTATCTCCTTAGAAAAGACAGAAGTTGTTAGTTAAGGGTAGAGTGTGTATACTACAGACGGATCATCAGAATTTAAAAAGATAAAACTCAAGAAATAGGTACTGTGATTAAAGATAGGGTTGAATTTAGCTCTGCATATTCTGATACAAGTGAAAGTATTTTAAAAAGGGGAAAAATAACCATGGAAAGCTGTAAGAAGAGAAGCAGAGTGATTTCAAAAGCAAAGCAGCAAGACTTAGATGTTGTATTGGGAACAGTTCTGGGAAAAGGAAGAAAGCAGCCAAGTGTGAGGTCTGCTTAAGAGCAGTTGGAAGAGGCAAGAGATGTGACTAGACCAGACATTTCATAAATATACGAGAACTTCCAGCAGAGCAAACCTGAAGATTCTACTTCCATACCAGGGCTGCTTGTGAAAATGGTTGCAAGGTCTATTGATGAAATAATTGCTTCCCTGCAGTATAATTCTCTATCTCACTCAGACCAGATGATCAAAGAACTCCTGGAGAGTGTTCTTGGCCAGAAATACAACATAAAAATGGAAGTAGGTGAACCAGAACAAGAGCAATATTTTTCTCTTTGGTAAATATTTATTTTACAAGAGTTGTATATTTTTTTTCAACTCCTGCAATGTGTTACAACACAGAAGCCAGACAAAACAAATGGATAAAGACATTAATGTATCACAGAATATCCTTCACTCTTTCTTCTACTAGTTTTTTGATGTCCCTTAAAAATGAAAATGAGTCAATATCAAAATACATTAAAACATAATGGTGTTTTTGGATGTTATTTTTATTATACTGCTTGAAGGTTAATATATATTTTTCTTGACTGTCCTTTCCCTTTTTAAGATGACATATTCCAGTCTGACAGATGACAAAAATACATCAAATGCCTTTGGAATATCATTGGAAGTATAGCTTCTTTTAGTTATTGTTTAATTTGTGAAGTGTCTTGAAAAGACAATTTTTATTGTCATAGGTAGATCATGTAAACAGCTGTAGGAGAGTCCCTTCAACTAATTACATCAGGTGATATCAGTAATACCAGGTAGACAGTAGAGAAAACTTTCCTAGATTTTCACCAGAAGGTTGCCAATTAATTTTTTAACTAGACTAATAACTTAGTATCAGATGGCTCTTTGCCCTCTCTTATCAAGGCTGATAATTTTGTTTCAGTTTCACGACAGCTGAAATTTACAGTAACTTACATTCCCTTAATGTGTGATTGACTGTTTGGTGATTAAATGCAAAAACTAAAAGAGAAAAAACCCACCAGTTAATTTAAATGTCAAAGACCATGAGCAACAATGGTATGGAGTTTCATTTCCAGTAGATTTATGTCCTCTGATTTTCTTCTGAAAGGTATTGTGTGTGATTGAGGTGTTCACAGTGTCTCCACTCTGTATTTTTTGCTGTATTTCAAGTGGCATCAAAATTAGAGAAGACTTTTCTCAGTGGTGCAGCATTGGGGCGGTTCCTCTTAATTGCTTAAGAATATTGTGATATTTAATTCTTTATACCTAATACTTGCATCAATCATGTTTAAAGTAAAATGTAAATTTGAACCTGGTAATGACTTCCTGTTCCAGTTGCTAGTTCTTTAATGGTTTTTTAGGCACAGAGATATGAACATCAATGAGGATGAATGAGACCCTTGTTGATTACGTGGGGGGGTTGTTTTTAGAGGTTTTTTTTTTTCATTTGTTTGGGGTTTTTTTGTTGTTTTGTTTGGTTTTGGGGTATTTTTCAAAGGCTTTTGCAGCAGGTATCTCACGAAATAAAGCGAACATATAAGTAGGTTGAAGACTCTAGCAATTCTTTATTATTATTATGCATGGATTATCTATTTTACAGTGAGCATCAAGGCTTGTCGTCTCTAATGAAGTAAGAAATGTACAGTTTTAAATGAAAAAAAAGACAAGAATGGAACTGATAAAATGAAACCATGCTCTCAAAATTAAATGTGGGTTTTTTTCATTTTTAATAGGAATTCAAGAAACTTACGTTCTCCGTATCTTATTCTTGCTCTTGCAATGACTGATTAGTGTTGACACTTTATGGTGTTGCTGTGGGAGCTGAGTGCTGGTTTCCCCCCATCAAAAGACCGTAATCCAGGGAATGGAATGCCACCTCCGTGCAACATTATTACTTAGTCCTATGTCCTTTGGGGAAAATCAGTTATCAATAATATTTCCTACGTATTTTCTGTGAAACAAATAGAATTTCTATTATGAGAATAATGTAATTTCCAACGCCTGGAGTAATTTTGTTGCCTTGAGACTTGTTGCTGGCTCTGAAATATTGAGTTACTAAGCAAATGTTGGGTTTATTATCCATAGGAGAGTGTTTATACTAATCTCATAAGTGCATTTTCTTAGTGAAGAACTTGTAGCTCCTCTTTAGTTAGTTACTCTGATGAGCTTGTGAGGGTGGTATGTAAATTAACAACATTTATATTCCCTAAAAAGAACATTAAATTTGAATGCTTCTGTTAAACAAGAATTATACAATCCACTGTACTATCATCAAGACAACATAAAACGTACTTAAGGTTTTCTTAAAAAATCTCTAGCTCTTGTCAGCTAGTCTCAGTAATAAGGCTTTCAGACTTTCTCCATAATGCATTAGTATTCTCAAAAGTAGTTTGATGGAGAATAATTACTGTTAAAATTCAAGAAGAGGTACACTTCTTTTTTTTTAATTTTTATTATTAAGTTTTATTTTCATAAAGTTGCACAAAACTACCTAGGGACAGATATTGAGTAGGTGGTTTACATGTGTTGACTTCTGAAATATACTGTTCATTTTTTTTTTATCAGATAGACTGTAATCTCTCAGGGTTTCAAGCTTTGTCAAAGGGGTGCAGGGTCATTAGTTATGTTTATGTATAAATACTTTTGGTGTTGTTCTAGATACAGTGGCCAGGCCCAGTTTATCACTATGTGAGTATAAACAAAACTGTGTCTACACCCTCTGTGTCATTCCTGATGAACTGCTAATAACTAGTCATTTGCAGCAGCTGCCCAGGGCACACCTGACACCTCAGGATACATGCTTAGTGTTAAAGAACCCTGCGAGGCACGAGAATGCTTCTGTCTTCACACCAGTGACTCAGCTGTGATAACTCCCCTCTGGGCAGGCATTAGCACCTTCACACCCATCCTGAGGGGTCATGTCTGCTAATGGGACATTAGGGGTTGACACAGTAGGCAGCTGCAATGACCTAGACCATCAGAGACTCCAAAAATATCCCGTGACTCAGAGCTAAAGCACACACTGTGAAACTCCTCGCCCTGGGGGAGGTACTGGGTGTTCCCACCTGAACCTGAACATATATAATCTTTGGATTTTGGGGCTTCAGTACCACTTGTCAGATGCAGAGGACTGGAATCCCAACAGGACTGTGACTGCCTTTTTTGACAAGACTGTGACCATCATCCTCACCAAAATGTTTTCCTTTCCTTTTACTTTGCACTCAGGGGGACCATGGGGCGCTCAGCACAGGGGCCAATGAACAACATTCTGTGTTCCAGGGTGCTGGGTTATATGTCTGTTTTTTGTGGGTTAAAACTAGTTTTTCTCTCTATCATTTTATATATTGTAATCTGTTTAGCAAACTGTAACTCTGATTTGTAATCTCTCTTGACTTGGGTTAATTTCTCCTGCTGGTTTACCTTTAAACTAGCACAGATGTATAAACAAAACCATGATGAATTTATACAAATAAACATATTTGTATATTCACACATCTAGATAACTGTTCTGTCATCTATTTGAGTCTGCACTGGTTATATCAAGGTCTTTTCTGCATTTTGCTTGTCAAAACAGGGAGGAAATTGATTTAGTTTAAATCATGAAACTATTAAATGATGAATCAAAGGAATACCAGATTAAAATATTTAAGTAAGATACATTTAGAGGTAATTATTAAAACCCAAACAAAACCTAAACAGCAACAATAAACCCCCTCCTTAGTTTTCTGTATGTTGAGGTTAATAGTGAGGGGATTTTAACTACAAAAGATACCACTGACATACCAAAATGACCAAAAATTTTAAAATGGTTTGTAATATATTATCAAGGTGTTTGGGTAAATAATCTTCTACATCTGTGGGGAAAGAGGCTATGTATAATAAAGCTATTTGTAAAAGATGCAGTAGAAGTTCACGTCACAGGGTTAAAATACTAGAGCAGGAAACAGCTTCCTCAAGGATGGGCAGAACACTCAAGAACATATTTCCACAGGAATTGAGAGTTGCCACAGTTCTCAATACTTTTATTTGCTAAAGTTTGTATCACACTACTTTGTCCTTTTTTTCGTTAATGCAAACACATGGACATATATAGACAGTAAATATCATTTCATTAAAATAACACAATAGCATTGTGCCTGTGATTCACCCATGGGGAGTGGACGAAAGAGAAAACACTCAACAAAATAAAGTAATCACATACCATGTACAGGTGTTTAAAATGAAATTAAGATAATATTTGCTCATATAATTACTTTGTTTTTGACAGAGCAGGAAACTTACTATGTAAAATTTACATATTATACAATGCTTTAGAAGCATAAGTTGATCCAGTCTGATTTTGTGAAAGTTCCTATTTGATTCCATGAACTGGACAATAAATTGTAGGGGGAAAGAATCACAGACAGCTTGGATGGACTGTAATATTTAACAGTCTATGGTAATCAGCATGTTTGAAAAGATGCATGTGTTGCAAAGGAGAGAAAGGTTGTTTGTACAGCCTGAGAAGGTAATGCTGGATCTGTTTCTTTTAGTCTGAGTTGTTACTCCATTCCTCTGTTTTAGTTTCTTGCTCTCATGGTGATGAACAAATATGTAATATGAATTGTTTTTTTCTTAAGCTGTCTTTTCTGTCAAAGGTAAATAAATTATTAAGGCTTTGGTTAAAAGCAAAACATCAACACGTACATGTACATGCAAGGCCATAGCTTTTTATTGCTTTCTAGTTTACATTTTTGTAGCAAAATATATATCCATCACTTTGTGTTGGCCTACAGATTCCTTTTTTGCCTTTTCATTTTCTAATGTGCAAGAAAAATGTTACTGTTCAGAACATGCTTCTTACATGATAATAAGGTCAAATGCTAGAACCACTAGACCTTAAAAAATTAGTATTTTTAGATTGCTAGGTGGACAATGCACTCTGCCCAAAATTTCTACTGTGTGGAAGATTCTTACATGAAAAAAGAAGTGGACATTCGTAATGCCAGCAAAGGATGACATGACAGACTGTTTCTAATACATGTTCAACTTACAGCTTTACCGCATTCTTTCATCATCTCGTGGCTCTGAAATACTTTCCCCAGAAATATTTAACACTTCTTTAGCAGTTTTAACGAGCAGTACTCTGAAATGAAATGTAGTTTATATGTGACACTTGTTTGCTGCTGCTATCTTTAAAACTTGGTTCCTCACGCCGGTGTATGGCACAAATGATCAAGTACGTGTGTGCTGACTTACATGCATGTAAGCAGAATAGCTGCTTAGGAAGCATACTGTCCTTGAAACTGCCATCTATTCTGAGAGTTTTTGCTGCATTTCAATTCTGCCTTTCCCCCCGCCACACCCCCAGATATACTGTATCCAAAAGAGGATGTTGAACCATTCTTTTAATGTGAAAGTATAGTATATGTGGGAACTGAGAACTTCAAATTTTGTGATTGATTTCCTGCTAGTGGAGGAATTATAATTTTCTTCTGCATAGAAAATGATTAACTGAAAATTGTGCTCAGCTTGTAAACTTCTCTACTATGAGCAGTTCCATGGAGGAGTTATTTATATTAGGGAGTTAAGCACATATGTAAATGTTTGCAAAAGATGAGCCTAAGATCATTTGTCTCTGAATGCTCTTGTTTCTTTCAAACTAATTTGTATAACGAAGACTCAAACTTTGATTTATGCATGTATGTTGTTTTGATGCTGTTTTGTTCTCTATGGTAGTAGTATAATTTTTTTTTTTATTTACCATTCTTATTTGACACTAGTTTTCTTCTCTTGCTTATACAACAGCCACAAATTGAACATGAGGAAATAAAAAATTAATCTCAAGCCTTGTCAAGTTTGCACCAAGCAAGCTTGGTAACATTCTGAATTATCTAGGAATGTTAAAATATAAGTTAATAGTGCTTCTGTTTGCTAACAGTTGTTAAGATAGGTAGTTCATATTTTAAACCGATAAAACTGGAAAGGAAATTAAACAGTCCTTGAAAATATTTTGATACTTCATACATCACAAGTATACCTCTATTTTTCTCTCTTTCATTTTTGTGTCTCTTGTTCTTTCTTTTTCATATGAGATTTGATTTTCCAACTGCTGGATATACAGAATTTTGCTTTTATTAAGTAATGTACTGACTAGGAAAATGGAATTATAAGACACCCATCTGTAGTCATACATATTAGTGGCCATCATTTATGCCTTTCATTCAAACTATTTTCAAAAGTCAAATACTTGAACTTAGATATGTTTGGGGAATTGATCAGTGTTTAGAGGCATTTCTCTTTATTTGCTTTAAAGGATCATAAATCTATTGATATAAATTTCTGATACGTGTTTCTTCCTATATTTTGCAGCTTTTTCTAACCAGTGCATTTTATAGAAATGGACCAGATTTTTGATAAGAAATTTCTATAGATAATATTATATACTGTTAATCTTTGTAGGTCCTTTTCCTATTACTATGTTTATTTTTGAAATTTAATTAGCTATTGAGGAAATATTTGGCTTATGATAAAATTGATACAATGTTCTAGGTACTTCATGGATGTTGAAAAAATAATTGCATATAATAAATATTGTACTGAATTACCTGTCATGGAGGACAAAAATGTTTTTTAAAAAAATTCTGCATTCATCTTTCACATTGATTCCCCCTCCCCCACCCCTTTCTCTCAGGAGTTCAGAAAGAATCTCAAGGAGCAGAAAATGAATCTTGGCCTAAAGATGAGCTGTTAACATATAATAAGTGGGTGAAACAGGTAAGCAAGCTTTATACTACTGTGAGACAGTATTAGTTTTCCCATGGTTAAGGTTTTGATGCTTTATAACATAGAGAGGCCTGCAAACTCTTTCCTTACCACTTGCCCTTTAAAAGAAGATTTTCTATAAAACAGGTCTTCATACTGGTCTTGCAGCTTAACATTAGAGGAAAAAACGAATTGAGGTTCATTCGGTCAGATGTTGGGTTAGGCTTTTCTTTATGAGATTGGAAAGAAGATTATACATGAAACAATGTATAAATAGAATCCTAATCTACATTTAACAAGTGGATGCCTTCCTGCAGTATGGTTTAATGCTCAATATCCTTTTAGTTTTGTGATATTTCACATGACAAAAATTATCGTTAGGATATAAATTCTGAAAAGCTTAGATTTTTTTAGAAGAGAACACAAATCAAGGTTATAGAGACAGTACCACAGAGAACAAATGTATTGCCAAGATTGAATAATGTCTTTTCTCCTCTGTTGTCAGTTTCTACAATTCTAGTATTTCAGGGATATAACCAGATACTAAAATGAAACCCTATCTTGATTTCTTCTGCGGCTTTGATGTAAAGGATTACTTTGTCCAAAAATTATTATCTATGTTTATTGCGAAACAGAATAACAGTATTTATAACATTCACAATGATATAATGAGAAAGACAACCAAGAATGTGATAAGATTCCACCAGGCAGAGTTATGTGCAGAGGTACCAGATAACATTAGCCTAAACTTAAATAAATGGGATGATCATAAGTTTGGATAAACGACATGGGAAGACAGATACAGGCGTTGAAATGGAGATAAAACATCAAAATGAAAAGAGGATGAGAGAGACACATGTGGAATGCTTTTTGATGGCCCAGTATTTGTGAGTGTTGTTTCAAGGTCTAGTTATCATAAGGCCGAGGTCTAGTCAAAATGAGAAACCCTCTGAATGTCTAAGGGCCTTGCTTCAGCAGCTTCTTTAGCTCCTCCCACAGTAGTTTGGCCTTGATTGTGCCTCTTTAAAATGTGCGGAGAAAGGGATAGAGAGGTAGGTACATGCATAGAATTCCATTTTCCATATTTTCCTGACCAATTTTAGGACAGCCAAGAACCAAAGATGCACACAGCTTACTCTGAGAGCTAAAGGACAGGGGAGCTCTGAGAGTGAGTCACAGAGCGATGACAGAAATTCCCCATCTGTTCTGGCACTGCATTCTGGAATGGGGCTACAGCAGGCATGAAATACAGCCCTAAGTGGCCTGGTGATGCAGGCCTGAGCAGTTCCACTTGGGAGGCATTCTTCTATGTTTAAGGATTAGTATTTCCTAATGCCTTTTGTGGCAGTGAAGTAATTTCTGTTAAATGGATTGGAGTTCTTCTGTGGAAGAAAATGGAGGAAAATTAAATTATATTACTATTTAAAAATCCTGCTAAATTAGAAAAAAATGCTACATTTTTGAAAATGCCCTTACAATATTTGTCAGTTTACAGGTTAGAAATGTTTCTAATACTTCAGTAACTCAAATCTCATTTGCCATCTATAGTTGGTTATAATGTTTTATATCATTAATATTAATCATGGAATCATTCAGTTTTGAAAAAATCTCTACAATTATCAAGTTCAACCATTAACCTAACACTGCCAAGTCCTTCACTAAGCCATGTCCTAAGGGCCACATCTACATGTCTTTTAAATGCCTTCAGGGATGGTGACTTCACCCCTTCCCTGAGCAGCCTGTTCCAAAGCTTGACAACCCTTTCCGTGAAGACGTTTTTCCTAATATCTAATCTAAACCTCCTATGGTGCAACTTCAGACCATTTCCTTTTGTTCTGTTCCTTGTCACTTGGGAGAAGAGACTCACCCCCACCTTGTAACAACCTCCTTTTAGGTAGTTTTAGAGAGTGATGAGGTGTCTTAGTTCAAAGGAGAACTAAGATATCTATATTGGCCAATAAATAATCCCTCTCCTTTAAATTTAGAGAACAGAACTTTAATTAGGAAAAATATATTTAAAGGAAAAAATAACAGTTCTTAACCACAACACTTATATATATATATATATACAACAACAATCTGTAACAAACCCCTCCACCCCCAAATGGCAAGGCAAAACAGTCTAAAAGGTCCTCTTGGCTACTCCCCAAGAAAGGGAAGTGTGATTATATCCACGGACAGCAGGTGGCGCTGTCGCGCCCACCCAGCTGGGCTCTCTGACCTGTTGGTGCAGATGATGGCTGTGGTCGAGTCAGGAGTGATGGTCGTAGTCTGATCGAGAGCAATGGTTTCCTCCTGTCGAGGTCCTGCTGCTCCTCTAGATCCAACAAGCTGCTCAAGGCCTTCTGAGCCCCGTTTATGTACCCTCAGGGAGCACCCAGTCCCTCCCCCAGGGCGGGGACTCACACAATGGGTGATTAACTCTATGAGTCATGGGGTATGGTTAAGCTGTTGATGGCCCATTAGCAGCCACACCCCCTCAGGCCGGGTGTGAGGGTGCTAACAGCTTCCTGGGCAGGAACTGCAAATGGTCCATTGTTCTTGGGGAATGAATAGAGGGTGTAGAATACACAGCTTTAATCACGCCCACATAGTGATAACTGGTCCCTCCTGCTGAACTAGGACATGAGGTCTCATCTCAGATACCGTATCCCCAGACTAATTAACCCCAGCTCCCTCAGTCATTCCCCATAAGGCTTGTGCTCCAGACACCAGCTCTGTTGCCCTTCTGTGGACACACTCCAGCACCTCAGTGTCTTTCTTGTAGTGAGAGGACCAAAACTGAGCACAGGATTTGAGGTGAATGCCAAATACAGGGGGACAATCTCTGCCTTAGTCCCGTTGGTCACACAATTTCTAATACAAGCCTGGATGCCACTGGCCTTCCTGGCCACCTGGACACACGCTGGATCATGTTCAGAGGCTGTCAACCAGCACTGCCAGGTCCTTTTCTTCTTACCGTCTTTCCAGATGCTCTTCCCCCAGCCTGTAGGATTGCATGGAGTTGTTGTGACCCAAGTGCAGGACCCAGCACTTTGCCTTGTTGCACCTTATTCAACTGTCCTTGGCCCATTGTTCCAGCCTGTCCAGATTCTTCTATAGAACTTTCCTACCGTCATGCAGATCACTCCTGCCCAACTTGGCGTTGTCTCTGAACTTGCTGAGGGTGCACTCAATCCTCTCATCCAGATCATCAATAAAGATATATAACAGGACTGGCTGCAATACTGCGCCCTGAGGAACAGCACTGGTGATGAGCCACCAGCTGGATTTATTTCCACTCACCACCACTCTGAGCCTTTACCTCACCCACCAAACAGGACATCTTGTCATAGGAGGAGATTAGGGTAGTTGCACAGGACCTGCCTTTCATAGACCTGTGCTGACTGGGCCTGAAACCCCAGTTGTCCTGTATATGCCATGTGATGGCAGTTGAGATGATTTGCTCCATGACCTTTCAGAGCACTGAGGTCAGGCTGACAGGCCTCTAGTTCCCTGGATTCTCCATCAGTCCCTTCTTGCAGGTGAATGTCACATTTACTAACTTCCAGACAACTGGGACCTCCTTAGTTAGCCAGGACTACTGATAAATGATTGCAAATGGTCTGGTTAGCACTTTTGACAGTTCCCTCAGTACTTTTGGGTGGATGCCGTCTGGCCCCACAGGCTCATTTGAGTCTAAGTAGTATAGCAAGTCACTGATCTTCTGTTGAATTATGGGGCTTCATTCTGCTCCCTGTCCCTGTCTTGCAGCTCAGAGGGCTGGGTACCTGGAAAATAGCTGGTCTTTCTGTTAGAGACTGAGGCAAGGAAGACATTAATAATGACATTTTTAGGTGGTTCTAAGAGGTGGTTCTCTGCAACATCGTTCTGTTGATTGCAAAACTAAATATGCTAAATAATGTATAAAAAACATACAGTACAAAGTCACTGATGGTAATTTTTATAATATTAAAGAATGTAGTAAGATAATTTATTACTTCTAATTATATACTACTATTTGCTAACAGAACAGTTTCCCAGTTATTTAGCAGTACTGGGATACTGTGATGATGTATTTAGACAATATTACGTATTTGGGGCAGCATGACACTTCTGTAATGCATTGATAGGATTGTTGCAACTATGCTCATCAATGTGTGTTCAGTGATCTTACAAGATAAATTAATTTGCAAGATTGGCAACTGAAGAGATAATATACATTTTGTTGTACTTAACACAAGTGCTACATAATTCAATCATATTATTCAATTTGAAAGTGAATGTTTTCACTTTTACACATGGAAAAAATTAATGAAGAAAAATTTTTAGAAAGATAAATCATTTTAAAAACTCATATCTACTAGCTAAAGGCTCTAATGCATCCTTAGCAGACCTGTTTTTATACAGACTAATGGCAATGTATTATAAATTAGCATTTCAATAAACATTGGTATGTTTTTGTGACATTTTACTTTTGCAAATATTTTGGTTTACTTAGTGGGCTGCAGAACCCATGCAATTTCAAGATAAATTGATTGATTGTGTGGATGAACTTGCAAATTTGGTTATACACAAAGCAGTCAGATAAAAAAAATGCAGATATTTGCTTTAGTTACTGTAATTTTATGTTACATCTGTAACTAAATTACATAAATATTTTCATGGAAAAGGTGTATGTTAGTTCACTGGTGTTCCTACAAAGAAAATTAAATAGAATATGAGATTGTATAAATTTAAATGTCCATGTCATAATAAGTGTATTGGGTCATGTTCTCCAATTTTAGGTTTAAAGGAAATCCCATCTGCTTAAATAGCCTCCATTATTCATTTGCAAGAGTGTGTTGAAGTTCCCTTCCATGATCTGTTTCACAAGACAAGCCAAGATCACAGAACTTTGACTCACGATTTTAAAATAGCATCTGCTGTAATTTGGGTTTGGGGGATTTCAATTAACCATGTTGATTTGTAAGACATCAACAAATGTTGCTGAGTATCTTCTGTTTCTTTCGATATCACCCATATGTGATTTAAGTATCTGGGCATTCCAAAAGCTGGAAATGGCAATGCATCTAATCAGGCTACCTTTTTCCTTTAAATTTGACAAGAGATCATGACAGATACTTTACCTGACATTAAAAAGAAAAAATCATAGTCTTATATTTGATTCATTTTATTGATACATGTTCAGGCAGATATATTACTTTCAAGCTTTTCTGTATTTAGCTTTGTTGACTTACTTTCTTGGTGTAGAATTTTGATCAGCTTCCGGTTTCTCTGGTAAACATCAAATATCTGACTTTGGTCCTTCATGTTTTTTGATATATGTGCTGATATAAACAGTGGTGTTGGTTTCAAAAATAAACTAATAACATATGAAACAATTTTAATTTTGAATAAACCTTTTCAGAAGGTAGTGACTCATTTAGGTATACAGTTCTCAGTTACCTTTTACTTGGTGATTTATGTACTTGCATATGAACTATAAACTTCCCTCATTTTTTCCTGAAGTGATTTCTTTTAAGAACTTAAATACTACAGAAGTTATCAATAAACATTGTGCCCAATTATGTTCTGGGATAAATAAAGCTTGTGAATGGACAAAGCAGAGTAAAATTCTTTATTTTTATGATTCATTTAACCAGATATGTGACTGAAAACTAAATTAGAAAGGCATTTGCTTACAATACCTGTGTTCTTTGGGTTTCTAAACTAATGTGTCCAGTCTTACAGACTTGCAGAATTAATTACCACGGTGTGGCAGGAAGACCTGGGCCCAAAATTGGACCTACTTTTCATATTGAGATAAACAATTCTTTTCAAGACAAAGCCTTGAACCTTTGTTAAATTAATTAACAAAATTAATTTTCTCCATGTTGTTCTGTTTCTGTCCATCTTGTTTATGCGAAGATTATACTTGTTTATTTTCTTGAACCTCTTTTGTTGTGTTACATACACAAGCTTTTAAGTGTAGTTGAGAAGAATCCTTTCTATCAATGGCACTGCTAGTTTGTTTTAGAGACGTTTAACAGCCTACAGGAAACAGAATTGCGGAATGGTTGAGGTTAGAGTAGACCTCTGGAGGTCATCACAACATGGAAAAAGCAGCACAAAGGTATAGATTCTGAAGTTCAGGTTTATGAAACAGGTGCAGATATTTAGGCAGCAGTATAGTACTTCAGTAGTTCCTTTCCCTTGCTTTTTGCTCTTGCTCCTGGATTGTGGTGAGTTGTCCTGGACAAAATTTCTATGTGGGGACACTACAAAGAGAATCAGAGATCTAGATTAATTTCTCTCTTCCCTCCACACCGTTTTTTATTTTTTAGTATGTTTTTTTCAGCATGGATCAGTTCTTTGATTTATTTCATGGTGTGAAAAAATAATTTTTGAGGCAAGTAATATATAGGAATGAGCAGCTGTGTGTGGAAACAGTAGGAATTCCTACCATCTCTATTCCTGTTGAAGTTCCTCTATTTAATAAACATAACCTTGAAGTAACTTTCCTAAAAATATCATCCTTCAAACTATGTGTATGTTTGAATTTGCTTAAAAATACAATGCAAATTGCAGATGTGTTCATGATATTCTAAGTTTATTAGTTCTGCATATTAATATTATGATTTTAATGTTAAAAGATTATTCTTTTGTAGTGAAATATGGTCATCTTACACACTATTCAGAAAAACAATTCAGATAGGGTACATTGGAAATTTTGCTTTATCACACTTTCCTGCTTATTCCTTATACTGAAAAGCTGTGGGCACTGCTCTGATATGTGTAGTGACAACAGTTCTAAACTGCTGTAGTTTAATTGAAGTGTGTTGTTCTGATAATCAGAGTTGTTTGTGTGCCATTGCTCCTTGTACTACTCCAGAGTGGGGATGAAAATATCCAGGTAACTTAGCAGTTTGTAATTCTGTCTTTATCTGCTGCTCATAAACATTTGAGGCTCTATCCTTGGATGTGTTATAGGTAGAAGGAAATGCAATATAAAAAATTAAATGAGATGAAATTCAGAAAGAGCTACAAGAAACATGACTTTCAACAATCTTTGGCTTCTCAGGCTTCAAATACCAAGTGATTTTTTAATCTTATTTCATTATTATAAGAAAATTACGGAAAATATATCAAGTTATTGGTGGACAACATGATAGCTGAGTTTGGAGAAGAAATAATGCCATCCCCCAAATATGGATCTGAACACTTATAATTTCATATCTAAATTATCAGATTTAGTTTGGTACCTCTGGTTTTAATTTTCTGTTTATCTTCTTGAAATTGTTCTGATATGGTTTTAAAATCCACAGGGCCTATTCAGTCCTGTTATATGCAGAGGAAACTTCTCTTGACTGCATCAGAAACTGAAGTTGCTTATGTGGGGTTGAATTTGTCCATAAAATTTCAAGCATAATCTAATCAAAATAATTAAAAACAAACAATGGAAAATACCACAAATTTAATATAAGCAATGCCAGCTGTAAGTCATCATCTTTAAATAGAGAAGATGTATTAAAAATTCATTAGCCTGAATTTGTATTACAGTCAGTGCTAGCCTGAAATTCAGGAGATTTTACATGGAGAGCTATATTTTAAGGACAATGCTTATTACTTTGTTCTTGCCATGCGTTATATCTGTCATTCTGTAGTAGGAGTGCAGATTACAAAAGGAGTGCAGGTTACAAAAGTAGTACAGACCGTGTCCTAATTTAACTGCTCCTGTCCATCCCATATCAAGTCAGACTTTTCAGTTTTATGGTCTTCGTTGCTAATAAGATCTTTACAGATAGCTTTGTTTAGATGTATCATAGGTTACTTCTTCACTTCCCTATAAGAAAAGAGGAAAAGAAAAAAGAAGCTTTATTTACTAGATTTTGTTGTTCTTAGGGTCCTGAAAGGCCTATTGGATACAGAAGAGAGCCTTTTTATGGCAGGCCTTAAGTTTGTACATGGATAATACTTTCAATTAAGTAGCTGAGAATAGTCATGGGAAAAGAATGCTTAAGTTTATGAAACAGTCAAATTGGCATTTAAGTGACCCTTTGCATGCCATTGCTTATCTGCATTGCTTAAAGATCATTTGGTTAGCAAGATTATATATTAAAACAAATAGTGTCAACAGACAATGAGTGCTTTACCTTCAATAAATACTTACTGTCAGATTATCAATGGTGCAGAAACTGCACAATTTTCTAAAAAACCTGTATTTAGTGCATTAAGTGAAGGTAATGTAGGCCACACACATAGTATTGTTTTTTCATGTCCCCTTTTTCAAAGAATGATAAATAGTCTATTTTAGGAGAGTGTGTGCTGTAAAAACATTCACCTTTACCTGCAGCATGCCCTAAATATTTCAGTTTACATTGATAAGGCATTCATTTTGTTCATTCAATAAAATGATAACTTCTACACAAGAGAAGTACTGGTAATGCAACTAAGATAGCATTCAAATTGGTTTTACTTATTTAAAGTAAGTGATAAAACTTAGAGAAAAAGTTCCTGAAAATTTTGAAATAATTTTGTCAGCCATCATTTACAGAAATCATTCCAAATGTTGTAAGTTTAAAGTTAAACAGTTTTCCATCTATTTTTGATTTTTATTTTTATTGTGTGGTAATTGCATTCTAGAGACAGTGACCTGTATTACAGCATTCTAAACTGCTGTAAACATTTATTAAGATTATATTCTTGCGATCGAGTTAAAAAAACAGTGAAATACTTATTTCTAATTTTAAAATAATGTAATTTTCTTATTAAAGCACTGATTTCTGATTTCATACTCCAGAACAGTTACTTATTTCTGTTCATGCTGTAAAACTATTCCATTAGTTGAAAAACAAATAGCCCTTGTGTCAAAGGGGTTGCTGTAGACATGCCTAATCAATCTTATATATTGTAAGATTGAGTTGCTTTTGAAATAGAATATTTCATTTTTATGTTTAACTTTCACATTTTATTTCATAAACCTGACCCTCTTCTCTTTCAGGCAAAAAACCCATTGGTTTTGGTAGAGACTTTGGATTGTAAGATCTGTGAAACTGTCTTGTTGAAGCATAATGTAGCTAGGTTCTTTTCTATACATTAAAGTTGTGTAAATAAAGTATGACTTGAAAAGATTGTTTTGAGTAGTTTTAATTAAAATAAAGAGGTTTATTGACACTGTGGGGTTGTCATGTACCTATAAACCTCCAGACTCAAACTGTATTAATGTAATGGAGATGTGTCTGATATATATTTCATGTGATAATATTTTGATTGTGAGTCAAAGTTTATTACACTGATTTCCATGCAATGTTTTTCCATCAGAAGTGTGACTTTTGCTCTTTTTGCTGTAATTTTTTTCAGAAAATGTAAAAAAAATAGAAATAAAATATTTTGGACTGTGAATATGTATTCAATGATAAATAAAGCTTGTGTTTTTCTTTATTTAATTTTATAATTCTTAATGATTTCCCCCTTATAATATCTGCTTATAATATAAGGCATAGGTCTCTACAATAAAAAGTCAAGTTATTGAAAGTGTCATTGTCCCAGGAGAAGCTGGGACAAAACAGTTAAACCTGAAAACTGTTCTGTGTAATTTCAAAGTGGAATTTCAGCCATTTTCATTTGGGATTTTCTCCTAAAATATGAAGGTGCTTATGAACTTTAATTAAAGTATCCTACATTTGGGGAGCCATTTTTGATTTTTTTTTTTAACATCTCAGACATCTTCCATATATTGCTCTTCACATTGTAACTGTCTGCATGTTAGACATTTATTAACTTGGTAGAGTTCATACAGTAGCCAGAGACTGTGTTTAGAATTTGATCCATGGCCGGTGGAAGTCAATAGACTTTCATTACCTTTAGTACAACTTTGATTGGAGAGTTAAATGGTAGAATTTTTTAGTTATTAACTTTTCAAAGATAGTCAAAGATCCTGTGTTTCTTCTAAAATCAACAGCTGAAGTGAAAAGCTAGGAAGAAGTTCAAGTGATGGCATAGTGTAAAACTAATTCAAAGTTTTAAGAGTATTTACAAGATACTCTCCCCTAGGAGACAATTTGAAGATAAATGTATATGTAACATTTTTGCACATTTATTCACACCCCCAAATTAAGCTGTGAAATCTGCATTACTCGGTTTAAATTTTCAATGCAACAAAGGAAAGACCTACTGAAGCTGAGAGAAGAAAATTACAACTATTGCACTTTTTTTTTAACTTTTTTTTTACTTTCATTTTATCAACAATTTAGCTTCTATTTTGTTCTAAATAATATGATCTCTACTTTTAATAGAAATTACTGGTCAAGTATTTATGTTTGCAGTTTATATCTTGTGGTCTGATGAATGTCATGATGTAGTGTTTGATAGACTACATACTTTGAAATCTAGAGAATAGATGTGAAGATTCTTGGGGGTTTTTTTCTTTTTGTTTTTGGGGTTTTTTTTGGTGTTTTTTTTGGGGTTTCTTTCTTTCTTTCCATTTTTAGAGGTCAGCATTATCCAGGCATTCACTGTCTATGGACTGCTTTTCCTACTTTCGTATTGACTCCTTGTTTATCATGCTTTACACAGAAGGAGTCATGATATGTTATTTACAGCCAAGGACATGGACAATGAAGAGGAAGAACCAACATATTAATTCGAAGGAGCAAGCTGAAAGAAAAAGTGATGAACGTACGTATTTTCAGACTTACTGTGATTTAATTACTTTTGTAATGTACAGGATTACATGTAGAAAAATAACTTTCATAGTGTATCAGGATTTTGTAATTTTAGAGAAGTGGCAAAGAAAAAGATTTGAAAAAAATTTCGAGGATGTATTTTAAAATTATTAGAACAGAGCTACTAGAAAGCTTGTATCTTGCTTAGATAAATGTATGGTATGGTATGTTTTTAAAAATAAATTGCATTTTGAAGACATATTTAAGTTTGATGCCACAATTTATGTTATAAATATATTCTAATCACATGAGAGGTCCCATTGAAATAACAAGAAATACTAAGCAAATACAGTAAGCTTTCTGTGAATGTAAACTTTTGCAATAGTAAAAGGTTTAAAGTACACACCCACCAGCCCTTTATCCCAGACAGAGTTTTACCTCAATCCTGACTCTACAAACATTTCAGAATTAGCATAGCTTTAAGCAATTGACTGTAGTTCTGTTGAGCTCAACATATGGGCAAAAGGAAGCACATACATAACTGGGACCAAGAGAAACTTGCAGCCAGAAGTATTCATTACATATGTAATGAGTAGTCATGTGATAACTACAGGATATTTAATAAATGAGGAGCTGAAGTAGAAGAAAATGTGTTATAGTCAATTTCTCTGAGTCTGACACCGCAGGTAAAAAGAGATGTCAAAAAATTTGTTCTGTACTAAGCAATGAGGAAATGTAAATAAATTTTGGAATAAGTCTACTCAGTGTTATCAGTGTTACTATATTACCAATTGTTATATTTGATGGTAGTGAATTCCTAAATATTTGGTTTGGGTTTTTTTAATTTGTTTTTCATTAAATAATGTGCATATGAATGAATATGAAGCATATTCTTTTTTCATTACTAATCCTTTTTTTTGCTTTATTGTGTCTTTCTAGTTTCTATAGTAATATCAAAAAAAATCAGAATTGAAGCTTTAGTACTCTCAAGTTTTTCTGATGTTTTTTCAGACTGGCAGTTTGCTACTTCTAGTTTCTGAGTATCACTGGCTCCAGAAATACCCAATTATTGCTTCTAAATTCTGTAGTGACTGAAGAATGGTCGTGGTAAATAAGGATAAGGCTTGGTCAGTTTTACAGGGCAATTTGTGTCGCTTGTTAACTTGGGTTCACTTGAAAAATATGTGTTTTAGTGCAGCCAAATGCAAGGTCATAAGGATAAGAATAGGGAATTAGGGTCATACTTTGTAGAAGGGGAGATTGTATCCTGAAAAGCAGTAACTCTGAAAGGAGCTTTACAGTCTTGGAAGATAAGCAACAGAAGATGTCTCTGTAATATCCTCTGAACTATAAGTTAAACATGTTTACCTTAAAATAAAGGAAGTGAGACATTAACAATAATATAGAAATGAAGTTTTGGGATTAGAAATATCACACAGAGCTTTCTGTTGCAAGTAAGTGCTCTAACAACCAAGACAGTCATGTCAGCACTTGTGTTCTTTCTTGACTTCATGATTTTCACGTTCTTTTCTGCTCAGCAACACAATTTCCTGTACCCAAAATGGTCAAGAAATGACTTCTCATTTCCTGGCTTGGTGCTTCAATAATGTATTGTCATAAAGAGCTGGAAATCACACCTCTGCTTTTCTTCTAATAAAGGAAAAAAACAAAAGCAACTTGCCCCTCCTTGAAATAATGGATGCTTCCACCCTTAAAAGGAGGCTCCATGTTCTGGATTTGAAAGGGAGGGAAATATCTGCCTGCAGCCCCTGAAAAATCCAAATTCCTGAGAGGTTCAGCAGAGTTCTCTATGGGATAAATCTGTGATTATTCTTCAACAAGAAAGTTTTTAGGAATGTTGTGCATTAATGCACTAACAGTGTTCCAGGCAGGTGCCAATTCCTGTATGCATTCTCTCTTTTTCTTGATTACCAGTTCTGTATTAAGACTTGTAAGATTGTTATGTACATTTTGCATGAGAGAGAGAGAGTTGTTTTGAATATGTTATTTGCATGGGGTAGTTTCTGATGCCAGAGGATTTGCTAAATGAAAACATAACAGACCCAACAGTTGTGGTTCCAGTCTAGACAAAATGAGACTAGCTATAAGATTTCAATGTGTAGCAATCAAAGTAGCAGATTCAGAATTTATCCATTATTTACTGCATTCAGATCAAGACTGGATTTCTTACTGAGGAACAGCCTGAGTTTCACGTAGCCAATTTTGAGCTTGGTACAGGAATCCTGATAAAATATGATTATCTGTATTATTTAGAAGGTCAGGCTTCCTCATAATGACGCTTCTCTCTGCCCTTAAAATATGAATCCATAAATTGCTTTATGAAAGCTTTTAGAAACTGAATTCTTTTGACGTAGTCAAGATTATCCTAAACATAAGGATTATTTCAGGGTACAGGATTAGGCCCTGATGTTTTCCTTTAGTTTTTGCGAGCTTCTGATTTCCTCAGCAATTTGGGCTGCATAAAAATATGATTCATGGTCTTTGTTGGAGTGTTTGCTTTTGACTCAGCAGCATTTTCTGTCTACTGGACAGATACATACAGAGAATATAAGGACTCAGTGAAAATAAGGACACTGATCAGCACTGTAAGCAGTATTCTCATCATACCAGTAATCCAGTCATTAACTGTTTTGCAGGACATGATGGGAGACAATTTCAGTAAATTCTGAAAGAATAAATCAATGACTCTTGTGACTGTTTCCTAGGTGTGAGAGGCAGTATAAGGGTGGGCAAAATGGTTTTCAGAAAGGAACCCCCTCTGAACTTAGCAGGTCAGTGATGGACTTAGAAGTCACAAAAATAGAGGTTGTCATTTTACTGTTTTGGAGATGGGAAAAAAGGAAAGGCTGTGAAGGCTTTGAAAGCAGAAGGGCATCTTATATTTGAATGACCTTTTCTTTTTTTATTACTTCAAAGGATGGGATAGTGTTCCAAGGAAGTAACTATGATTACTATGAAACTTTGCAGTAGCACTTTGAATGACTGTGAACAGAACAAGTTGATGCTTGTCTAGGCTAAAGAAATCGATGGTGCAGCAAGCAAGATATGAAATTAGATACCAGACTTTAGCTTTGCAGGGAGATTAGAAAAAGCATTTAATTTTAGAATGCTGTGAATGACAGCTGTGTTCTGAGTCTTTGGTAGCCACAGTGAATGAAGAAAGGAAGTAGTGGAGAGGCCATGAAGGTTGAAAAGGCAAATGCTCATTAGATCCTCCCTTTCAGCCTTGCTCAGCTAGAACTGACATCTTGACATTCCTAAGAGAACGATATTTTTGTTGGTGCAGAACAGAGTAATGAATCATGCTCCAATCCATTACCATGGAGAGGGAACCTGTACATGGTCTTTTACTATAACATTACTGAGTAGAGGAAAATGAGAGTAAAGAACAGAGCCCCTTGAAATACACAGGAAGGTGAAGGAGTTAGATGGAAGTGGATCTAGAAGAGATGAATTGCAGAAGCTATGGGAGGACAGGATTTGAAGATGAGAATAATTTGGTTTTCGAGCAGTAGCCAGCAAGTGGAGGAAAATGAGGGTGAGTCTGAGCTCCATGGTTAATTGGAAATTTTGGGGAGGAAAGTTTTTGATTGACAGCCACATTCCCCAGAGATGAAGAGAATGAAAGTTTTAGAAGACGCCCATACTAAAATTCTTTACTGAATTAATTTAATCCTTGAAATCTGGAGAACTAAATTCTTTGGAGCACTGCCATCTAGTGGCATCATCTACAATCACCTAGTTCTCCTTTTTAAAACCTGTTGCCTTGCGTGAGCCTTGAAGGTCAAAGGTATCATTTACCTGACACTAATTTAGGTCCAATTTAGCTGTTCACATTTCATAACCGACCAATTCCCTGCATTTAGCTAATTTCACAAATGCAAATTATCTCTATGGGGGTATGCATGGTTTCTGTGTAGTGGATAGTCAAATTCAAATGATTTTGTCAACTGTTTAAATAGCAACAGATCTATTTTTTCCCCTAATTCTGAGTTCTGCTGTGAAAGAACTCTTGTTTGACTGTAACAAAGTCCAAAGATGCCTACAGTGGCAGGATTTTATGGCAAATCAGATCAAGAAAGCAATAATTTTCTTGCTCTAAAGTCTTGGCTTCACTATGAAAAATATCCACAGGCTTAAAAATATATATAAATTTTCACACACATCTGCAAAAAAACTCTTGCAGAGCAAGATATGTCATTTTATCAAGATAAACTTCCCAAGGTCAGGTACAACTCTCTTCTGAGATTGGCAGTATTAAATTTATTTCATCAGATAGCAAAGGTGCCTTGCTTTTGCACTTTGTTCAATCTTGGCATGCTCTTCAGGCATGAGTTATATGAGACTTTAAAAAGCTATTTTTTTAGCCATGAAAACAAGTATTAAGCTAAATATATTTTATGAAGGTTATATATGGATTGTCAAACCTGCTCCCTGCAGATATCCTACAAAAATTTGAGTGAGATTTCTAGCTTCATGTTATCTTTGTTAAGATTCCTTCATATGAGAATGACTGCATCTCCCCAAGACATTCTGATTTTACACTTTTTTTACCAGCAGATGGAAATAATATTATTAGATTAGTATTATTATTACTTGGAGCTTTCCCCCATGTTGCTTCTCTCTTCCAGAAATTAAAAGTCTGACTGTTGTTTTGTACTAATTCACAGCCGATTATTTGGTATAAACTCACTGAATTGAAAATGACTTGTGATGAAAGTGTCAGACATCTCTTTTCACATTGTTGCCTTGAAACACTTTTAACCACCAAATGATAAGGAATACTTTGATTGTTTTATACCTTTTGTGTGTTGTACACCTCCATTTGGCATTCCTTTTATGCAGATATGCACCTTGAAGATTCAGAATGGCCTGTGGTGGGCTGACCCTGGCTGGAGTCCAGGTGCCCACCAAAGGTGCTTCATCATTCTCCTCCTCAGCTGGGCAAGGGAGAGAAAATACAGTGAAAGGCTCACGGGTCAAGATAAAAACAGGGAGAGATTACTCACCAATTACTGCCATGGGCAAAACAGACTCGTCTTGGGAGAAAAAAAAGTTTATTACCAATCAAATCAGAGTAGGAAAACAAGAAAGAAAACTAAATCTTTAAAACACCTTCCCTTCACCCCTCTCTCCTTTCTGGTTTAATTTTGCTTGAGAATTCTCTATCACTTCCACTCCAGTGGCACAGGAGAATGTGGAGCAGGCATTGAGGACAGTTCATTACATGTTATCTCTGCTGCGCCTTCCTTTCTCTGTAGGAAGACTCCTCAAGGTCTCCCCCCAGTGCAGCGTAGGGTCGCTCCCATGGGGCTCCTCCCCAGGCTGCAGGTGGATCACTGCTTGTCTGTGGACCTTCATGGGCTGCAGGACATCTCAGCTCTATCACTTGGAGCACTTCCTTCCCTTTGTTCTTCACTGACTTCAGTGTCTGCAGTTTCTGCACCTGTTTCTGCCACGTATTCTCACTCCTCTGTCTTCAGTTGTTCCTGCTTAGGTTTTTTTCCCCCCTTTTTTAAACACATTATCCCAGAGGCACTAGCACTGTCGCTGATGGGCTCAGCCTTGGACAGTGCCAGTTCCTTCTTGGAGCCGACTGACATGGGCTCTGCCAGACCATGGAGGAAGCTTCCAGCAGCTTCTAAGTGAAGCCACCCTGTAGCTGACAAAACATTGCCATGGAAATGCAATACACCACCAAATACTTAGATATAAAGAAAAACCAGAAGGCCAAACACTTTTCGGAAGTTTGGACTTGAGTTCTTGCTTTTCTCCTCTTTAAGAAATAGGTCCAAAACTTCCATTTGAAGAAAGGAACCTTCTAAAGAGTTCAAGAACCACTCCTGGACGTGCAATCTTTTTCTCTGTGTGAGAACTACAACATACGGCTAAGTGCTACATTTTAAGAATTCCTTTTTATTGGCCAAATGTCCTTCAGAAGGCATTTTGTTTGTTAAATCAAGTGGCTGGATTTCATTTATGATGAAACACCCCTTGCCACTTACTCAGTATTCTTATAATTTAAATAGGTCTTTAAATGGAAATACATTGCAACTAGCAGATATGAGAATCAGGTCCACCTTAGCAGATATACCTCTGACAGTGGAATTGCAACTAACTGAAGTAACACTCCTTAATTCCATGAACACACAAAGAAACTTCATTATTAATGTAGTGTTTGCAGAAAAGCTGGCCAAAACTTGACTAGCACCAGTAGATGTCAGTGTTGGCATATTCCAACGTGTTGAGAACAGTCAAGCATTCCATTTGACATGTGTTTTAATTTACATACATATATGGATACCTGAATATATGATATTGTGTGTTTTTTCTTGTTTTGATAACACACTGATGGCTTAATTGTTGCTAAGTAGTGCTTACTTTAAATCAAGAACCTTTCAGTTCCCCATACTGTGTCAGTGTCTAATTAAAAATTATTTAATACTTTTTTCATTCATTTTAATAATTAGTAATAACTGTTTCCCCCTGTAAATTTCAGGCAGTGGACATGAAATTTCATTCTCATTTATTTGACAAAGATGTGTTATGCCTTGTATAATAGTGCATGTTAGTCAACTGGAATTTACAAAAAGTCTGAGAAGCAATACATTTGTTATTGCAAAAAATACTTGCTTAATAATTAATAACAATTAAACACCAGAGGATAACAGTTTTTTCTGGTTTTGATTTCATCAGGCATCAGATTAAGGGATGGGGACACACAGTATAAGAGTGCATAATTACATAATTACAGATATTAACTGTGTTTCCATATAATACAATTATACTTCTAAACATTACACAGAGTCCTCTTAGCTTTTCTTCTGGGTTCGTGAATATCCCTCCATTCATTTTTTTGTAAATGTCACCACCACTGGCATACATTTTTTATTTTAAAGTTTAACTTCCCTACAAGGACTGGGCTTATTGAATTCAAATTTCTTGTGATGATTTTTCGGGAAGATTGATTTTAGCTTTTTATGAGCTTCTAATAGCTTTGAATTAATTTTGCAGATCCCTTTGCTTTTACACATATCCTGAGATATGCAGATCTTTTTTCCCATTAAACACTAATTTTTTTTCCAATAGTCCCCGTCACTCTATTTTTTTTCCTCTTTACAACTTTATATAAGATAAAATCAAGTCCATTAAAACTGTGATTTATAATCTTATTTCAAAAGAACATCTAAATAAATTGGGGGTTTTTAACAGGCAAGTTTGATGAAATGATCAGTCTCAGCTCTGGAGAGGAATGCTTTCAAAGATGAAACTATGCTAAATATGTCAGCTAATTGCAAAACCAGCATAAAAAAAATTGAAGGTTATGAAGCAATGGTTAGCTGAGCCAGAGGTTGAGCCAGAGATCAGGAAAAGCTCCCCTCCCAAGCATCTATTGAATCAAATGGGTAATCATCCTCAGTCAACACAGACAGACAAACCAGTACAAAAAATGCCTGCTTTGTCTGGACAAGAGGATGCTGAGAATGACACTGTTTTTTTGTGAAATGGCCACAGAAGGATGGGATTAAATACACCATTTTCCCAAGAAAAATGAAAACAAAGAAATCAAAGAAAATAATAAACCCTAGAAAATCAGACACTGTGATTAAGAAATTAAGTCAACCCCCAAAGGTTTTTATAAGGTTTACTTTAATTATTGTCTATTGTCTTTTTAAAGACCGGATTTTTATTTCTAGTGGTATTATCTAATTACAGGTTTTATATTTTTTAATATTAAAAATTCCTCTGAAATTAAGCAAAGAAGTTTACATATCTAGGAATAATACATAATTTTTAATGCACAGAAGCCATACGTACTGCTCAGTCATCTTTAGGACATTTAGTACGTATTACAATTTGAATGGAAATAGCTTCTTGATAGAAAAAAAATTATCTAAATACAAATGCATTATTAAAATGGTCAAAGCTTTTTCTTCAGAAAGACGAGGATGAAAGCAATACTCTTACTAGTTTTTTTATATTTCTTAAATACTTATTTTCTAAGTGTGACTTGCAAAGAAATCCCAAATGTTGTCTATTTTAGAGTACATTTATATGTGTTCACACTGTACTTACTCTTATGATAAGGCCTGGTTCTTCAGGCCAATTTTTCCATTCAGCTTCTAATATTTCCTACTTTTAGGCACTTTTCAGTAGATTTATTCTTAAGGAAATCAAAGATAGATAAATGGTATGATATACTGGTATAATGAGCTGGGACTAAGGGAGAAGGTGGCCTTTTTCCAAAGTCTTGTTTTAGACAGGGGTACTGTATGTTCTTTGCTGTCAAAGGCTTTCACATAAGCTTTGCTAAACCAAGGGGATTTAATCTTTGTACTATTTTACATGTACTATTCTTGTATGGGCTTGGTACATTTTCTATTTAATTTTCCTTTTTTTCTAGTAGGACCCTTGTGTATAAAATATTATAAATACTAGGTACATAGTATTCTAAATATATATATGTATAAAATATTTTCACTGTATTCCCTTCATATATGCTTTCTGTATTAGAAAAACTAGTATTGTTTGTGATAAAGAGTAGGTGTTTCTGTTAAAGATTTCTGCTTTCTTCACTTTGACATCTCAAAGCAGATGCTGATATTGAACATCTGTGAAGGTTCTTGTATTGGAATTTTTCCAGATTAACCTTTTGGAAATTCCTTGTGAGTTCAAGTGCTTTTTTTCCACCTCTGCGTGATGCTGCTTCTGTTTATATTCTTATGGCGTCTTCCTAAGATCATTAGAATTTATCTTTGTTATGTTCATCTGTCTAGAATTTATAATAATTTAGCCATGTTGGTAATTGTCCAGTTTGAAATATTGTCCTGTCTTAGGTTTAGCATTGTCCTTGTAAACCTAAGTTAGAAGCTTTTGGGGGAAATTAGCAGGCAACTGTGAGTCACTGCTGAGTGTCCTGAAGGAATGAAAAACTTTTTTGGAAAGTTTGAGAAAGTGAGTGATGTAATTACAAAATAAACATCTGCTCACATGTGGGTCAGTGGAAAATGGAACACCTGATTTGGTGAAACTTTCCCTCCTGGTGGGACTAGTTCTAAGGAGAAGGATACTGACTTACTAAAAGGAACTGAGATGGTGGACTTTCAAGAATCAATATAGAAATAGAACTAGTTGTTTCAATAGAGTCTGTTCTTCCAAGTGCAACAGTTAGTACTGAAAATTTAACTAACAGAAAAGGAAGAGTATCCTTCAGCTTTTCACTACTGCAGGAGGCATGGAAATACAAAGAAAGTTGGGCAAGTTAATGTCAACTATGGACGACTCGGAAAAAGTGAGTTTAATGCCAAGTTTTATTTCTATCAAATTTTTGTTTGCTTGTTTGTTTGTTTAGTAAGTATCTGAATTCTTCATCAGGTGAAGATCTAGAAGCAGGATAGCTGATAACCAGCTGAACGCTGCTTTTACCTTTGTATGACAGCATGATCCAAGTTTCTCCCCACAAGAATGAAGATGCTCTTAATAAACTGTCTTTATTTACTCTAGTGTTCTCCAAGCACCATAATATTTCTTTGGAGACCCGAGCTCAGGATACAACACTTCTAAATGGAGTTGGATATAGCACAAACAGAAAGGACAGAAAGATTTTTGCTCCAGGTTTTGCTGCTGGCAAAGCTGACAAATACATTTTTAATTTCTACAAAAGCATAGTAAGCAAGTAAATTGAAAAGTCATGTATTTCCTGTTTATAATTAAACTGTTTTTTGCTGCTACAATTTTTATACGATACTTCTAGTGTTTTTCTATACACTTTTATACATGTATATATATTTTTATATGTATTTATATATATTTTTCCAACACTTTTAAATTCCCTTTCTAGTGCTACAAACCTGCCATTACTTCTGCCCAAGAATCTGCAAAACTAGAAAGAAACAACCAAAACAGAATAAAAACTGCTGAAAACCCCCAGAAATGAAAAGAATATTTTCAAAATCTATAATTTAAATGTTGGAGCTGTAAAAGCTTTCAAGTTTTCAAAGGCATTCTTTATGCAATGATTCAGTTATCTGTGTTTGTGGAACTTAGGTAGAGAAGTCTTGTGTTGTACTTCCAGTATGGTGTTCTCATTAGCATCTATATTACACACAGCTAGCCATAATCAGGTTGGGTGCCTTGAAATACTTCATCCTGTGTGTAACATCATACAGCCAAAGATGTCCTTCTTTTCTTAAACAGCATCTCACCTCTTGAAACAGCATTTGATGTTTGGAAAAGCAGTCCTCAGCAACGGCTTTGAAGTTCATGAATCTTGCACTGGAGTGCCTGATAATGCAAGACTGAACAAGATCTTTTTTGTTGATATTGCTCTTTTGCCCTTTCAAATAATGTAAATAGCATTTCTTTCACTAAAATGCAACATTCAGTCCATTGGAAAATTTGGAAATGGGCAAAGGAATGAAACAGTGAAGTATAAACCAGCTTGGTTTCGTGTTGATTTCTAGATTCCTTTCAACTGAAAGTTTCAAGCCACAATATATTTTGGGGAGATTCACATTGTGTCCTGCAGTCAGATCCAGCCTTCAGATTTTAATCTGTTTCTATAGTTTGGCTTTACTAAAACACATATTGTCTTAGGGTGAAATTTTGTTCCATGACACCATTTCTGTTAAGGCTTCTCTTGGGGAAAAATCTTTTCTTTTTATTATTATTATTTTTCATGAGACATAGTGCCTATTTCATCTACTTGCAATACGTATATATTACCTTCCAGATTTCATAAATTATTGGATCACAAAACTGACTATATTAATAGAAACGCATTTATTATCTTGTGTATATTAAGAACAGAATGTCAAGGCTCTGAAAGGCAAAAAATTCCTTACCCTGGAAAAGTGGTTCATTGATCAACGGGCCGATATCAACTGTAAAAATTGCTTGTTATTGCTATTGCATATTTTATTGAAAACATTATTGACTCTTCTATTTGAGAGACATGAACACAATACCTATGTAGTTTATGGATCCTAGAGGTAGTTTATAGACCAATATTTGTAGAAATGGAAGATTTAGCAGCAGGAGGTCACCTAGACCCTTCTTGTAAGTTAGCATTTTACTATATAAACTGCATAGTACAACAGATTGATCCAAAAACTGCTGTGTAGGACTTCAGTGTCTCTGGTATTGCTTGCTTCTTTTAATGATGTGAACGTTTATCATTAAGAAGAGGAATGACCATTCACCAGTAATTACTATATGGCAATATAAAACAGATATTTCATGTTGCAAGTATTGAAAAGTATGGTTGTCATTCAGTGTTTGGTAATATCTTGCTCCTTTTTATTTCTGTTGAGTTTGGTATTAGACATTGTCTCTTGCTGCTGTTTTCTTCATTTATTTTGCCTTTGTTTTGTAATCTTTTCAGCTTCACTTTTAACAATTTGAGTGGTGTAAATAAGATTATAAATACCTCTTGAATGTATGAACAGCTTATTGTGTGATCTAATGTGCTATGTTAGGGTTTTTCTAGGGTATTTCATAAAACTAGAGTAAAAAGTCATGTAAACCTTGAACCTGCCCATCTATTGCATTCTGTTCTGGAAATGCACAGTCCTTCTTTTTCCTATTAGCCTCGTGTTTGCAGCTTCTCTTTAAATGAATAGGTGTGCACTTTGCAAAAATTATACCCCTGCTCCTTGGGCTTATACCAGATAAAACCTTTTCATCCATTCAGCTTTTCTTGTTAAGCTTGGGTACCTCATTGGTCTCAAATCATAATGAAACATTACTTGCTCTCCTGTCTGAAAAAAAAAGACAGTGATCATTAGTGCACTCCAACCCATTCCAGTTACCATGGAAGAAGATGTGTAGTAGAGTAATTATCTGATTCCTAAGAGTGCTTCACCCAGGGGTGAAGGCTTGTAATGCCACCTCTCCTGGAGAGAAATGACACAATGCTCTGAATGTGGGAAGATGATCAGACTTAGTGCCCTGAGAATCAGCTGTGTCTTTAGAGTTATTTGTGAGTGAGCTTAAGTATCTACCATTCTTTTTCCCCTCAAAATAATAGTATTTTTGAAGGTAAGAATAGAGAAAAATATTTTCAAATTCCAGTAAATACAGTTCTATTTTGTTTAAAACTTCCGCTTCTTTGACAAGTTAGGGAGACAGGTGTAGTATTTGCAAACAGGTAAAGGTTTGATTATGTATCGCAGAACACGGATGTGATGTAAGAAAACACTGTTTGTTTACTTAGTTTTCACACAAGTAGACCTTCTGAAGAAGTGTTCCCACTTCAATAAAGAGTGCAGTAAGTAGTTCATATAGTACATAGTGAAAATTTTTGATGACTTTCAGTACCAATGAATAACCAAAATGTAAGGCTATGAAATAACATTTTGCAATAGGCTACTGTTTGAAGAATATGTAATGCCATGAACTCTGAATTACAATTTATACATACTGTTTTTTTCATTTGCAGCCATTTAAAGCTGCTATTGAAGATCTTTCAAAAACTCAACCTCAACAAAGCCTGCATTTTATCATATAACACAGCTACCTGTTATTGCCAAATGAAGGACTTCAGAAAGGCATGATTTTTTTTTTCTTTAACTTCACAGAAGTGCTCAGTTGTTCATATTAGCTAGTAACCTGTAATGGACAAAATTTCTGATCTCTTTCAATGACTTCTTGATTGACTGTGCTCTTCAGGAAATGGTTGAAAAATGGATATTTGGTCTCTACTGTCATACTAATAACATTTGTAAGTACTATATCCAGAAGAAGACTACATAAAAGCAGGGATTTTTACTACATCCAACCCTCATTCACAACCCTTTTTTTTTCTGGATGTGTTTATACTTTATACAAGTCAACTTGTCTGTGAGCTGCCTCTGTGTGTTTCTGCTTTCTACCAAAGGCACAACAGGGCACATCAAGTCCTGCAGCTTCAGACTGGAATCACAACGATGTTGAACTGCCTCTTTGGTGTGGCCTATTTTCTGAGGCAGAGCTGGTTCCTAAGCAAGTAAGCTTAGATGTCTCAAGTCAAATTGGACTTGGGCAAAGGCCATTTGTGTTTAGAGGTCAGTTTGCCACAAATAATCCAGGTGGGTAAAGAGAAATCGGTTATTACACTACCTGAAGGTAAAGCTTAAGACATGAAGATGCCAGTTCCTTCATAAATAAGGTATTATAAAAGTCGTTCTTTGCTATCAGTCTTCAGAAAAGCTACTGGAAATACAAGGGGAGTTGCAGAAAAGGTGTATATCACAGTGCAACAGATTGTGCCCAGAGGTTGTGGAGTCTCCATCTTTGAACTCTCTGCCTGTTCTCTGCAGCACTGTATATTAACAGGGAAAATTTCTATAACGGTTTGAAACAATATGAACCAGCTGAGAAAGTACGGCAGCGCACTAACAATTACGATAGCAAATTGCTTGGCTTTATTTCATGTTTCAGAATATATGTGTGTACTTTTGCTAGTATATTTGCTAGTGTATTTTCTACCCGGTTTGATCAGATGTTATGATGTGATTAAAAAGAGGATATGAAAGTAAACACACTAATTAAGTATGTGGGGTTTTTTTCCAGTCTCAAAATTGAAAGGATATGTAAATTAGAAGACAAACCATTTCATAGAATGTGTGTCATTAGCAGGTGAACAAATTCCCATTTTAAATGAAATTGTGACAAGAAATTATGGGAAAATGCTATACTTAACAAGTCTGAAAATTTGTGTGCGTGTGTGTTGAGATATCTTGGTGCTTAGAAAAAGACATTCAGGAAGCTTATTTTATACATAAACTTAAAATTTAATGTACATGCTCTTTTGTAGAACAAGTTTTGAAACTGTATGTGCCTTTCATAAGCTTTTCTGTTGGGAATAGACATGGTTCATGCAGAAAAGGAACTGAATCAAACTTTCATCTTGATTTTAGTAAAAATAAAACCTTTTGCTCGGGCTCATAACAGCCAAGTTATATTACTCCATCACTGTTCTTGTCATTGCAACTAACATGAGATTCAGCAACTTTATTGATGGCAAATTTCTTCCAGTGACTAAAATTCTGGGGTTTTATCTTAATTTTATTGAAACGAAGTTTCATAATGTGACTTTGATTTGACATCATTTGATTGCACAGGTCCTGATCTTTCCTGAAAGGATAACTCTCTTTAATATTTCTTTTTCCTGAAATTAGATTGCTCTTTCTGTAGAATTTGTAAAAATGGTGTTTCAGAGGAGAACACAGTTTCTGCTGTTGGGCCCAAATTAAAGTAGAATTCATAAATAGCATCAAAGAGAGAAAAAAACTCTGATGTATAAATAACATAGCAAAGTTGCCTACCTCTTGATGTAAAGTTAATATATATGTATAGTACACTTTTTTCCTGTGAAAGTGTCTATGGATAAGAATTTGAGCACTGACAAGTTTTTCTTCCTTTTGTAATAACATGCTAATTAAAAAAAATAAATTCCTAACATATATAAATATATAAATAAATATATAACATATATAAATAAATTCCTTAGTTGTACAGCATTGTCAATTCAGCCTAATGATGCCTTAATGTATAAATTTAGAGTTAATATTTGTGGTAAATTTGGTTTCAATAAAGAGGCTGAGAAGACTACAAACAAGCAATTAACATTCAAGAACAGATTGATTCTATGTGGAAAGATAACAGCTCTCATACCTCTTGGGTTCAATTTACAGATTTCTCAGATTTCCAATTAAGAAGTCCAACATACAGGCAACAAGCAGGAAAAATTTATAACTTATATTCATTTCTATATACACTACACGCACTTTATTCTGCTAAATAATACAATTACCTGGATTGTACAAAGCTAGCCAGAGTTATTTAAGAATAAAATACCACATTTAATTTTATGAGTTATAGGTTGTTCTTTATTTGTTAGTGTCAAGGGAGAATTGATGGTGTTTTGTGTGACATGAGGGATGGAGAAGAGCTATTTATAGGCAAAAGGCCTCAACTGTATTGCTTATAGAAGGAGAAAAGAGAGTACTCTTCTCCTTTCCCCAAAGCAAAAATGCTATAGGTCACCTGGACTCTGGGAAATAAAATTCTAAAATGGCTACCAAATGCTTGTGGCAGCTTCCTATGTCTGACTTTTTTCCTGTTCTTCCTTCTCTACCCTTTAATAAAATTTGCCATACCCTGTCACTCCCACAAGAGGGGAAAGCCATTATGCATGAGCCTTCTGTTGCAGTGTGTGAGAACCACTCCAAGAACAGAAATTTGAGGACGCAATTCAGTTTCTGAGTAAGAAGTTCAGGTTGCTTGCTTCACTGAAACATATTATGCTGTGTCATCTTGAAGAGGTAGGTAAAAATTAATGGCATCATAGTTTTGTGTTTTAAGCTGTAAGAATGGGTTTAAGAAGAGACTCTCACCTAAATGCAGAGACTGAAATGTGAATCCGTTTGGCCAAAATTTAAAAATTGTCAGACTCTACATATGGTCCAGATTGAACCCCCAAATTTTGAGTATTCTGGTGAAGATAGCAAGTCTTTCTTGTTTGGCATGCAAGCAGTACTATGGTTTCAGATAGCAGAAAGATTTTAAAGGCACAAATGGTACTTCAATCCATAATCTCAGTGGTGTAGGAATTGCATGCATTATTTAAATTTAGACAGATGGAAAATGCTAACAATTTTCCCCTTGAAAAAAAGCAAAAGCAGTAGTACATATTGATATGTGCCTGGAATTACATGATGTTCTTTATGTGCAGTAATCCCTAGGTAATAGAGAATATTCAAAAATAGGATAAAAGTTGAAAAACTGAATCTATGAAAAATAGTATGAAAGAGTTACATTGGTCCAACTAATTTTATAACTGACTTTTCTGGTGCTCTTAGAGTGATTTTTTAAATTTTTTTTTTATTTATGTGCTATTGAGATGAAATTAAAAAGTGTCATTCCTTTGTTTTAAAGAATTGTGTTCTCTTTTTCTGTGCACTTAACACACTACTACATGCCATTTCTGTAAAAATATCAGTTCTTGCATGTCTATGCAAGATATGCATGTCTATGCAAGTTCTTGTATGTCTATGGCACGATCGCCAATGTGATAGACAATGGCTGGAATTCTAGTTTTGTTCTGTTGTCTAAATTTTTGCATTCGTAATATCATATTGCATTGTGAAAATTCCTGTGCTTGTCACCTTATGATATTTGGATTGAAAAATACTGTAGTGTGGAAAGAAAATTTGAGCATCACAGCTCGGAACAGTTACCTCAGTAAAGGACTTGACTGTGTCCCTACTCTCCTTGTCTATCCTCTTATTGTTTAGCTTGGTGAGACTTTGCACTTGCAAACATTTCAACTTTGACAAGGTTGACTGGAGTAGATGCATCATAGTCAACATGTATAAAAGTTAAAACAACTTCAAATCATTCTGTATTTAATTTTTGTTTATTCATGATTAGTGCCTTTGATGTTTAAAATAGAATGCATATAGATATAAAAATAAATTTGAATATTTCTGGATGTTGTAGGATATTGTATATAAATGGCTATTTCTAGTATTATACAATAGAGCATTATTTACTTGGGCTGATTTTGACTGTGGTAGAGTTAATTTTCCTCACAGTGGCTGGTATGGGGCTGTGTTTTGGATTTGTGCTGAAGACAAGGTTGATAATACTTTTTCTTTTCGTACTGCCACGCTGGCAAGGAGGTTGGGGGTGCCTGGGAGGTTGAGAGGAGAGGAGACACAACTGGGACAGGTGTCCCAAAGTTACCAGGGGGATATTCCAGACCATATGACATCATGCATAGTATATAAAGTAGAAGGAAGAAAAGGAGGGATGATTGGAGTGATGGTGTTTGACTTCCCAGGTAACCATTATGCTTGATGGGGCCCTGTCCTCCGGGAGATGACTGAACACCCACCTGCCAATGGGTAGCAGTGAAGTGATTCCTTATTTTGTTTTGCTTGGGTGCATGTCCTTTGCTTTTCTTATCAAACTGTCTTTAGCTCAACCCATGAGTTTTCTACCTTTTAACCTTCTGATTCTCTTCCTGATCCTGCTGGTGGGGGAGTGATTGGGCGGCTGCATGGAGTGTGACTGCTGGCTGGGATTTAACCACATTACTATAAATCTGTTTGGAATTATAGTTTTTACTGAAATTAAATTAAACTATCTGACCTTGGGATGCTCTGTTCTCCAGTAATATGAAATAATAATGGCTAGTAACAGCTTTTAGAAGTACTAATTTTCCCACACTGTGGAAAAAAAAATGGTCTGGTAGATTGCAATGCACAACAGGGAGAAATCCTTTGTGACTATGACAGAATTCAAGAAGCAGAATAGCTATGTGAGGTATAATTAGACCATTGTAGCCATGTGCTTCTATGAAGAGTTTTACTCTCAGTAAAACTCTTTTGTGTCTTCAATGTTGGCTGTTACATTACTAAAGTTAAGTTTGTGAAGACCCAGGCGACTGGATTCTTAGTTGTTGTTTTTTGCCCTCCATATTTTTCTTTTTTATTATGTATTTAACTTGGGTTTTTTTGTGGAATCATGATACCCCAGTGGATCAAGTGTAACATATAAAGTATAAATATGTGTGTGTCTGTATTTCCATGCATGGTTATCCTGGTTGTTGGTGAAATTAGAGGGTGATTTATCTAATTTTTTGTATGCACACAGAGTTGAAATTTGCTTGCAAATGGTGTTGGTGGTATTTTTGTTCCCTTTCTCCTGCTCCACATGCCTCTTTCAGTGCTCTTTTTTATTATTGAACAATTTTTTATTGATGAAGCTGCTGAATTATGCATGATTCTATGGCCTTTTCCTTTCTTTGACCTCCTTATGAATTACCTGCTGATGGGTTGTGAGATAGTGGTACCCTCATCGTGTATAGTGCATCATCAAACTTAAATCAGAATGAGAGAGGTCTAACCTTTCCCTTGGATTCTTTTTTGTAATATTCACTGTAGATTTTCTTTAGTTTAACCTCTCTTAAACATCAAACAGAAATAGGTACTTAAAAGATTTTTATCTTCACATTTAAAACCTGAAACCAGATGCAATCAGTTATGACTCACTATCAATACAGTGACTTAAATAATATGGGCATTCTTATTGTCTCTTCTGCTTGTAATTTTTTAAATTTTGGATAGTGTAGATTTATTTGGTTTTTTAATCCTTAAACCCTTAAAATTTCTTATCTCTATTGCTGGCTCCATGGAGTTAAATTTTTAGAGTTTTTCATCTCCCACACAATGCTTAGGAAATGGCTGGGGTCCTGTTATCTTTCCAATGTCAGCATTTAGCGTTGCTCTCATTCACAATTCAGGGACCATGTCAGATTTTTTAAAAGAAAATGGAAAGTGGATGAAGGATTTATTTACACAATGGATCATGAAAATTTCAAATTGTATGATCAAAACTAACTGCATACTTTAAAAAAATGATTATCACTTCCTTTTTTCCTTCCAATCTTTCTTCTAAATTTCCTTTCCGACCTAAAAGAAATTTTAGGTTTTCTAAAGGTTTGTAAAAGTAGTTGGAAATATTTGTCATTAGCAATTCTAAGAATCACTGTTCCACTAGTATGTTGCAACTGCATTTTGCAAGTTGACTGGTAGCACTTGAACTTCCCTGTTTGTGAAGACTATAGATTTGTGGTATCCTGAATTTTGCCCAACTCATGGTGGGACAGGTGTTAAACTCTGAGGTTACTTCAGTTGCCAATAACAGGTTCAGTAAGACTTGATACTGGGGATTATCAAAGTGATTTTACTTTTCAAATGCAGTTTAACCGCAGCTCTTGTCCCTTGTTATGTGATGGTGTTAATTCTTTTGGAATTTAAAATATGATAATCTGAGGTTCATTTTTTTCTGCATTGATTTTCTTTCATTCTCTTTTTCTAGAAAAACTTTTTGGTAGACTGTATTTAAAAAACAGCCCTGGTTACTCAGGAACCTCAGTTGCATGGAGGTTTTCCATCCCTCTTTCATCCCTTTTCAACCAGGTACACTGGTTGATTGATACAGAATACAGTAGATGACTTGTTGTAAAAGAAAGGATGAAAGAAAATATTTTCATTTGAAGCCCTCTAAGGGAATAGGAAGTTATGAACGCTCCTTCACAGAATGGCAAGTTGCATGCATACACCTATCAACTGAGTGTTACAGCATTTTCTTTCTATATTTTTTAATTTAGACTTCTTGGATGTGATGCATCACCCAAATGATGGTGAAGCCGATCTTTTGTTAACTCCACTGAAAAGCAAAGAGGTACTTTCTGAAATTAAGTGGGAAACTATTCTNAACCTCTCTTAAACATCAAACAGAAATAGGTACTTAAAAGATTTTTATCTTCACATTTAAAACCTGAAACCAGATGCAATCAGTTATGACTCACTATCAATACAGTGACTTAAATAATATGGGCATTCTTATTGTCTCTTCTGCTTGTAATTTTTTAAATTTTGGATAGTGTAGATTTATTTGGTTTTTTAATCCTTAAACCCTTAAAATTTCTTATCTCTATTGCTGGCTCCATGGAGTTAAATTTTTAGAGTTTTTCATCTCCCACACAATGCTTAGGAAATGGCTGGGGTCCTGTTATCTTTCCAATGTCAGCATTTAGCGTTGCTCTCATTCACAATTCAGGGACCATGTCAGATTTTTTAAAAGAAAATGGAAAGTGGATGAAGGATTTATTTACACAATGGATCATGAAAATTTCAAATTGTATGATCAAAACTAACTGCATACTTTAAAAAAATGATTATCACTTCCTTTTTTCCTTCCAATCTTTCTTCTAAATTTCCTTTCCGACCTAAAAGAAATTTTAGGTTTTCTAAAGGTTTGTAAAAGTAGTTGGAAATATTTGTCATTAGCAATTCTAAGAATCACTGTTCCACTAGTATGTTGCAACTGCATTTTGCAAGTTGACTGGTAGCACTTGAACTTCCCTGTTTGTGAAGACTATAGATTTGTGGTATCCTGAATTTTGCCCAACTCATGGTGGGACAGGTGTTAAACTCTGAGGTTACTTCAGTTGCCAATAACAGGTTCAGTAAGACTTGATACTGGGGATTATCAAAGTGATTTTACTTTTCAAATGCAGTTTAACCGCAGCTCTTGTCCCTTGTTATGTGATGGTGTTAATTCTTTTGGAATTTAAAATATGATAATCTGAGGTTCATTTTTTTCTGCATTGATTTTCTTTCATTCTCTTTTTCTAGAAAAACCTTTTGGTAGACTGTATTTAAAAAACAGCCCTGGTTACTCAGGAACCTCAGTTGCATGGAGGTTTTCCATCCCTCTTTCATCCCTTTTCAACCAGGTACACTGGTTGATTGATACAGAATACAGTAGATGACTTGTTGTAAAAGAAAGGATGAAAGAAAATATTTTCATTTGAAGCCCTCTAAGGGAATAGGAAGTTATGAACGCTCCTTCACAGAATGGCAAGTTGCATGCATACACCTATCAACTGAGTGTTACAGCATTTTCTTTCTATATTTTTTAATTTAGACTTCTTGGATGTGATGCATCACCCAAATGATGGTGAAGCCGATCTTTTGTTAACTCCACTGAAAAGCAAAGAGGTACTTTCTGAAATTAAGTGGGAAACTATTCTATGTTTGGGAAAATTGTTTTGGGGTTTGGAGTTGTTTTGCAGCCGACTTTTGCCTAAAAGTATTGATCTGACCTTAGTTGTTATAAAAATTTTATATCAATCTAATTCATTTAGTATATCTCTAGTTTAATGTTCAAGACTGAGAGAGAATGTGGCAGTCTGTGGCAGTGAGATGGATAGTCTGTGACAGAAAAGCAATGCGCTCAGAGTTAGCAGTATTTAAAAAGTTATAAAAGACAAACATAATTGATTTTCCTATGTCTTCAAGATATCTTCCTTTGTAAAACTAATAGATAAAACTTAAAAATAATATTTTAAAATACTTCTTGAAAATTTTTTATGTTCTCCTTAGAGTTAGCATGAGCAACACAGCTGTCTGCATCTTACAAAGAAGGACAATAATAAAGAGATGACATCGAAGTGATAAACTGAAAATATCAGTGGCAGTAAATAAGACAGATCAAAAGTAAATGAAAACATTGTGCTCTCAGCTGAACTCTAGCATCTGCCACTCTTCTGAGTTTCAGATAGTTTGGGTATATGGGTGGGGTTTTCAATTAAGAAGGAGGGCCTTGGGACAGGATACCTGACAGAAGGTACAAGTCCTTCCCAGCTGGACACATATAGCAGAAGTGTGGTCAATACTAAAATTAAATTTCTACCTGATGCTGAAGACTGTATGTCTTGAGAGATCAGATTTAGAAGATTGCTGTACAAGATTGCCACAGCTATAAAAGTCAAAGATGTGTGAGAGTGAACCAAACCTGCACCACTATAGTAGAATCACAGAGTATGCTGAGTTGGAGGGGACCCACAAGAATCATCAAGTCCAAATCCTGGGTCTGCACAGGACCATCCCCAAGAGTCACACCATGTGCCTGAGAGCATTGTCCAAATGCTTCTTGAACTCTTTCAGGCTTGGTGCTGTGACCACTGCCCCAGAGAGCCTGTTCCAGTGCCCAACCACCCTCTGGATGAAGAACCTCTTTCTAACATTCAACCTAAACCTCCCCTGACACAACTTGAGGCCATTCCCTTAGGTCCTGTCACTGGTCACCACAGAGAAGAGATCAGTGTCTACTCCTCTTCCTCCCCTCACAAGGAAGCTGGATAGTGTAGTGTGGTTTCTGGTCAGTCTCCTCTTCTCCAGACTGAACAGACCAAGTGACCTCAGCCACTCCCTGTCCTTCACTGTCCTCACTGTCCTCCTTTGGATGCTCTCTAAGAGCTTAATATCTCATATTGCTGAGACCAAAACTGCACATAATATTACAGGTGAGAACTTGCATGAAAGATGATACTCTTTAGAAGAAAACCAAGGAGTTTTAAAAGATAATTTGTGAAACCTTTTTGTAAAACTGCAACAAATGCAAGTGGCTCATCATTGCATCTGAGCTCATAGTGTTTTCAGTTTATTTTCCTGGTCCTGAAAGAATGCAGTAAATTGTAATTCACTGTTGGCTTTGTTCATTTTAGTGGGGGAAGAATGGCAATTCTATTGCATAGAGGAGGATAATATTATGGTTGCTGCTATTGCTATGGGTTTCTCATTAGACAGCATTTTTAGAGTAGAGAGACCAGGTTTTAGTCTTGCTTTTCTAGGTGTGCATATGAAAGTGAATTTTCTTTTAGAGTGGTTAAGGAAATGAGTCAAAATTAGTTTCAGTATCATTAATAATTTTTCCCTTAAGAAATATATCTCAGAAATATATTTTCTCTTGAAGACTGTGGCAAATGATAACAGATTTGTCATTTTCAACATGTTAAACAGAGGCAATACACCCTGGTGGAAAGGAAAAAGAAAAGTCTGTGTAATTTGCTTCTAATCTCAGTGAGAAATATGTCGATTTTTTTGCATTTTTTATGTGTATGCTACATCTCTACTGCACTCTTAACCATACTGCATTTTACAAGGCTGAGCCAAAACCAGGCTACAGCTCAACCTTATGCCTGCCTGAACTTTGTATGAGCTCACTGTGAGAGGTGGGATGCAGGACTGGTATAATGCTCCTCACAGTACTTTACAGACATTACTGAGCAATGGCTGCCTATGACTCAACACATATGGACTATGGGATGCCGTGATGGTTGTCTTTTTGCAACATTGTCTGTATACCATTGCCACAAGGACAGATGCCATGTGGACTAGACTGGTATGGTGAGTCCTTTGATGAGGCATGGTATATATGGGCCATTTACTGTGCTTAAGGTAGGAGCATCCCTGGGTAGAAAGAATATTAACTCAAGTTACCTATTATGACTTCCATCCCGTCCCATCTAAACCCTCAAGTCAGTGCTTGATGCAAATTGAATTTGGTTTTGAGTTGGTAATGCACCAGACCTTGGAAAGAAGGATGACTCTTCCTTGGGATATTAGGAAAAAAATATACCGGAATTAGTGTGCTTGTAAAATGTGCTCTGAAAACATCAGTGTGTATTAAGGTGATGGTTTAAGTAATCGTGTTCAAAAGGTGACTCCCTTACAAAGTGTGACTGTAAGGCAGCCCACCAGGAGATGGCAGTAGGCGATCTCAAGTGGAATAATTTTACTCTCTGGTAGCAAACCAGCTACACCAACAGCTCTGGCTCTGGTAACTGTTGAGAGGAGGTATTGCATATACTGCTGTTTTCTGATGTTTCAGGTTTAATTGATGGTATTGTTCTCCCATTTCTTTTTTGATAAGCTATCTGCAGTTATTTTATAATGAAATCATCACTGAGATTATTGCACACCACAAATGTAAATATGCATGTATATGAACACGTACAGAAGCACATTCCCATGTACATATACATGTGATAATACAAATAATGACTGGTACGAGCCCTGAATAACAGCTCCTTTCCTGTTCAGGTTTTTTTTCTCTCCTGATTTTGAAGTACTTTCCTACAAAATGAGGCATTGAGAAAAAGGCAGTAAACTGTGCGGAACCTCTCAAATGTTCTCAGCAGTTATATTTTACAACATGTTTCTTTTTATTCACTCTATTGAGTCAATAAATTCTTTTTGTTGGAAAAGTAAAAAGACTTACCTTTGTTATCTGTTGAAGTTCAAGAAGAAAAGTTAAAAAGTAGCCACACCTGGCTTCATGGGATGTTTTTCCCCTCTGGCCCTTCCTGACCCCTTCCCAAGATGAACACAATGCTATTTTTGCAGAGAGTCAAAAAGGTGAAGTGTCTTCACTCTTAGGAGAAAACCCAAAGGCCCCAAGTTGAGAGCAGCAAGCAGAGGCTGCGACCTGCTTGAGCAGCTCAGCACTAATAAAAGGAAAGCAGGCATCAGGCGTGTTCAGAGCTGCAAGGCTGGTTTCTCTGCTGGGAGAGACTTAGCTAAATGGCAGTCTTCTATTTTTCTTATTTTTTGTGAGTAGATGCATATGTGCATAAAATGGTCATTAAGTCTGTAGCTGTGAAATCCCTGTGGCAGTGCTGCTGAGAGTCCCTATCCCCCGTATATGGTAGATCCAGCCTTTTAAGCTGGTCCTCTAAGCACTTTCTCCAAAACAGGGATATTCATGGGTTTGCTTTCCTGAGCTCTCCTCTGTCTCTCCTCCACGGTCACCCAAGCATGGTGTCTGCCTAGCTCTAGAACTCTAGAAGGAATAGTTCCTACCTCAACAGGGGTGGTCCCCAGACCTTTTCTGTGGTCCACCAAATGCTTGAGGGTCATCACAACACACCCGGATCTGCATCTTTCTTGGTCTTAGTACTTCTTGCTCTGCATCAGGTCTGAGATGATTGCAGCTCACCCAGTCTGCAGCTCAGCACTGCCTGCTCACACGTAATCTTAACTCTCAGCATATTTGACTTCTGAAGATTTTGTGCTTAGTCCATCTCACAGCCATAATGAGGTCCTGGTATTTTCTCTCTTCCAGTATTCATACAAGGATCAAAAGCCTGCATCAGTGAGGTGCTTCTGGGTAGGAAACCAGCCCATTCCCCCTTGCAGAAGCAGGCACTAGGGAAAGGGGTGGGTTGTTTCTTAGTAGATGAGACTTAAGGGAGATGAGCCTGAGCCTTGGGAGGGAAATCCTAGTGTTTTCATAGAAACATCTGTCGAGACCATGCTGAGACCTTTTGGTATGTCATGCTCAACCATGCTGAGTCCTTTTAGGTGGAGGTCACACTGTGAGAAAAGAAATGACAAGAGGGAGATGTGCCCAATGGCCTTTCCAGCTTTTGGGGAAATGTTGTCCAGAACTGTGGATGGTGTACTGCACACCTTGCCCCTGTTCATCTTTTCCATGTTTTTCCTCAACTCAGTCTGCTGGGACTACCCTCTGCATCAGACTGTGGAGATGCTTCAGGAGGAAGATACCACATGCATCATCTTCGTAGAGCTGGTGGAGGACAGGACCTCCTAAAACACCACTGTGTGCTCCTACTTCAAACATGCCTGTTTCCACTGTGGCTGCACCTAAATAGGAGACCCTTCCTTCTTCCTTCTCTCATGTGGTTGCAGCCATGTCCCGCTCACACTGTTATAGTCTTTTCTGCAGGGACAAGCTCTCCAGCCTGGGATAAGCTTTTTTCACCTGTCCCCAGTGCAAGGAGACATTTCTTCCCAAGATGATGCACCTGAATATCCTCATACCTCATATTCTCATATCCTCAGGGCATGTAGATTCTCTTTTCCTCCCACTGGGCCTAAAGGAGAGGGTAATAGCCCAAGAGCTGTACCAGTGCAACCTGTGGTTTCTCCAACCCAGCCGCACCTTCATCTCCTATTGTCAGGGCCTTGACGGCACCTCCAGGTCTTCCTGCACCTAACCAGTCCCAGGCTGTAATTTTATACTACCCATATAATCTCTGAGGGTGTGGTTTCACGGGGAAGAAAAAAGTGAGTACACACTGGAAATGCACTACTTTTTTTGGTTTCTTCCTCAGAAAAGTTGTCAGGACCAGTTCTGTGAACTCTGTTCCTCTCTCACCACCACCAGTCCATTCCTGTCCCTCAGGAAGAAGGCAAATCCGAGCAGTAAGCACAGCTGAGCCCAGTGGATCTCATGCTCTGCGGTGATGGTGCTGGAGGCAGCTGTGGGGAATGAAGTGGCAGCAAACTGAGTCAAGAGGAGCCAAGCCTGAGCTCAGTGGAGCAGAGCAGTCCAGAGCAGACAGTGCCATGTGGAGTCAAACCAGTGGAGTGGAGCAGTCTGGAACTCAGCAGTGCAGTGCAATGCGGGCTTTTGGGGGATTTGTCAGTCACTGTTTCTCATTGTCTCAAACTCAAAAATGGAGAACACTGGTTGTGGAGAGCATCCACTGTCTTGTCTTTGTCTTGGGTGGGACACGTGACACTGGGCATGGGAATAGCCACCGTCTTATCTTAGTCTCAGTAGCTACATGGAACTGAGCCAAGGTGGTGAACACTTTTTGTATATAAAGCACCTTCTCTTCTGTATACTTTTGTTTATCAATATTGTTGCTCTTACTGTGCATTATTCCATTGCTGTTTGTTTTCATTAAATTTCTATCTCAACCCATAGCCTCTGCCTTTGTTCTTCTCTCATCAGAGAGGGGCAGGAGGAAAGGGAGCAGCTTATTTGTGGTTTAATTCCCAGTTTGTGTTAAACCACCACACTCTAATTGGCATGCTGATGACTCTGACAAGCTTGGTGTCCATGCAGTTACAAGCTATTAATTTTGTGATTTAAGAAGAAATTACTACAGAAGTCTTTATATAACTAGTTATCTCAGAGAATTGATAATTATTTAATTACAGGTTGTCCAAATAGTACTTTAATTTCAATTAGAGGTATTCAGAAGCTCCAGAAGTAAAGAAGAAAACCTGCATAATTGAAAACTACCTCTTTAGTAACTAAACTGTGTATCAAGCAGAAAAAATGTGCTAAAGTAGTCTCAATAGGGAGCTAATCAGTACAAGAGTGATTAGCTTTGTTTTCTAATAATAGAATTATCTAATCCATTCTTCTCCCCTAGTTGTTTTCAAGAGCTTGCAGGCAAAAAGTACATTTCATTTTCCAGCAATATTGAAAACTTGCTGACTTGCCTAATCTCATTAAGAATTACAGTGTAATACTTACAATAAGAATAATACACTTATAACGTGTTTAGTTCTGTTTCAAGAGGCAGTGCAAATAGTGTCAGATTTTACAGTAACTGTGAAACTTCACATGCATATATTTAAAAAGAGAAGTAAATGAGGCATACTTATAAGAAAAGGGCAGAGGATTGGTTTTGTGGAGATATAAGTCCAAGTAATGTGGGTGTGACTATGCCATGTTTATGCAGCCTGCTTTCTTCAGCTGTTGCTCTCCATCAGTCCTTGCCCTCATGTCTTTGCAGACATTTGCATAAAAGGGCTGGGTCAGTGCCAAGGGAACCTTTCAGCCCTGTTTCTGATCAGGAGAGGCCATCCTTTGCAGGAAATGTAGAGAAGGTCAGGTAACTGTCTTTTGAAGGCCTACAAAGACTGCAACTGTTGATTTATCTGCTGTGCTAAGATGGGGCTGGAGGTAGTTGCAGCAAGTCGTAGATGAAGCTGGGATCTGCAGCACTGCTGAGATTTCAGGTAACGCTGTGCCACTTGATTGACACTTGTGATATTGATGGCTTTTAACACCTAAGTTGTAACATGCCATCTTTGTCTGGCAAATATTAAACTCTGGCTTTTTTCTCTTTGCTGCCATTTTCCGGGATGTAGAAGTGTGAGTGCAGTGTGAGCCATACCTGTGTAGTTGCATTCAAAAAGGAACTACAGCTAGACACTATTTTGGCACTTGAAATCCTGAACCATTAGTACTTCTCTTAGCAGGCCTTCTCTGTGAAACATTGCAGAGTGTGTTCTGGGACAACATCTCTCCATTCCTGGTCCGTGTGCAGAAGTGTTCCAAATCAATCAGCCTGGTAAACCAAAGCACTTGTGGCATGGCATCCTCCATGTGGCAGCTCAGAGATTCTCCTCCAGACAGAAGGGAGGCACAGAGCCAACTCAAGATTTGTTCCAATTTCTGGTATCTATATGACTCTTATTTTGAGAAAGGCAAATGAATACAAATGAAAGAACAAAGGCATTTTGTTTTGAAGAGGTGATAGCATACCTCTGGTGAGATTGTGCAGGCTGCATGCGGAAATGCTGGGTTATGAGAGCTGGTGCAGATGTCAATATGTGTACAGACTTGACTGTAGGAACAAAGTGGAAACACAATGGTGTGGCTGTGCAGACCAGCAAAATGATGATGAAATGTGAACAACATAACAGATTTATATACCAAAGTGTACAGATCAGTAAGGTAAATGAGGCCTGTTCAGATGAAGGTAGCTATCTCTTCCTGAAGCTTGGCTATAATAGTCACTTACACATACTCCCTCGTCCTCTTTCCTTTGCTTTTTCATTTGCTTCAGCGTCTCAGGTATTCATTATACTATAGAAAAGTGTAGAATAGCATACTTTTGCTGCATTCAAAAATATTGAGGAGGTCTGAAATATTGCAGAACTGAAAGCTGGATGTAGATTAAGAGAGCTGGCTATTTTAGAAATGCTGAAAGTATTTTCTGTCAGTTGCCAGAATTCAGGATGATATATAGAGCAGCCAGCTTAGGGAGTTCATGGCAATTGCAGCTCCCTAGCTATGGTTATTAGTTCCTCCTCTAAATTTTGGAAGATAGCAACAGATAAATTACTTGTTTAGAACAAACAAGGCAGCCAGGAGTAGAGCAGAGCCAACTGTTCTGATATTACAATGGTTCCCTAATGATCCATTGGTCCAGCTACTGATGTGATGCTGTGATGTCAAGAAGGAATGACAAAACACAGATTATTTTTGTTAAACTCAGACACTTTGTGCAAGGATACACATTTCACTGAATTCTTATTTAGGCAAGAAACCAGCAAAATAAAACAATTTATTTACATTCTATTTTTACATTTTTACTTTGCTTTGAAATAGCTTTTTCTGTTTTGAGAAGCTGTGTCCTACTTTACTCAAAAACATGTAAGGAGTTTAAATGTTAATTACTTTAAATTAAAATCTTAGTCCATTAAAAATAAAATTTGATTTGGAATATGGCCTCTGAAGGTGTTTATTTTTTCTGTTTACCCTCTTAACTGCACAAACACAAATGGTAAACTCAGGCCCACTCTTGAGCCAAGCTAAAACCCCCTGCTACAGCAGGGTGATGTCACAGTAGCTTGGTTCAGATCCAGTGCAACATCAGGTGCTCTAGATGTAGGCTGACTCCTGTATAGCAGTACTGTTTTCACTACTCATTATTGCTCTGAAAGAGAATTGCAAAAGCAGATAAAGCAATAAACACAAGCTGGATCTTTGCACTGCTGTGTGGCTGCACCTGCTTAAATGAACTCTTGGACATAGAGTTGTGAGGGAGCAAGATGAAGAAAGAGGCTTCAGGGAAGCTTTGGAAATCAACACCTGAGAGATGGCAGGGCTGATTTTAGACATCTCAGCTGATCTCAGTCACCCCATGCAGAACCTCCCACACTGTGCTTCCCAGAACGGTTGATTGTAAGAATGGGGTGCATAAAGCCCCTGGGATCCCTCTGGTTCTGCCTCGTGCAAAGTCATCTGAGCCTACACTGGAAGCAGCAAAGTTGTAGTTGAAAAGCAGTGTGCCTAAATTAAGCTTCACTCACCCAAACTGCTTCACTTCCAAGGTAGTATGCTACTTAAAAATGATACCATCCCTCTTCAGCCCACGAGGTGCATTGGAAACTTCAACAGAAGTAGATGGTGGGAGCACTTCCTCTGCTGCTTCAGGTAAACATAGTAATTTTAGCTATGCCATTCTGACTTGCACAGCTTAAGGGTGTCTCATCATGACCCCTATTCAAACAGAGCTGAGGAAGTACATTAATGTGGGCAGGAATGGTTTAATCCATCTTGGCTGGGCCTGGGTGGAGTGGCTGGTCATGCTATGGAATCAGAAACCAAGAAAAATAGGAGCCTTGGCTACATTAGCCAGTGCAGTAAGGGTGGTTTGGCTGTTCTGACCAAAAGCACTCCTTGCTTATTCAGCTTATTTGATCTTCATATGTATTGTTCTGGGGAATTTAAAACACTAGATTAGACAGAAATGACGTTAAGTAATATTTTAATCAAATAATAGTTTGTAAATGATGTTATTTAAAATGAAAGGTCATGTTTTAAGTTCTACTTTAGAATAAAACAAGACATTACCCTTTTTATGTGCAGATCTATGTATATTACGCATTTTGTATAATGATTGTCAGGGGTGAATTTTTTACAGCCATTTAGGAGAAAATTATTTTGATGAATGACTAGTTCTTGCCCTTGATAGCTCTTACAATGTATCAGGTTTCTTTTAGATGTCCTAGACTTTGTAAAGGGCAGAAGCAATGATGCTTTGATACTCAACAGGGATTTTTCTTCCTGGGTTGGACGATTGACTATTCCACTGGATGTTGGAGTTGATATCAGAATTATTTAACTTTTTCTCCACTATTCTTTCTAATGTTTTCACTTCATTATAGGTCTATGATGTTACCATTTCTGGGTCGTCCAACTGTTTGTGACTACTGGCATGAAGATTCCTGCCAGAAGTACCTCTGCAACAATTTTCATAAGTTATTTTATTTTCCCAAGTGCTAGCTTTTTTCAAGTAACTATGAATAACTTTAAAAAGTCTCAGAGCAGAAACAATACCAGATAATAAGCTTATTTTAGGTTGCTTTTTACAAAATAACGCATCAAATCACACAGCATGGCAATTATCCTTCAAATGTTTAACATAATTACATAAATCAAATCTGCATAAAGTATCATTTTTCTGAATTTTGTCAAAATATTTTCAGACAATCATTTCTGTAAGTGCTATTCAATGTTCAGTGTTTATATGCTAGGAAAAAAAGTATGCTTTCAGAATTTCTATACCTATTCTAAAATCCTGCTTATTTGTGCATACCCATTACTGTTTATTCTGCAAATGGCTTTCACAAAAGACTAATTTTTTCAACAATACCTAATTACTTTTCTGAATACATAAAACTAACTTTTTTCCTTTGCTATCTCCTCTGTCATAAGGGGGTGATTTTCAGTGTAATGACAAAGCTACCTCTTCTACACTAGTGGTTTCTTGAAAGTGTAAATGTTTCTGGATGACTCCAAAAGGGTATGCATGTAAAACCTTAGCACATATCAGAAACAATGAATTTACCAAAGGATTTATCTATTTCTGCTTTTCCTTTTACAGAGTTTTCGTATATTTCAGATTCCCTATGCTCATGCCATAAGGTATAGCAAAAATGCCTTCTGTGTCTCATTTCTGGTTTTCTTTAAGTTTGCTGCATTACCTGGCAACTTCTTAAATATTAATGAGGATTTGGAGAAATTGGCTGGTGCAAAAATTAGATGGAAATTGGAGGCCTTATCAGTTAATACCTCTGCTATAAACAATGTTTGGGACTTTACTAATTTAGAAAATCTGAATCTCTTATATGCAGTCTTTCAAGGAAAGCCTTTGCAGAGAACAAAACGAGGATTAAGGAAGTGCAGTTGTATGCACAATTCAATAAACACATGATTCATGTAGTATACAAAATGAAATTTTTGCCTTTGAAGTCTGAACGCAGTATTCCTCCAAATCTTCCAAGTTTTAAAGTGTTACAAGCAGGCACAACGTAACAGGTTTCCTTTGAAATGTTGGTTCCTTCCTCTAAAGTGTCATTAAGATGATGCAACTTTTTTATAGCTACGGTACTCCATAGCTGATCATTTGTTGAACGAAGTTACTCTTTTGGTACAAGGCTTGCATGTATCAAACAGAATGATTTGTCAAAATTACAAACTCAGGGGTTTTTTGGGGGTTTTTTTGTTTGTTTGTTCAGTGGGTTTTTTGGCCATTTTCCAATCTAATAAGGGATTGATGGCAATCTCATTCAAATACTATATGCAGATTGAAATATGGCAGTGATCTGGAGAACCACTCTACCCGGAAAAAAGAATAAAATAAAAATAATAATAAAAAGAGATAAAAGGGAGATAAATCTTGCCTTTATACCATGCCTAGTTCTTAAATGAAGCCAGACTTTGATTAAACTCTGTGTGACAGCATCATTCCCTTTTTCTCTGTAAATAGCCTCGTCAAGACTTGTGCAGTCTGCATGAAACACATGTGACCTTCTCTTTCTTCCTTCCCCCACTTCTCATGTGGTTTCTCTGCTGGTCCAGAGTATCTTTGTGCAGTGCTCACAGTGCCAAGTGCACCTGGCTGGGAGCTGGCTCCTTGCACCCTGGCTCTGGAGAGCTCCTGCAGAAGGCTCCTTCTCCAGCCAAAACCTACAGTCACAGGAATAATATCAGGATAAATATTTCAAACAGGCTGTGAAAGTTATGTTACCAGAGGCTGTATAACTGCCTTTGAAAAACTGTGAGCTAATTGTCCCTGAGAGTTTAAATTTTTGGGACATAGATTACAATTTTCCATATGCTTATAGAAGGGCATACAAGGAGCCTGTTGCAACTACTACCTGGCTTCAGAAGCTGCTCTAATGCAAACAAAACATTAGAAATATTTACTGTATTATTTCTGTATGAAATTGCTCACTAGGTGTCCTCACATGATCAGAACTCATTGAACAATTTTTATAATCAAACTTGAAAATCATCACATTTGCCCAATCCTGAGTGATTATGAGCTATAAAAGAAAAATAATGATGTATATCTGTCTCTGACTCAAGTGGAAAATTAAGACAGATGGAGATGGCCAACTCTGTATCCATTTTTATATTTCAGTTTTAAAATTGGCAGGTTTTACTGGCTTTATACAGAATCTATATAGGGGTTAATGCAAATATAAATAATGACTTAATATATAAGTAAAAGTTAATGCAATCATTTTCTGACAGGAGAGAATGAATAACATAGTAATTAACAGCACACAAACAAGAAATTGATCAAGAATTTGAAAGCCTTAGCATTGCACAAACACAGATAATCATGAAGCATAAAAAAATTGTGTTAGTCTCAAATTAAATGCTCTGGGAAAAAATTCTATGTTCCTCAGAGGTAAATGCAACAGATTTATTTAGTACTGAATGAGTAACTGTTTCTGTGTATCTGTGTCCTACGATTATTTATTATTTGCCATCAGTGTAACTAAAACAACTCCCACTATAAGGCAGCCTGTCTTTTACTTGATTTTATGTCACTAGTTATCCTTCTTGAGAAGCCAAAAGCTGTCTTTTCTAAGATAGTTTGTTAGTACAGTGTTTTTCAATTGTAGCACCAAAACTATGACATTGAATAATTCTACCTTCTCTGTAATATAGGCCATAGATGTTCAATAAAAAATTATAAGCAGTCATGGGCAGTTATAAGTGCACATCTGGAGCCCCTGATTTTGGAAAGCGTGGAATGTACCTCAGGCAGATTTTATCTCCAGTGTAAGGCTAATTTGATCCTTTGTACAGATTCGTGCTAAATAGGTCCTTTTTCTCTGCACAGGACCTAGGAAAAGGGTTGCTATGGAGCTGCTAGCCTGCCTCAGCACTATACAAATTAACAGATTTTTTTTCCATTTTATTTGCATTTCTAAAACAGGGATCTTAACGGTTCTTTGACTGATCACTTTTTACTGGGGATTATCTATCCATACTAGGATGAAGAGTAATGCAGTAGAATTGCCTTAACTCATGTTACTAATTATTTAAACTGATGAAATTGTTTTGACAGGTACTTCCTAGAAGGGTCATTAGCAAAACATTACACACGAACATCTTTTAATGGAACAGAAATAACGGAGTAGCAAATCAATTGGGCCTTCAGTAGATGTAACTAGACCAAACATAGTGCTTTCTCTGGGCGGAGGTGGGGGGGAAGGGAGGGCACGGGAAAGAAAAGACAAAAAAAAGGAAGACAGAAAGTGATGAAAAACGCAAATAAGCAAGTATTTTTAAACTCAGTAAAACAGTCTAATTCAGAGTAGTACAAACCTAATACTTTACTGAGAGATATCAGATAAACAGCATGTGAACTACTTTGAGGTAATTGCTTTTTAGATATGCTCATTTGTCCTTTCCTTTAAGAGTTAATTCACAGATATACCTAACATAAAAACACCTGGCAAGTTAAAAGCAGTTATATAAGTATTGTACAGAAATAGATGTGACAAATGGAAGCATGTACTTCTTGAAAAATGTACTCACTGAAAAAATACCAATGAAATCGCAGCACCTGAAGGGCAACTATTCTAAAGTAAAACTAGAATTCATAATAGCTGCTAATTTAATGGTGAATATGAGTAAAAGTAAAACAGTGGCACATCTGAGGTGAAATACTGATACACCCTATCTTAGTGCCACGCAAGGTGCACCACCTGCGTTGCATGGAAATGGGGAGGTTTTACGATACAGTTGAAGACTTTTGAACAGTTACAGGAGAAGATAAAATGTAGAGTTTATTTATATCAAAAACTATTTTTTGAAAAGGCAATTGTTCTTAAGACAATTATGAAGTCTCTAGGAAATACGGACTATATTAGAAAGTATTTTAGCTTAGGAAGCCTAATCTACATAGGATCTTACTATAGTGAAATGAGAAGATGAGCTTTTTCAGAGTCCAGTCAAATTAGCCTCATGTGCTTACTCCTTGCCTGGGGAAGTTCATCTTCACGCACCAGAGGAGACATCTATCTTCCCTAGCATTCATGACTATCACTCTGTGTGATGACATCTAACCTGGTGCATATAAATGTATATTCATTGGCTAAATTAATGGAGTAAAACATAAACAGTAAAATAACAGCAACAACAAAGCCCCAAAAAACAAACAACCCCCCAAGCCCTCCCCCAAAAAGACAATAACAAAAAACCCTACCTAAACCCAACAAAACCCAAGAATGGCACATAAAAGAAATTCAGGCAAAATATCAATGAATAGTACTATATTAGTAATGATATTGGTAAAGCCTGCTTGCAGGTGGGACACTCTTAGGTAATGGATGGAATGAATACCTTCTGAACTACTTTAAAATTTATAGCAAGTAAGTGCTTTGAGATGGAAAAGAAAGCACCACCAGAATCTTTCTCTGATGCATGTCTGTGCTGCTCTGTTCATATCAGCATTTTTAGGGGTTAAAATCCATTAGTACCTTCATAATAGTAGAAACAGAATTTTGCCTAAACATCCAGGCTCCTGTTCGAAGCCCAGTGTATTTATAAGAGGTAATTTTGCTATCTTCAGTTTTATATTGTGCCCAAATGTTTTTGTCTTCAGGTGCAGCATCTCTCTTTTCTGCTACAGTGACAGTATGACCCAGTAACTGCCTTTCCAAACAGAAGCTAATCAAGTAATTTATTTTCTGTAGATAGAAATTTTTGTGGGTAATTGCTTGAAGATCATAGAAACTTCTCCAGAGGGTTTCTCTTCACAGTGTTTCCATTTCTAAATTATGTTTTCCTTAATGCCTTCTGAACAAGCTGGTTAGGTCAGCTTGGCTTAACTCCTATTCTGCTTGGAAAACCAAAGGAGAGGTTGGACATGCAAGGATCACACCATCACACCAGCTGCAAAGCTTGTGTCATCTTTGATGATTGAGTACTGGACATGGCAAAGGGACCTCCTGAACAACCTAGCTGAGCCACAAAGTGCACCACAGACAATGGTGGTGTGAGGAAAGGAGATTGTTTATGCCTTTTTTCCACTGTGCATGCACTGGTATGTGAGAGTTAAGGTATGGTGTGAGGGCATCTGTATGCAGCTTCGGCTCTACAGACTACCTTTTTAAAATTTTTTTATTTCTTTCCAAATAAGACTAGATGGAAGTTGTTAATCTAACAAACATAATATCTATTGGTGTATTTTTTCCACTTTGAAATACACTTACCAGAAGATATGGTATTGCATATAATTTAAATTACCACTCTAATGGCCACATTAATGCTGTATCAAATGAAATGATCTTTTCTCCGGGACTCAGTGTGAAGCTTTGCCATAACAGTGATGTTTTTGGTACATTATTTCATTTTAGGGTTTTCTTCTTATTTGTCATCATTGTTATTATCATCATTAATCCATCAGTTTTCCAGCCAATACAACAGATCTTTTAGTACATTTTATTCAGCTGAGACACTAAGATAAAAAAGATAATTTTCAAGTGGAGGTGCTTAAACTTTAGACTTTTAAATATGTATTTGAGGTGTCAAAATGCAGTCATGATTAGACATGCAGAAGTATTATGAAATTTAATACACAAATAAGGACAACCAAATTTGAAAATGTTCATCCATTTGAGTTGTTCAAAGCTAATTCAGTGTGTCTGGAGGCAAGCTGAAAACTGAGCTTGAATATCTCACCTCTCATTCTTGCATCTTATTTACTAGAGCTGTCCCTTGCAGAATTGATGTTTTTAAAGTAGTTTTTTCCAGCTGATTTCAGATTTGCATTGTTGCACTTGTCCTGTATATTGCTAATTAGTCACCATTTTTTCTTTGTAATAGTCTGTCACAGGCAGTCTGAATGAGTCTCTCACATCACTGCAGTCCTGATATATGGGATATTTTTTCAGCCACATGCTGGAGATGGGGTTTGGTGCTTTGCACACCACATCACTGACAAAGGAAAACTGGGGAATTGGAGAGAAACAAGAGGGTAGCAGTGCTGGTGTTTACGACTTGACATCTGCTTTTTCCAGTATGTGAAGTACACTCCAATTCCGTGGATTAAATTCGCAGGCAGTTTATCACATCTTCCAAATTGCTAATAAAGATAGTAATTTGAGCTTAATGCTGAATAATCCAGCTTCATCTAAGTGGGTAAATCAGACCAGGGTTTCAAATGGAAAATGTCTGGAATAAGGTATCATAGTACTGTGAAGGTCAATGAGGCCTCCTGAGTACTCATAAATAAGGATTTATTTATCTGGGGGTTGTAGAGGATTTTAGAGAATCTCATTGATTCTAATAGTTTTTATTTTATTTTCGGGATAATTTCACAAAATATCAACAATGTTGTTATGTTTGTTTGTCTACAAAAGGTTGGTTTTGGAAGGATTACTAGAGTTACAGGAAAAATAACTATTCTGGCATAACAATCACAATTAAATAAACAGCACAAAAATATAATTGGCTTGTTCTGAAACAAATTTAATTTCAGAACAATTGAAGCAAATCCTTGCATTACTGATTCCTTTATTTGAGGGATAACATCAACCCTTTAAGACATATAGCTTTAGAAAATAACATCAGTTTTTAAATACACGTCCAAAAGATTGTATTTTAAAATAATTTAACATCTCTCATTCTACCTGGCCAGTCCAGCCTGCAAATCCTTTCTTTCACTTTCATATGCTGTTTACACAATGAAAATAAGATAGGCACAAGGAACAAAAAAATATTACCCAGCTTTTTCCATACTTGAAGAGGGAATAAATTAAACAGTGACCTGGCAGTCAGATTGCTTCTGGCAGGACTTTGTCATGTTGAAAAATCAGGTCAGTTTTCTTAGTTTTCTGTCAGGTTACTGTGACACTGGAAAGAAAGATCATATAAAAGGTACTAGAAATCTGTAGATATCACATACCCACACCCTGTAACTTGTGGCCTCCCTTCCTCCCCTCTCCTTCTCTTCCCCCCCCTGCCCTTCTCTCCCCTCCCTCTCCTCCTCTCTCCCTCTCCTGCCCTTCTTTTGGTTTCATGCTTGCTGTTCACTTTGAAAATGAATTGCTGAATTATTTCAGTATCTAAATATGGACTGTGCATGGATAACTGGTGAGGAAATGCAGGGTTTAACTGCTCTGCTACTGTGAGCCTGCAGGGGAAGAGCCAGGATGGTAATAGCTGCTTCTTGGACTAATTGTACATTTTATGATGTCAAGGGCAACCTATTTGTTGAGTTAGAGATGGAACTGACTCATATTGTGATGGATTCAAGTTTCCTTTCAGTAGGGCTTCCTGACTGCCTTAGTTTATGCTTGTTTGGAGATCAAACACAGAGGATACAGCCTTAAAAATATAAACAAACATGAAACAGATGAGGAGAGGAAAAAGAAAGTCTCTTATTTGGGAAGATCAGGCATGAGGGAAGGGCAGGGCTTAATTTCTGATATTTACTATTTTTCTGTGACTTGTGAATAATCTTTGTAAATTTTATTTACAAATAAAAGTCAAATATTTTTAATGGCTATTTGTTGATTAATTCCTCAAGTTGTTCCAGACAGGCCCCAAAGACATTAAAGTCTGTAGCTGGCAAAATGATAAACAATGATTGCTTAAAATTCTATTTAAAAATTAGCTTTGTGCTGTACTTTATCTAGTTCTACTTATTGACTGTCTGGGCAATGTACTTCATCTCTTGTGTAGCCCAGTGAATCACAGCATGTTATTAAAAATTCAGTGATGGCTCTTCCGTAATTGTTTTGTGAAATGAGGTAGGTATGATGTTTCTGAGAGCCTTAAGTAGATTCTGTGTTGCTGCTACACTGCATCCACCCTTTTTTTGATGTATTTTTGTATAGAAGATAAGGAAATACAGAGCACAGGATCCCTGTGTGTTTCACACACAGCTCAGGCAGAGGAAATGAAGAGAAGAACAGGTTGATGAAGGCACTGTTCTAGCTATTTCATTGTAGACTATTCTTTCAGTATTGAGACAAAAAAAGAGGGAAATTGCTCAGTAGATAAAGCATTTGAAGTAAGTAACAGAAAATTCCAGACATAGCGATGAGACAAATTTAAGACACACATTGGGAAATGTATCTACATACACGTTATTTATATATATGTAATATAGATGTATAAATAACATAGATTTATATGTGTACATACAATTATACATTTGTATTTATAATGTATTTGCAATACAGGATGATGATAAAGAGGATTAGATCACATACTGTTCCTTTTTTAAAAATCTAATTAGGTCAAGTATTTCTCAGGTTCTGAAAATTTTCCAGAGCGAGGAAGCTGCGTAGGTCAGGACATTAGGATTAGATATTGACATATTAATCTTTTAATCTGTGGGATCAGGAAATTAAGCCATGAGCCAAAAAGAGCAAAGTATTTTCACACAAGTAATTCTAACCCTCTCAGGAAAGCTTTAGTCCTGTGACTAAGTCCCTGTGAAGTCTGCAAGATCTGCTTGATAATGGTGATAAAGTTTCTGATTATATTATAAGCAGAATAAATGCAATGAAATTCAGCATTGTGCTGTGGAGCAGGCTTCCTAATTTAAATATGTTTGAAGAGGTATTAGAAACATTAACGAATATTACTCATTAAATCCATGATTAAGTAAAGCAGTTATTCAATAACATTTCCTGAAACTTTAATGCACTGTGAAAAAATTTCCAATATTTTTCAAGTTTTATGTTTATTTTCAATAAAACTGACCAGTGATAACTAGTAAAAAGATGAAGAACATAGCATTGACATATTTACATGAAGGGTGTAATCAGTTTCTTGAAAATAGAAAGATATTATGTGCACGTATGAGTTTTCTGCTCAGCACTAGACATGGAAAAGTTCAGGAGGTGAATGGTTTGGTTTGAAGAATTCCACCATCAAGGGCATTGGTGGCTGAGCATTGACCTGAAAATACATCAGGAGAAAGATAGAGTAGCTTACATGTGGCTTACAAATCTAATCAGAAGTTCCTCTATATTGAAAACTCCTAACTGGATCAGTTTGTGTATGTATATGTATATCCTGAAGCACTTTTGCAAGCCATGAGATGAGACATCTCTTGATATCACTAGGAGAACAAATTGCTGGAATGGCGATTTTGTCTTGAGGTATTCAGTGGTAATTCTTGCTCCTTCTTGTGCACTTTCTTTGGTGTATTTTTTGTGTACTTCATTTCAAATAGAAAAATTGAAAGTAACACATCAGTCAAAAAAAAAAAAAGGCACCTATATGAGAATTGAATTTGTAACTCTCATCTGGGATTATTTTATATGTGTTCAACCTTACAAGGCCAGCCTAAGTAAGGGTTGTGTTTTAAAAGCTCATATATACATATATATAATCATTTTTCTGTGAACATTTTTAAAACTGTTCTTTGAAGTGAGTCCTACAGAGAGACATGATGCATCCCTGTGATGTACACATGTACACGTTGCTTGTATGGTGTTGTCCCTGCCCATTCCTTAGTTAAGGTCATGTACCAGGCAGTTAGGTTAAGAAAATCCTTTAATACTGTAAACGACATCAATCTGAATATTCTACTGGAGCAAGTTTTCAAGAATTAGCCTTTCACTTCATTGTGATGATGATGATGGCTCACTAATCCTTTGGAGGGTTATTCCAGATCAGACTCTGTTGGGATCTACAGGTAGTGATGTAAAGCACACAGAATTGAAATCCCTCTTGCTTGCTTCTGCTGATTTTCACTGGGTTCGGAACGAATCACAAGAGATAGTTACTTAAATTTTGGTCTGTAAATTGATGTCTTTTGATGCAATCAGGTGTTAGAACCTTCCTGCTCTGAATGAGGTTTAAAAGAGAAATTTTCTTTGACAGAGAAATATATGACCAGAATATTTCTGCCAATAGAAAATTCCACTAGAATATTGCTGTATTTTCTGCAATAAAACACAAAATATGCAATTCTGCACATTACAATGATAACTATAATAATGCTGACTACCTTATTATCTTATAATTTTTCTTAAATAATTTTATTTTACACTTGGCTGGTTTGCCTCAGCAAATTAGGTAAATCTCAGAATGAAGATGGGTAATAAACTGTTCTCCACACATAAAACAAAAAATAACTGATATTCTGACTTAAATTATAATTATAGCACTCTTTTATAAAGGTGTCTTCTGAGTTTATGAATCTTTCCCAAAGTCACCAAAGACAGGTTAAAGGACCCAAAAATATAGGTGACAGAAAGTCCAGGGTACTTTCTGGACTTCTGTGCAGAATGTGCTTTGTAGAAGGTCATTTGTGTTTTGGGGTTTTTTTTCAATACATGGGAATTGCAAAGAAAAAGAAAAAGAAATAAAAAGATGGAGAGAAAATAAATTGTGACCAAGAGGATATGATTTTTTGAAAGTTTTCTGAAAGCCACATTCTTGCAGAGGACTTTCATCTCTATCCATGCATTCCTCTATGAGAGGAACATTGTGACAAAAGATGCATAGATACATCTGACAGGATGCAGATACTTTCCCCCCTCATTTTTATTTTTAATAACTAGCTTGCTTTTAAATGAAGTTCAGAGCCAACAGCATAGCCTGACATAAACACACGGGCACATCTTGTACTTTCAATGCAGTCCACGAGAGGAAGTGTAGAATGTCATACTGCTGGCTTTCTAAAACAATCATTTAATCAAGACCACAACAATCTATCTAGCAAGGCTCATAACCCAATTCAGAGCATTACTAGTGAGGCAACTAATTTTTATGTCACCTTATTTGATTTATGGGATGAAGGTGAAACAATGAGAAGTTGAATAGGATTTCAGACTATAAGACAGGAGCAGAGGTGAGGAAACAGTGTCTATTCTGTTCATCAGCAGTCAATGTCCCCTTCACAGGCACACCATCTTAGTTAGAAGGGTTTTCATTTTTCTTGGGTGTTTTTTGTGTTTTTTTTTGTTTTTAAGTTTGGTGGTGGGTTTTTTAGATGTTTGGGTTTTCTTTTCTTTTGAGTAGTGGGAAGCAAAAGAGGCTAATGCAATAGAAGTCCTTTGGGACTGCAGCCTTAAGTAAGGTTTCTTACCAACAATTTCAGTGACCGCATGCCAGACAGCACTGGGGCCTTGCAGGACTTCCTGCTGGCAGGCAGGAGGGTTACATTTCTGTTGTGGATGCATTTTGACTGTAGTTATTACTGAAATTAGTAAAACAGCCCTAAGAGAAGGAGCTTAAGGACTGAAGCAAGGATGTTCCTGTTCCTGGTAAGAGTAAATGATCAGGGAGCCCCAGAAGAGAACAACATGCCCAGGAAAATGTGAGCCCTGCAATGGAGGTAAAATGAGCCAGGTTAGGGCAGAGGTACCAGTCTGAAGGATGAATACATCTCTTGTGTGCCTCTCTTCTCTGTTTTGGGCAGCAAGAAAATTTCTTTGATTCCTACTCTGTGTGTCCATGAATCAAGTCAATTTTAAATTGGAGTACTCTTCAAATATAGCTGGACTCACAGGACTAGGCCAAGAAGGGGAGAAAATTAATCCTTAGATACACAGATGTAGCAACTTATATTTCTGCTCTGAGAGATTTGGTAATCTTGCAACAGAGTGAGGACTTCAATGTGAACTCTGATTTAGGCAATAGGTTTCAAAAACTTCATGGTCCTGAAAAGACAACTTTATGAGAATTTGTTGTTTGCAGAAGGATGGCTTATTTGAATTCATGGGTGTATATTTTAAAATATAATCTATAGTAGGCATATACCTGATTCTTTTTATTGTATAACAATACTTTTGTCATCAAGTTTTAATACATTAGCAAACAATAAGAGGTGCTATGAACATTTTGCGGAGTGTTTTTTCGGTGAAACTGGCTTCTGTATCATATTATTTGGCTTGGTTTTCCCTCCCTTTAGGCAAAAGAAAGAATCCCACAACCCTATAAAATTATTTTCATAACACAACTGTAATGTTATTTCTCTCATTGTTGAAAAATTACATTTATAAATCCTTTTTTTTTAGATATGAGAATAATAAAACATGCTTTGTTTTTAAAGGAATAATTAAGACTTGGTGTATCATCATAGGTTAAAATTTATAGCAGTTGAGAGGCGTTGGAATGTGACAGCTGAAACACACAGTTTCCTGCAGAGAAGGATTTATGAAAGGCTACAGGGGGCAGGGGAGGATGCATTACAATATGGCCTTTCCCACAGAGAGGGATCTTACAGAAATCTAACCTAAAATTGCCTTGTCTGTCTATGTCTCTAAAATGAAGCACACCTCATTTACCTACAGCAAGTGTCTGGACTCTGCTTTACCTCTGAGAAGCCACTGGGAAAACCTGAAAGAATCCTATATTATTCATATATGACTGGCTACTTTGGAATCTACTAAATTAAGCTAAGACTTTAGAGTTGAAATCATATCCTCTGCTCTATTTTTCAGTTGGTCTTTTCTGAAAAACCTCATAGACAATCAATTCCTCTGTGTCTATTTAACCAAACAGTACACATTATGTGACCATCACATTAGCATTTCCTGGAGCAGCTGAGGAAGCAACGTTTTTTCTCACGGGGAGAGTTGAACTGCAAAACCACTGAAGTGGGAAGATATTACCAGACTTTTAGGCCAATTTCATTTACATCTAAATTATTTTAGAAGAACATTTGATTAAAAAAAAAAAAGAAGAACCAAAAAAGCCTGTATGTAGAGTGTTGTAATGACTCTTTCCAGACACATATAGTAGATTGCTCCTATGACTGCCAGAAATATTTTTGTCATGTTAAGACCTTCTCATTATTCCTGGTACTGTGTACAAGTTAGGAGACTCTTCACTGTGGTTTCAGCTTGATTTTGACCCCCAGACCTAGTCTTTTAATTCTGTAGATGTGCTGCAGTTGTGTTCATAGTGGAGAGTCAGCTGCATGTACCCAGGCAAAATACTTCATAATTTGAATCTTTTTACCTTCCTCATTTCCGGGTGCTCCTTTCAACTGAACACAGATGACTGACAAAGAGAAAGGGCTAGAAGCCACTGAATCTGCCCTTCTGTTGTGGTTTGCCTCTGTCTTAAAGCCAGAGCAGAGGTGACCCAGCCTGCAGCACAAAGATCACTGCTAAGGTGACTTGAGGATTTCTGTCAGGACAAGGATCTATCAATAGGATCTATCATTACAAGTAGCAATTTGAACAGATGATGACCACTGCCTCCAGCAGTCATTCCATCATGTGGGACTTGTATTTGATATATTGGGCTTGAATGTGCTGCTTTCAGTCACCTGTAAACTAGACAAAACATCTGCTCTTTAAATACTTTTTCAGTGCTTCTTCATGCAACACTGCAAAACCATAATTGTGAAGACAGAAAATAAACTGGGTTATTAAGGTTGTTATAAAGGTTGCATTTTTTAGGGCAGACAGAGATACATGCGGCTGTGGGAAATTCTAAGAAGGCATATTTTACTCATTTTCACAAGACTATCATGGCAAACAAAAAACAGTTTTGCATTACCATCCGGTGTCAACTATTACAAATTTGAGATAAAGTTAGAAGGGACAAAAGAGGGCACAAGAAAATTCAAAATGTTTCAAAGAAGGATTTCTTCTTGAAACATCAATGCTGGCATACTGAAACAGATAGATGCCCCAAATGAATATTCTGATTTTCTTTCACCTCTTTGCATAATGTGCCTGCAAGCATAAATAAATGTTTATTAATTTATACATACCTGCAGGTGTACAGAGATACCACTGCTGCTGGAGAACAAGAAACATGCCTTTTATGTCATAGCAGTAGTACCTAGGAGTAGCCCAGGAGACTGTTACAGGAAGGGTGTTGATTCATGTTCATCAAAGTTTATGGGTGGGGACAGTTCACAGTTGGTGGATATTCCAGTTGAAGATGCTCTTGAGGACAAATAAATCAAAAGAAGAGAAAGGCAGAAAATTAAAAAACAGGAAAGGAAAAACTCTACCCAGTGTCTACCTGGGAACAGCAGGGACAGGGTCCCAGACAAGTATCCTCCTCTGAGGGTTCTCTGAAGTGCAGCAGGCTAGGATGATGATGATGATGAAGATGCTGATGCTGATGATGATTCTGGTGAGTTTTTGATGTTTTTTCCGCTAGTGTTATGTATAGTTTTCATTAGGACCCACTCAAACTCCCTCTGGGTTGTTCCCAATTAGAATGTTATTAACGTTGACTGAAGTATGCTGGTTAGGCATCACTGTTACACACTAATTTGTTGTTATGCTTCTGTGTGCATAACAAATTTTATAATACTTTTTGAGGATTTAGATGGCTCTTAACTACTTCCTTGTGCACTGTGCTTTGGAGTTTTCTTATATATAGAATAAAAAAGGGACTGAAAGGGAGGAACTAAGAGAGGGAGGATTATCTTGCCAATGATGCCCATGGTATTAAACAAGAGAACCTGTCACAACACCACCATCAGGATTTGCAATTGAAAGTGAAAGGTTGTGAGAGCAACAGTAACAGTATAACAGGATAGGGGAAAATTTTGACACACAGGCCTTGGAAAGACTGCCTCAGTGGCTTAGGTAAAAGGTTACAGAGTTGTGAACAGTAAGGTCTTATCACTACTAAGACTAGGGCACTACAGTACAGAAGACATTGCAACAAGACATATTTGGCTTTTATTACATCTGAATACATGAAAGGAAACAGATGCACTTGAGAGGCAGGTATAGGGAGTCAAGGACATTTGTCAAGGCTCAAATCAGCAGAGCATTGATGCCCAGGCATCTGTTTATCCATATAGTCAGCTGGTTTTTCAGCACTTTCTGAGGATGCTCTGTGTTCACGGGAGGAAAGAGAGCTATTAGGGACAACCAGTGTGCCTGCTGGTTTCTGTCATAAATCCAGCGGTGTTTTTCTATTGTATCAGCCTTCTGCAAGCAGAACTGTGTGGAAAGGCCTCCTCCTTAGTGGCTACATACCAACAGATTTGGATACTGTGAAAATGGCAAGCAGAGTTATAGTCTGACTAGATGAAGTCTCATTATGACTCCTTTGCAGGTAGATTAGTTTTAAGCAGCAAGGACACCACAAGCATAAGCTTTTACCTGCATATTTCAGGGACGTCCCAGAGACTCAGTATAATACTACTGACAGGACAAGAGCACTAACTTTGTACTTCTCAGATGTCTAATTTTCCTGCTGCTGAATGGGTGCTAAAGCACTTGTATATAATTGTCTATAGCTTCAATACCAGCTTATCCTGGTGTTCATGTGTGTCCTGGTTCCAGCCAGCACAGGGTTAATTTTTTGCAGTAGCCAGGAGGGGTCATGGCTGGGGCACAGAGGTTATTCTACACCACCTCACATCATTGTCAGAGGCTGGGGGAAAGGGATTCTTCTGAGAAGAAGGGGTTCCTTCCAGTCGAGGGAACTTATGGAGGGTACTGTCCAGTATTGTCTATTATCAGGGAGTTTTCCCATGTGAATAATTTCTTTTCTTATACCTTTTGGAAAAAATAATAATGTTGCTGTTACTGTTTGCTTTATCTCATTGCTGTCTCCAGTAAATTGTTCTTACCTCAACCGATGATTTTGGCCTTTTGTGCTTCCAGTGGAAAGGAGGGGAGGGGAAGCAGTGTAGGGGGGGTTTTGTGGGAATACTAAATTGGAGAATACTATTCCTAAACCACAACAGTGCAGGATTGGAATAGAAAGACAAAACAGAGAAGTGAAGGACACATGCCATCAAGGCCTGGAGTTGGATAAAAAACTGTCAGTGTGCCATCCACTGACGTTCCCAGTTTTAGAACAGATGACCCTGACTCAGCAGAGTGTAGGGTAGACCAGGGCCTGACTGACTTTGCCACACAGAAATGTCTGGGAAATTCACAGTGACTCACCCCCACTTTTAACAATTACAGATGCAATTTTATTTTGGGTAACTCATCTCATACAGCTGACTTGAAAGTATTAATGTGACCCTTAAGGATGTATGAGAACTCTCTCTATCCTTTTGTGCATTTTTTGTATTTACACTTAGAATTTTCCATAAGGTGGTGTGAAATGCTGAACATTCAATTCCTTTTTTCCTGAATGCTGAGAGAAAGTACCTTGTGTAATCTCCACAGTGTCTTCACCAACACTCAATGAGCTTTAAAACAGCAAAACAAAGCAGAACATTTTTTCAGTTCAGTTATGGATGCCTAGTAATAACCCATATTGTGTCTGTTCTGCCTTTCCCCTCTGGGAAGCCTGTTTTATAGCAGTGCTCTGTAAGTGTCACAGCAAGTGCTACCAGTTCCGGATGTGGAGATGAGAATGCCCTCAGGGATGTGGCAGCACACCAGCTGCACAGCTCTTTTCGTTCTTCTTGCTCTTCTCATTTGCACACAACGGTCTGATCCTACAAATACAGAAGACAGGGAATATGATGGATCTGGATGTACTAGTACTTCTCTCCTGTAGTCTATGAGGCTGCTAAGAATTATTGCTTCTGTGAATAAGTGATTTTGACTGTGCATTTCTACCTTTTTCTTTTTTGCACTGATGTTGTTCTGATTTCTAGTGGGAAATGTTTGTTCTTACTTCTTCTAGCACTTAGTTCAGTAGGTATTGGCCCATGACAGGGGTTTCAACTGCTGTTAACCTTGGAAGATTTTGCTTGACTTTGGACTGAGGATGAAAGGCTACAAAGAGCCATTCATCCACCAGGGGGACTGATAGAATATACTAGCTCCTCTTCACAAAAGACTTACATTGCTCTTGATAGAGTAAATTTCAACCCTGGATTTTGGCAGACACTGATGTCTTGGGGAAAGTATTTTGTGGATGTAAAGAGGACATTAGCATTTGTTATTGATTTTTGCCCCAAAGTGTGGCAGTAGACTAAACCTGAGTTTTTTACTGTATTATAACATGCTGTGTTACCCTTTTTCCCAGGCCCTTGAAAAGCCACCTTCCCCTTCTCCCAGGTTCCTAGAAAGCCATCTCCCCTTTCTCCCAGGCCCCTGGGAAAGCCACCTCTTACCTTCCTAATTAGTATGCAAGCCCCCATCAAGTTGTGTTCTGATTGGTTCCTTGTATCCCTCCCCTCTGACCCTGGCCGTGAGGTCTATAAATGTCCTAGCCAGGTGAAAAAATTTCTCTTTCTGCTTCCTATTCCCAGTGTGTATGTGTCCTCCTTACTGAGACCTGGGGAGGACCCTGTGGCCAACCACCTGGCCACGTGGAGAGGGACAGGGAAGGGGAGAGCGTGCCCCATCAGCTGTGATACCAAAGCAATGGCAATTCACATATTCTCTAGCTACAGCACAATGCCCTAATTTCTCTTCAGTGCCCCCATCATGTCCTGTCATGGGGACAAACCTCTGTATTTTCAGGCTTAGGAAGATGAAGGGTACACTCCGTGCATGCTACCTAACACAGGGGTTATTTCTGCCCCAGCTCCTGAGACCAGGAACATCTAGAAATACCTAGATCTAGGCAGATCTGGAAATTATGAAAACCCACAGAATAAACTCAGGCCTGACACAGCTCTTGTGAGTAAGTCCTTGCAGGTGCAATGTGTTGGGGCACCCCTGGGCTCAGATGACTCAGAGTTAGTAAGAGTCAGGTGAAATCAGAGGTACACTTTACTGGCTACCTCAGACCTATACCTTTCTCTGCTGTTTCCCATTTCTTTTCCAGAGCCCACAGTGTTTCTCATCACTGGTTTCACTCGACTGGAACAGGGAAGACTTCAAAGTATGTGGGTTTTTTTAAAATGGTCCTTGTATCAGAGCTAGAAAATAACCACTCTGATTTAAATTTAAATTTATGGGATCAGTCTCAGAATGTCGGATAATGCTATTTTCATTTGGAAGTCTGAGGTGACTTGAGCCAGTGTGCTTTAAGAAAGCACACTTAAGTATTTAATTTAGCAAATAGGTTTTTAGAAGAACAAAAATTAAACAATCATATTGCTTTTTACATAAATAACAATTAAATATGTTAAGGGGTTAAATGTCTCATATTTTATGTTAATGGAAAAGAGGATTGTTCCTATGCTCAGTGTTCCCAGTCATAAACTGAACATTAGGTAGAAATTTCAAAGAATAATTCTAAGAAGTAAAGAAGTTTATAACCCCAATACAAAATAATGAAAGTGTTACACCACCTGGTAGCTATTACTGAATTGAAGCTGGATTTAATTTGGGTAGATCCACTGTAATAGAAGATTTCAAGAATGTATGATGTACTAGTCTTTATCTGCTTAATGGAAAAGTAATTGTTGTAAAACAAAAATACAGTCCAGCAAATTATGTAAAGCAACTGTTAATTAATCAGAACTTATTATATAGTGAAAAGCAATTGGAAATTATTCTAAGAACTATTCTTCCAGGCACACAATAGAGCCACATTTTGTTAAAGGCCAGAGAAAGAGATCAATTAATAACTACATCTGAGTAGCTGTAAAACTGAGGTGAAAGGAAAAGGTTGACATGCTTTATCAAAGCATGCAGCTCCATTTAATTTTTTTTTTTTAAGAAAGAGTCACCCTATTTTCAACTAAACCTAAAATAACATTTTTAAATAACCCATGAGAGGCACAGAACAGCAATAATGCTTACTTGGCCAGAGGCTGCAAGGAGGTATAATGATTAGGAAGTGCCCATTTAAAAAACCAACCAACCAACAAAACAACCAAAAAAGCAACATTTGTCATTCCTTTATTCCTGGCAAGTCTGCTTTAAAAACTAGACTTAAAATTCGATTAATTAAGAAATCAGTTAGAGTACCAGAATATCAGTGACATGAAGAGGCTAGTCAAGTTTCTCCTAGGGAATATTTCTTGCATGAAATGCAGATGTATGAAGAGGTGGCAAAAAGGCTTTTGGGCATACCATTCCAACTTTGCTTCTGCACAGTTCTCCTTGAAGAAAATTAATTCCACATGAGAAGTTAAGACTCAAACCAGAGTTCTTTTGCTAATTTATAGTGTTTCATCTGCCTGACCACCTGTAGGGAAAACTTTACAGTATTTTTGACATATCATTAGCACAGACATCAGGTTCCCAGCTACTAACTGTGTCTGTTTTATCTCTGCTGTCAAACTTGTTCACAATCTGAGCGGTCTCTTTTGAATTTTAAAGGATAACTGGGAGGTGTTTTATTTTTCCTGCAGAGCTCAGTATTGGCTCTTGGGTTGCTTAGGGTTTATATGTTAGCTATAGTACACTAACAAGTCAACATAAGGATATCTAAATGTTGTAAACAAGACAAACAAATTAATTTCTGTGTGCATGTTCTCCATTTTTTTATGAATCCAATCTACTCCAAGGAAATGATAAAGAGACAGAAAAAGAAACACTAAAGTAACTCCACCTTTTTAGGTTTTCTCTTCTTTAGAACAGATTTTGCTCACATTTCAGAAGCCAAGTTTCTCAGGAACAGATGCAAACTTATTACTCCACATATATCCATGCTGAGAAGTGTATGAAGTAGAACAGATGCATTAGCTATAAGAAAAGTTATATCCAAGGAAAGTTTTGTTCATAAAACATTTCAGCTGTGAATGCTGCTTCTTAGCTAAGAACTTCAGATAGAATGTTTCAGTACTCACTTAGCTCTTCAATTTCCTTTCAGTTTTATTTGGCTGTGAAATGGATTTGTTTCCAACAGAACTTCTTGTAAAAGCCAAGAACCTTCAGTCGTGCAGAGCTTATGGGTTGTAAAAGGGTTTTCAATGTGTTTGTTTCCTTCCTGTATGGAACACTGGAGTCTGAGTGCCTGTTTTTCATTGCTCTTCGTGTATTTCCATAACTGTGGCACAGATTCATAGTGGGATACTTTTGAGACAAATGGATGCAGGGGATGAATCTTTCTCAGAATTTGGGATCTTATTCCTCCAAAAGTGCATGGCTGACTGCATGGCATTCAACTAGCTACCAACCCTGTGGCAGATAAATCTCCTTTTTGGCTTTTAGCTTTTAACTTTGTAAAACATTTCTTGGCAACAGTCTACAATGTACTACAGGTGAACGGTTCTTTTTTGGATGGAGATTGCTTTTGTCTTTTTAATCTTTCAGTTTTGTAAGAACATGGAAGGCAGAGCAAAATAAAGCATCTCACCTCTCACACATTGCAGGACTGTGATATGAATCTGAGAACCCTGGAGTTTGGTTTTACTGAGGATATTATAGAATTATTTGTACTTCATCAAGCATAATAACTCTTACTGAGTTTACAAAGAAATCTTTTATTGCAAAATACTCAAACTGTAGAATCTACACAGCAGTTCTTTGTAAAATGGCTGCAAAATTCTTGAGTATGGGCATAAGACCCCTGCAGAATTAGACCAGTAGCTCATGTAGGCTGCTATTCTGTCTTTGACAGAGACAGAATGTCCATGGCAAGAGCTTGGACTCCCTTCTCAGCAGGAGTCCTCCTCTTGCAGTGTTTGTGTGCTTATAATTGCAAATTGCACTGAGCAAGACCACTGGCCATGCTGTCAATTTGTCCTCTGTCATAGCTCTGTACTATATAGGCAAATGTTGCATGTACACAAAGTTAGAAACTTTGGCTAATGTCAAAGTGTCAGTATAGCTGTAGAAGCTGAGGTGTTTGAATTCGTCATTTTATGATAAATTCCATTAATTGAGCACAGGACATATATCTAATCCAACTGCTCTGCAGTAATGTGATAGCTGTGGGACTAAAAGGAATCCCTTTCATAACTGAGTCAAGTCCTCTGCTATTGTAGCTGTTATAAAATAATTTGCTAAACAGTTCAAATTGTTATTTATATACATAGATATACCAACAGGTCCTCTTAGAGCCAATGGTCATCAATCTCTGTTTTGAGCCGGTGTTTAGTCAAACAATTTATACTCATGGGTGCTCAAGATTATATTCCTTCAATGCAACAGCAAATTTTTTTCTGTTTTTCTCCTATTAAAAAGCCTTTACCCTCTAAAAATTATTTTATTAATCAGTTTCTGCAGCTGTTCTTCTCAAGATTAATCTATATTGAACAAAATTGCTTATGTCTAGTGGAAATACCTCATCTGATCAACTCCTAAAGTGCATTGTCTTTTTTTTTTCACAACATCACATTGGTGGCTTATAGATATGAAAACACAACAACCTTGGTTTCAATCATTCCAAATGAATAAGCTCCAGAATTTCTTGCTATTAAGTCCAAAACACATGGTTTAAAACAAGACTGTAATATCTAGCTCTGTATGTTCCCATTAAAAAGTGCTTCTAACCATATATAATCCATACCAGGAAAGAGGAGATCAGGTTGTGCAATATAAAAGCACTGTCTCATGTTCTACATTAATCTGGGTGTATCTGCTTGCAACAGCAATATATGGGTTATTGCTGCATGTCAGAGTTATTTGTAACTAGGCACAGTACAGAAGAGCAACTGGAAGACAGATGAATATTATGCATAGTCAATTAGAGAGCTTCAAGGTTCATTTTGAAGTCCTTCTAGTATACACAGCAACAGCAGTGTTCTGTAACTGCCGTGACCTCTTTTGGTGTCACTTTCATAGCTTACAGTTACAGACTTGTTTTGTAGCTCTACAAAAAAGCAAGATTTCTGAATTGCTTAAATTGCTTAATATATATTTTCCAGATTCTTTGACTTGCAGCTGATATTTGCTATGGCTTTCCATGGTGCTAAAAGCAATCATCAGACATAATAAATTATTAATATATGTGGCATTTGTACAATAACAGTGGCTTGAAGTTTGTCCTTGCAATTTTAACAGTTCTTGCAATTAATTCTATGTTTAGAGAGATCATAAATAATGTTTTGCATTGTAGTACAGGAAAAGTAAAGCAGGATTGTTTGCTGAAATCTGTTTCACACTGTCATGTCTAGGTCTGCAGAATGGTTTGGAGTGACAGAAGAAGGTTCTGCAAGGTTCCTTATCATCATCTTTGCAAGATGAAGTGTCCCAGTCACTGTACCACTGACGAGCTCTGTCCTTAAGCTCTCCCCTTTCCAGGGTTCCAGAAGACAGCAGGGCCAGCCAGAAAGGGAGCAGTGGTGCCTGAGCTTTCTGAGATGCCTGTGGGGCTCGGCTGCCTGATATTCACATTTCAGAACTTGTCTCCTCTTACTCAGAGACACTCAAATGTTCAGTTCATTTTGTGAATGAGTGCAACTTAGGGCTGTATTTCTCCTGAAACTATTATTACTGAGAACTGCTGGCTTCACTGTTGCTCATTTGTCTGTGAAAGGATTTGGTAATTCCAAAAAAGTGGATATTTCCCTTTTTACACCACCCTTCCTTACTCATTTTCAGACGACCATGAGTAAAAACTTGACCAGGCCTTCATGACTATGAAAAACATGACTTCTGAAGTCTTTCCTGGTCTATAGTGGATAGCTTACAGTGCCTTTGTCCCTTCTGCCACCCAGCTCTGCTGGTAGATTTAGAAGAGAATGTCACCAGCACCACTCTGCCCCTCCAAGAGGCATGTGATGAGACCATATGGCAGCTGGCCTTTAGTCTTATGTAAGTGTAGGGGAGATCTCTTATTTTAAACAGGTTTCACCTCTGAAAAACAGTTTTGTTGGTGATAATGTATTTGGCATTTCCTCTGACTCAAAAAACAAAGTTAAAAAACACTGGTATCCTGTAATTTGCCTGTGTAGCTGCTACACGGGTACAGAAGAGGGCCTGATTTTGAAACACACATAGTCATAAGGAAATAGCTGCCTTCCAAAATGAGAGAGGGATCTGCTATGACTGATCAGAACTGGATGTGTTCTCTAAAATGGACCTGTTTTGATTAGTGCTGGTACCATTCCTCATCCTGCTTTGGAATAAAGTTAGAGGCAGTAAGGTGGTACAGAGAGTGCTTAGACCAGCCTAAATATGCCATTACTGCCATGTCAGAATATCATAGATCTACAAAGCTTTTTGCAGGGGATTTAGCATTTTGTGACTACTCCTTATCCAAGCATTCTCATGAAAATACTTTCCCTTGTCTATGGTGCTGAGGATGAATAGAAAACCTGGAAATGTGCTAAGGCTTTGCTGACATATGGAGTTCAAACTGCTCTGAATGTGGAGATGGAAGGAGAAATTCCTGGTCACAGAAGGGATCTGTGAGTAAGATTACTGTAGCCTGCCTAATTTCATTCTGATGGGTAGATACTAGTGCACATACTAGTATAGTGTCTAAAAATGAGTAGATAAATGAGTCTACTTTGGCCATGAGCCAGGTCTTAAAGTTCTTAACTAAGGAAAAAATTTCAGCAGTTTGGAGACTAGGCAGGCCAGTGGAAAAAAATCATATGCCCCCTAGAGGAACTCCACTTCTCTACAGTATGGGAACCTGACTTTAACATGAGTACTCTCTCATTCTGACAGTCACAGGAATCTAGGCAAAATCCAGCTGTAGCTAGAAGCACTTTCTTATGTCATATCTCAGAAATAGGAGAAAAATTAGAAAAATAGGTAGAGTTATTTGTAATTATATTTTAGCGGACATTTACAAGTATGCCATTTATGAAAAAATATATATCTTTTAAAAAGTTTGGCCCTGTAATTCATAACTGTTTTGAAAGAATTACTGAAAAGCTGCTGTGTGGAATCCTATATACTCACTATAGTTGTATTTGAAAACGCCTCTGTGTGTGTGTTTTTGGAAGAAGAAAGTCTTACTAAATATTTTGCCAGTTCTCTCTGCAAGACCTCAGTGCAGAGGTCCTTCGGCTGAGAATGTGCATTTGCAGGCAGGACACTTCCCATACCCTCTGAAGGTACTACTGGGTTAGACAGAATACTGATAATGTGCTAGAATTTCAGCAGTGGCTCACATTTCCCTGACTGAAATTACTGATGTCCTATGGCCCTGTCCGCAAACCTATGCCACAAATTAGAGGTTTCTGTATTACCAGATGCTAGCCTAAACTATGATTGCATGCATAGGCTTTGCTTTTAAAAACCAAATGGAAATGTCTAAATTTCTCTATAAATTATTTCCCAAGAAATCAGGTGGAAATGGGCTTCCTCACTTTGCCATTTTAAATTTCTGAGTTGATTTCTGTGCTGTTCTAACAATTTCTTCTCAGCTTTTTAATGCAGTGTAGTTCTGGCAATTATGAAGCTGTCTTGTTTCATTCACATAAATCATTAAAACAATGTCCTTTCCTGCCACTGCTGCAGTGGACATTCACCAGGGGTTTTCTTCCAATTACATGGCTCACTGGGCCCTTCATAATTTAAATATCCTCTCATTTTCTCATCTTTCCTTTGTTCTAAGTTGTCAGTATTGCTACTCAGTGAAGTCAAGTTGTATCAGGAATCATACTAGCTATTCCCGAAACATTTCTGTGTTTTTTGAAATGCTGAAGTCTGAAAATCAATTGGTTTTAAAAGGGGATAATGGAGGGGGTTTGTGTAATTCTTCACCTCCTGGCAGAGATTCTGTGCGGTTGAACTCTGATTTTTATGTAGCTATAAATGCAGTTACTCAGCAACATAGCCTGAGACTTACCCTTTAATTTTTTTCAGTGTTTATTGCTCACAATCACAGAGGAAGCTTTTGTTTTACTGGGCACTGTGCAAATAAAATCTGGGCTCCACAAATGCCCCCCTCCATGTCCTGCAAGTGAACAAGCATTCTAGCAAGGGCTGAAAAGACATAAGCAGTGAAACCAAATTGCTCACTAGTAAATTGGCTAAATTCCCCTCAGTGTCAAACAATCAAAAGGTTTAGGAAATATTTGTACAGTCCACACATCAATGGGTGTTATTCATCTAGAACTAATAGCTCATCAGCTAATAGCTGAATAGATCTCTGCTCTTCTTAGAAGCTGCTCTTTTCAGGGTGACAGAGCACAGAGCATCATTTCTAACATCATTAAGGGCTGTGTCTGAAGGTGTTATATTTCAGCAGAAAATTTATAACAAGAATAAAGGCGAACATCCTGAAAAAAGAATCCTTAATTCTGAAGATAACTATTACTGAACTGCTTTTGAAATGTACTTCATGGGGAGGGATGGGCACCTGATTCTACAGGTGGACTTCTGAGGCATGAAACTGCCTTCTGGAGGGGATTGCTCACTGCCTTTCCATGAAGGATGGGGTCTTTTTTGTGACTGCTGTAAGTCATGGGCAGTTGCATAGTTTTACTAAACACCATCCTTTGGGGCACACAGTGAATTTTTTCAGCATGTTGGCTGCAGCCCCACTGTACAGGCTGTGTCTGGATTCTGGATTACATGGAACTAAAAAGAGAGTTCAGCTTCAGACCTGCCTGTATGTTAGTGTGTAAAGGTTAACACCGGGGTAGCAGGATCACCTCTTGGTGATCAGGATCCTAGACTGGTTTGTGCGGCATCTAAAAATTACTGTAGTTGTCTGCATCTCCAGGGCTGTATTTAAATCAGTTTTGTGCTATCTCCAAGTGTGGGAGACATATAGTGTGTGCTGATTTGGCATAACTTCTCAAATCACTTTCATGCCCCATCCTCTTCAGGACAACAAAAGTGCTTTGACTTATTCTGATGTCAGGAAATTGAAAATCAAATTTGCAGCATTTTTTTCTCTGGAGCTGGAGAGAAAACTTCTGTTTTCTTCACATGAGGTTAAAGATGTAATTGAATTGTCCTACCCTGTAAGGTTGCTCTTTTTTTCTCTTTTTAACAGTTGAACAAAGTCAGGTCTTTATATACAGTTCAAATGAAATGCTCACAAGTCCTTGACAAGTGAACTTTATTATGGAAATGGAAACCTGCCAGCAAGAAGTCAGGGTTAGCCAATATTAGTTTGTCTGAAGTGTTAGAGTCACCTTTACTGCAGCTGGGGTCTATGTTTTGGGTACTAAGAGGAAGGTGTTTATTTCTTAAAAGAGAAGAGTGAGGGCTCTATACAGAGGCAGCCAATTATGTAGTTTGCTTGAAAATGAGCCAATCACTCATTTTAATGAAGTGAATTTCAACTTAGATCTAAGTATGTCCTTGACATTTTTGGTAGCAGTGACATTATCTGAGCAACTTATTCTAAGAAAAACATCAGACATACACAAGTACGTCTACCTCTACAGGGAAAAACACTAAGCAGGGTGCCTTGCTAGCAAAACCAGTAACAACTTATTAGATATGTTCAGAATTCAGTTTTCCTCAGTTCTGTAAGTTTGTGCAGAGTATTTGAAACAAAGAAGCTGCAACAGATGAATGCAAAGCTACAAGGTTCAGAAAACTGCTGTAAGAACTGATGATAAAGTAATGAACATTGTTTCTTTAACAGCACTGTTTCAGCCCAAGATTTGCAGTATAGAGGACATCTGACAACATGATCACACTGGGACTTTGTTCAGCAGTGTTATCTCCAGGAAATCTCTGAAATTCAATATGCCAATTGGTGAACACTGTCTCTTTTGTCCCCTCTCCTGTTGTTTATTTGTTTGTTTTTTCCTTAATTTCAGGTATTCAGAATAGTCTTCTAATTTAGAGATAGTTCTAATTCTAATTAGGAAAGAATTTTTTTTCTGGGAACCCCAAACTATTTATCCATTATAAAACAGAAATCTCAGCAAAGTTAACTTCGTTGAACTAGGTGCTATAAAAATATCCACTAGGGGACAGCTATAAGAACACATACCAGGCTTTCAGGTGTATTTTGATATTTAACTCAGATTGAAACGCCGGGAAATACATATCTAAAATATATCTTAATCCAACTTGACAACCCATGAAAAGGTTAGGGGAGTAGAAGGAAAGATTCACTAGCTGCATTTTACAGATAAGAATTAGAGACAAAGAGTTCAGTGTTGTGCTGCCTGTTTTGAAGCCTTCTCAAAGGCTTAGATGTATGGTATATAGGTAACAGATATCAGAATGGTTTTTCCAAGAGGAAATTCGGCTTTTAAAAAAATGAGGGTTTCTTGGGAAACTGATTTTATGCACCTAATTATTTTTTTTCATTAGGAAAAAGAGAAAGAGTGAGCCAGCTTTGGCTGTGATACACTGGGATCTTTGTTTGTTATGTACTTTGGTGTCATAAAGTTCTTTGGTGCTGTTTTATCTTGATTTAAGTAAGAAATTCTTGGTTTTTAACTGTGAACAACTTCCCCAGGGACTTGGCAGAGTTCCATCACTGGGGCTTTTCAAGACATGATTGAACAGGGTGCCAGATAATCTTGTCTAGGCTTCCTTTTCCACAAAATGTTGGACCAGATGATTTTTCAAGGTCACTTGCAGCCTGAGCTGTTCTATGATAACAACAAACTTTTTTCATAAATTTATATACCACTACAACTTTAGAGGAGCTGGATTCCTTACATCTGTTGCATCTATTGGAAGCAACACTTCACACTTTCCTCTGATTTACAGCTTTCATTTATTTGGGCAGTTTATATTTATCAGCTCTTGTTTTTATTCTGATTTGGTTTTGCTAGTTCAATAGCTGTTCTCTCTCCCTGTTGTTTAAACTTTGAGATATTTTCAGCATTTATTAACAATACCTGTCAGTGTTTCCTAGGTGTAATGTAGTCTTTTTGCATTCTCCGATCATTCGGGTTTTTAAAATTTGCAGCCTTTTAGAGTAAACTGATTTCACATGAATCAGGTGATTTTAAAAATTAAAAATTAAATATGTCATATCAACTCAGTTTAAAGTACCTATCAGCATTTGACTGGCATTTCATTTACCTATGGAAGGGTTTTTTTCAAATTTAGTTTCTCCTCTAAGCTGTTCTCCCAGATAAAAATTAAATATTCCTGTAATTCATTGCAGATATCTTCAAATTGAATGGCATTTCATCACTAAAGGTACACATCTCTGCATGTGTTGTGGAAAAAAACACTTTGACTAGGAGGAAGGTAAGGAAAAGGAGGAGAAGAGTTTGAGCTGGAACAGACTTTCAAAGGTTATCTAGTCCAATTCTTCTGCAACAGCAAGGCTTTGTCCAACTATATGAGTTGTTGGTTTCCAGGGATGAGTCATCCACAACATCCCTAGACAACCTGTTACAGCAGAATGGAGTTTTTCCAGAGTGAAAAAAAAATTGCCATTTTTTTCACCTTCAGGCTATAAGTTTGTTCCCAATATTTGGAGAATTTTGACAATTTTTTATTCCCACATGGTGAGTTTCTTGTACAGAGGAATCTGTGGACTAGTTTTCCTGTGCAACATATTATTTTCCTTGATGTTCAGCTAAACTGGTGGACATAGTTTTCATCTCTTCTCCCCCTCTGAGGACTCTCGCAGATTTCATATGCCTTTTATAAACTCTTAAACAGCTGAAAATATAAATACTGCAGCATATTTTTAATGTTTGATGTATGTAATTCCTCTAATGACCGCTCTACTGGTAAGTGTGAAATGAATGAACTTACAAAGATGAGAGACTATACTTCACTTGAGTACCTTCTTCATTTTAGACCTCCGTCACATCACAGAAATCTCACAGACTCACAGGTTTACACGTCCCATGACAAATGGGATCATATCTAGGAAGGTTATGATAATATCAATGTTTCAGGAAGGGCATCAACTTTTTAACCAAAATAGCTAAACATGGTCAGACTCAGCAACATTTGTAAAGCTACAAAATTCTGTTTGCTGCTGATTTTACTTCTGTCTCAAAGTGGATGCAACTAGTTGTGTTATTGAGGGGAACATATCCTCCCTTTCACCCTGCCAAGCAGCCCCCTATATTGTAAGATGATTCAAATGAAAAGCTTCTTATTTCCTAACCGAATTTTCCCGTGGAATAGTAACCCTGACTTCATTCTTCTCAAAAAAAAAAAAAAAAGCAGAATTATTTATTTGAAACAAATATGGAAACATTGCTAGATTGGTTCTGGGCTGAAAATCCCGTTTCCAGCTTCCTTCCAGTACAAATGGATTTCCAGAGATACATGACAGAAAGCCCAGAATCTCAGTCCCAAAGAGCAAGATTTCCAAAGTTTCCTGTTTGGCAGAAAATTTGCCTGATTTGCATTAGAGTTTGCATTTTAGATAGAGATAAAATATTCTGATTTAGGCTGGCTTGGTCTCCATTTTCCAGAGCAGACAATCAGAAAATATTAGTGTCATATTGAAAAACCATGTTTATATCTCATTGCACTCTGCTCAATTAATGAGGCAGAAAATTCTAGCATAAATGAGACAACTTGCCCAAGCTAAATGGCCACTTTTCCGTCAATCCTTTCCCACCATCTGACTGATGGAAACCCATTCTTTGCACAGCCTTTGTCTGAGCTCTCCCAGTAGATCCCAGGCACCAAGCCTGAGACACACTGCACTTCTAACTCCACTGTGGTAGTTCGTATATCTTAATAGGACACTTAGCTTGGTCTAGTTTGACAATTAAAAAGCAGATGTAGGCAAAGCTAGTGTAAATTTGGAAGACTAAGCAATGTCTCTGAAGTAAAATAAAGTTAATATTGCCTTCAAGTACACAGAATAATACATTGTACAAATTGAAAGTAATTTATCTGATACCTGCTTGTAGAAAACCATGAGATACTGATAATAATAATAATAATAATAAATCTTAGGTATCATATTTCATTCAAAAAAAATCCATGAGTAGTTTTTAAGCATTTGGCCAACATTCAAAACAATTTATAGCAATTTCATGTGTTCAAATTTGTCAGTAAAACTCTCTTCAAATATTAACTGCTTCTAAATCAGTAATTATAATTTATGTTTCATAACCTTAAGCATGTTGCAGTGTTTTATCTTCCAACTCACTTGGCTGATCAGCCTATATAAGTGAATAATCATGCTAACACATAATTGTGTTCATTTACCTTTTTTTTTTAAAAAAAAATCCTTATGAAGAAAACCTTACTTATATGAGGATTCACCTTCAAGGTGAACCATATTAATCAGAAATGCCTTCAGAGGATGCTTGATCTTTATTTGAATCAATGTTCCTAAACACATTTCTGTGCAATACTATTATTTCCATGGCAATGTAAGCTTCAGAGTTGATTACCATGCAGTACCTGGGTTTTAATGCCCTATTTTTGTCAATTTGAATTTATTGGCTACTGAGTTTTAGACTGGGAATATCTTTTGTCTTTTAATGAGTTCTTTAATAAGAAGAATAGAACAACCTGGCAGAATACAGTCAGAATTAGCAAAAGTAAACACAGAAAACGTTACATGTTCTAGAATCTGATAAAAAAGAATGATCAGAAATATTATTTGACTTGCTATATGTGCATGACAAACTATGGATCTATACCGTATATGTTTTCACTCACTTTAACTTCAGGGGTTTTTTTCCAAAAGAGCGAACTAGCAAAAACCATTTAATCACCTGGAAAGGGCTTGCAGTAGCCATCCAATAATTTAAAATTTAATTGTTTCATTGGAATATCTTTCCCAGATATACTGCAAAATAGCCATTTTTTAATCTTTTGCTGTAAGACGTTTTTCAAGTTCTTAAATGACCATGGTGTGGTGTGTTGCTAGAACCTAAGATTGGAGTAGAACAGTATGGCACAGGCACCTGTGACAGAGATGCTATGAAGGCTTCAAGCGTTTATCTGATGCAGCTAATAGAAGAATGTAATCATCATAGACACCTTCTGCAATCAAAACAGAGAATGACAGAAGCCTTGCCAGTTGCTGAACCAACCACTCTGTTATGTATCCATTATGCTACAAGTTTTGTTTCAGAGCAGTCCACTGCCTTCACTATTATGCTGGCTGTGAATTTCACTTTTATGAAAAAAGTAAATTTGCCTTGGAATCATCTGATATCCCACAGAAACCCTGCAAGGGATGCAGACATTAGGCACTGAGAACAAAGGCAGTTGCCAATGAAAGAGTCACAGGAGGAGTGTTTCAGATGGCACTGCTGGGGTTTGCCACTACTCTCTGACAGCTCAACGCTGCAGAAGCTGTTATGAGAGTGAAATTTGCTTAGTGCTACACTACCACAGCACAAATGTTGTTTCTTCTCATCAACATCAGAACAGAAAAATAAAGCAGAGAGTCATGCACAAGTTGCAATGAAGTCTATTATAAAGACCTTTGTATTTTTACTGCTAATAATGAACCATTGTTCTCCATATAAATGCCTGATCAACCTATTATCCTAAGCAAGGGGCAAGTTCATGTAATGTGGAAGTCATGTTATTTCAATAATAGCTGGGGATGCTTGAATGAAAACACTTTAATGGCGCAGAGGGAAATGTCATGACAACAATCACTAATGCAGTCTTCACTGTATTAAGCCAAAAGCTATGCTGGAAAATGAATATGCTCCATATGCTGCTAGGCACACCCAGAGATACAAGCAGCTATCTTTATTTAAAGCAGGTTTTAAGGCTGACATTTATAATTTATTTATTAAACTCTAATTAAAGAATTTCCAGCATATTTTGCAGATAAGTGAGGGCTTTTGCTCTTTCTTTCTTTCTTTCTTTCTTTCTTTCTTTCTTTCTTTTCTTTCTTTCTTTCTTTCTTTTTATAATACAAAACTTTCGGACCCCAGATGACACAAATTCTATTTCTGTGGCCAGAATTTGTATCTTAAAAGTTTGTAATTCTGTATGGGTTTGGTTCACATTTCTGGAATTCTCATTACAAGAACCTGTAAACTGAAAAATTATCAATGAAGAAGAAAACCTGAAATAGTTCAGCTTTGATTTCCCTCTCTGGGACTCAGTCTTTTATCTTCATTTACACCATTCTTTTTTTTTCCTTTATAATTTTGTTTATTTCTGTCAAATATCGATCTTGAAGTTTACTTTGAGGATACTGGAATATACAGACAGGTCCTTACTGTTCCACAGCTTGAACAGGTCCATGGTTTTATGACAAACTTCCCTGTTAATGTGGCACACCTAGGACCCAGTTTTTCTCTCCTATGAACCCATGCTCTTCATGACAACAATAGAGCCCTGAAATTCTGTGTATGCACCTGATTGCAGGCAAATCCTGTTGGATTTTATAGTCTGCTGTGTCTCTACCATGCTCTCTACCTACAGTAGTAATCACAGAATATTTCAAGTTGGAAGAGACCCACAAGGATCATTGAGTCCAACCCCTGGCCCTGCACAGAACCATTCCCAAGAATTACATCATGTGCCTGAGGATATTGTCCAAATGCTTCTTGAACTCTGTCAGGTTTGGTGCTGTGATCACTTCACTGGCGAGCCAGTTCCAGTGCCCAACTTCAGGCCATTCCCTCAGGTCCTGTCACTGGTCACCACAGATAAGAGATCAGTATCTTCTCCTCTTCCCCTCATAAGGAAGTTGTAGCCTGAGATGAGGTCTCCCCTCAGTCTCCCCTTCTGCAGGCTGTACAGATGAAGTGCCCTCAGTCACTCATATGGCTTCCCCTCCAGGTCCTTCACCATCTTTATTGTCCTCCTTTGGATGCTCTCTTAAGAGCTTAGTATCTTTCCTGTATTGTGGAACCCAAACCTGCACACAGTATTCAAGGTGAAGCCACCTCAGTGCAGAGCAGAGCAGGACAATCTCCTCTCTTGACTGGCTGCTGATGCTTTGCCTGATGCCCCCCAGGACAGGGTTGGCCCTCCTGGCTGCCAGGGCACTGCTGACTCACATTCAACTTGCCATCGACCAGGACCCCCAGGTCCCTTTCCATGGCGCTGCTTTTCAGCATCTCATTCCCCAGACTATACGAACATTCATGGTTCTCCCTCCCAGGTGCAGAATCCCTTTTCCAGTAAGAGATAGTATCAAAAGCTTTACTGAAATCTAAAAAGATTACATCAGATTTGTAGGGATGCAGCAGATCCTGCAGAATTTCAGGGTCAGCTGGGGAGCTGATCATTCTCACAGTCATGGTCCTCCAGCTCAGGGCACTGAGACCTCCTTGGTCTGTCATCCATGTTGAAGACAGAGGCAAAGAAAGCATTAAACATCTGTACCTTGTCTCTATCCCTGTTTGTGACATGGCCATTCTTACTGTGTAACAAACCAATGATATTTCTATTCTGCCTGTTGCCATTAACGTATTTGAAAAAACTTTTTATTGTCCCCCACATTTCTGGCCAGCTTCAACTCCAGTTGAACTTTGGCCACACCAATTTTCTCCCTATAGCAGTAAGAAGCATCGCTGTATTCTTCCCATGTCATTTGACCTTGCTCCCACTGGGCATACACCTTCCTTTTTTGCCTTATTTCCAAGAGAAGATCCCTGCTCAGCCAAGCCAGCCTTCTGCCTCTCCTGCCATCAGCAGGTCTCTCTGGCTGGAGGTCTCTGACACGGCTGGTTCAGTGACTCCTGCAGCTACAGGGGTTTGAGCTTTATGGCACATCAACACCGTAACTAAGGAAGCTTAAACTAATGTGCCAATAAGACTGGGCTGAAAGGATCTCTGCTCTTCTTTACCAGCTACTGAGTCTGTTTGATGCCTCCGTTGGCTACTCCCGGTTGGCCAGAAAGGAGCCCCTCCTGCTCACACTGCCTCGCAAACTGCTCTGCCACGCCCTCACTGCTGTGCCATATCCTCTTCGCTGCGCCACACCCCTGTTTGCTTGGCCCTGCTCACCATGTTCCGTGTTACTCACACTCCCTGGAGCGCTTTAAAAGTCCCCCAATTGCTCTTAGCACTGTCCCCCTCCTTGTGGGCTTCTCTGCTGAGGGCTTCCAGCTCCTCAGGAGGCTGCTTCTTGGTGCTACCTCACCAGCTGAGACCTTACCAGCATTTACTACAGGCAGATAATTTGTATGTGGAAGAATGATGGAATTTTTGAAAACTTACATGAAGCATTGTATTTAGAAAAGAAATAAAGCCAGCGATAGAGTTAAGCAAGAGACTGCAATCTAGAATACCTTTTATAAGCTCTTTCAGAAAGACAAGCTGTGATGAACTAAAATGGGTAGATGTGGAGGTGGAATTGCCACGAGGTAGGCGCAAATGGGAGAATTTGCAGTTTACAGCAGAGTCATTCAGGCACAAGCACTGCTTCACATCCAGCGCTCTGTGGCACATGGTGTGTTTATGCTCCTGCCTCAGAGCAGCTACGTACTGCCTTGCTCCCCTGAGGGTGAGGGAATGACTTTTTAGGGTATACTAATTAGCTCTCTCAAGACTCAAATTGCCACCTAGACCTCAGTAAGTAGTACTTCTACCCTCTTACACTGCTGCAAACCAAGCTGTGAAAAAACACATGCCTTCTTTATTCTCTCTCTGAAGGTGGTGACACCCAACTAATACACTTGAAAGATGGATTTAACTGAAGTGACATTTGTCTAACCTATTACTTTTAAACACTACAGGTTAATCTCTTTGATTGGAAAGTTTTAGAATTCACTTCCCAGAGAGTTCCCAGTGGCAATCAGTACAGTAGTAAAAACCACCTGCATTGTCTCTCATGAGAGCCTGACATGAAGCAAAAACATGCCCTGAAGTCCGCATGTGTGAGACCACAGCAAAAAAGAGTGAACAAAGTAAAATTTCATGTTCTGCCTATAGTTTCTTTCAGCAATCTATTTAACAAAAAGTTGAGTTCAGATGTAAAAAACAAAAGCAGAATCTGTCTTTAAAATGCTGTTGAAATTTGAGTGAATCTTCCATTCGGCCGTGGCAAGAAAAGTAACCTTTTGACATTAGGAATAGACTCTTTCTGTGTCCCAACCAAATCTAAAATAAATTTCTTAGAGTGCTGTTAAAATGAGAGTTTAGAGGAAAAATTATGACTATACACCAGATTAATCACAGTCTCTAGTGGAGACATTTCTAAGCACTGTGAAATTAAGTTATGGAAGGCTAAAATGTTGCTTGAATGATAATTAATACACGGTTCAAATATCCTGCATGCATGTTTCATCACATGAACCACAGCCTGTTGAGATATCAAATTAAAATGATTATCCTGTTTTTTTCTCTTTATACTCCATCCTCAACACAAATTAATTAGTTTTACCTTGTTTGCCCTTTTACTAAGAGCTTTGGATGGAGAGTTTTGTGCTTAACGTCTGAATGTAAAATGTTATGGTGATTGAGACAGTATTTTCAAATTTGTTAGAATAACTCTTAGGATATGTTAGCAAGATATTAAAATATCACTTAACTAGGTGAAACATTGCCCATTATCTAGAAGCCTGCATAACTGATTTTTTTTTTTATTTGTGATCAAGTTTAAAATTCCCAGTACCCATGACAAACCCAAATATTTTACATCCATCCATTGTATCCTCTGTAAGGGTACTCCCAAAACCTTTATAATGATGGCATTATAAAGACATCAAGTAAACTCTGAGCTGTGAATGGAAATATATGTAAGAAAAATTTACAGTCCCTAAAATAGAGTATGTTTTCTAGAGACAAATTTATTTGAGAAACATGATTTTTAACATCAGTTGAAGTGTTGATATTTTTCAGCTGTGTAGGTGTTCTGCAGATATGAGATGTTTTACTTTTATGTCAGAAATTGTCTGTCTGGAGCCACACATTTCCTTTATGTACACAAAATGAAAGTGCTTCCTCTTTCTGTCTCAATCACCACTTACATCACTGATCATTTTAAAACTGCAAATAGAATTAATTATGCCCCTGATGAGAGGACATGTGGTGGTGATAATTACATGTCCGTTGAATTTCTGTTGTTGTTCTAGAGAGGAAAGAAATTGTGTGACAACCTAAATGCATTGTAACAATGCAGTGAGAAAATAAATGCAACTGGCATGTTACCCACAACAAATGTACTGTGCTCAACTTTATGGATAGGATTTAAACACTTCCTAGCATATTAGAACTTGTCACAATTTCTTTCCCATATAGCTGTTAGGCTTATGACATAGTCACATGGTACCTGATGGACATAAATATGTGTTGGAAAGGAATGTCAGGCAGTCACACACCTACAAATCTACCAGTGTAAGCAGATTTCAGATTTATCTAAAATGTCTGAAATGTCTAAATCCAGGGATAATCATCCTTTTGGGAAGACATTCACATTTTAAGATATATGAGACACCTGCCTTTCCCTTTAAGCAGAGTGCATTGAGTTGAAAAGTTGTGATATACCTGTCTCTGCCTTAAAGCAAAAGGGAATGTGAACTTACAACTGCTTTCTGATGACAGTGCAATGTGCCTTCATACATTCTTAGTCACTCTTTAATATTCTTCACCTCATTTTTAAAGCTACAAAGTCCATTTAGAATATAGGTGTATGCATTTTCTTACTTGCTTCCCAGGAAAGACTCTGGTGATAAGTAACAAATGAGGAATTGATGATGGATTCAACAAATTTACAGATAATGCAGATGTGTAACAAGGAAGTCGGAATTGCTTTATTTACATTTTGCTTCATTTTTAATGAGCTAAGTCCTATAGCACACAAACGTTAGTACTGTGTAAAGAGTAAGAAGAAACATAAATTGAAAAAGCAAAGAGAACCACTTCACCACTTTGATAATCACAGGTTAATGGTAACGAAAACTCATGTTACTATGGATTTCCTTCTAGATTTCAGTTTTATGGTCGGAAACATTCAGTCATCTTCTACCTTCATCATCATGTTGGCCTAAGTCCAGGAGTCGTGTTTTCCTTCTCGCTGTTTGGACATTACTTTCTCCTCCATGGCTGAAGCACTTTTTGAATATTTATGTCTTTCGTTCTCTGCAGGGATGTTAAGAAATTTACATTTTCCTGGATGGACAGAGATGGCAGCTAAGCATATACCAGAAAGAAACTGAGAATTTGTGATTTGATTAACTGTGGACAAGTGAGAGAAGAGGTGAGAAAGGAGAAAATAAGTGCAGCAGAATCTGAGAGAAGATGTGAAAGATACAAAGAAGAGAACAGTACTCAGGGAACACAAAAGTATCCTTCAGCACCATGACTCAGAAGACACCTAAGCCAATGTTAATCTTTCCAAGTATGGTAGGTAGGAAGTAATTTAATGAATTGGGTGACTGCAATACAACTTTTGTCTTGTATGCACTGGTCTTAAGTGCTTATGTACTTACCATTTGGGACCCAGGCATTAGATCTATTTCAAAGGTTCTATGCATATGCTTGACTGAAAGCTGGCTGATATTCTCTGGCACCTTGGTTAGTCAGATCTTCTCTAATTTCTCTGTATGTCTCTACACTGGATACCAAAATACCTTACATATGAAGATTCAGGTTGTTTAGAAGGAAAGAGCTCTAGGCCTTTATCTGGGTTTGTGTCTTCGATGTTTCACTGCTCTCACCAGATCTGTGATCATAGTACAGCTGAAAAATATGTGGTTGTTTTTGCTATACAAACAATGAACATTAACGACAGTAGATTGAAACATATAAAAAAGATATAAAATGCATACCTCTTTCTCCATGCTGAATTCTTAATGCTGCCAAAAGTAGAAAATGAAAAGTGTCAGCGCTGCTAGCTGTCATCCTCTGGTTCTAGTGAGAAATATTGACATTTTTCTGGTTTTTAGTTCCTACTTTCCTATATTCTTACACTGTAAGAAAACTGTAAAGCTACACAGCCTAAGCATAAGAATGCACGTTCAGTGGAAATTGTCTTCTTCCCTGCCTCTTCTCCAGCTACTTCAAGCATGAATGCTCTCAACTATAACTATCTCATTAAATATCTGAAAGTTATACACTGCAATGATAGTCTTGGTTAGTGTCACACAATGACAAGATAGAATACCACCAAACTGGATTTTGCAGCTTTTTCTAATTATGACGCAGGATCATACATGCCAGTAACAAACTGAAATATTTAAAAGGTTGAGAAAACTTTATTGAATTAATCTGCTTTTTGTTTTGTTTTAAAGTTACAGGAAGGAGATGAGTTTCTGAGTGTGAGTGTAAACTAGTATCACTGTAGTGCCTTCAATAAAATTATCAGTTGTGAAGTCAAAATCAGCAGCTACACTTGGAAAGATATTTATGCATCTGGTCCCCAGATTTTCCTCTGAAGAGGCAGTGTCTTTTCAAAATAGTTTTACTTTCATGAAGTGAATCCAGTACAAAGCAGTGGAAAAGCAAACTTTTGAAAATCAATATTGCAAACTGCAAGTACATTAGATTTAAGTGTTTTCCTCTGATTTTGATATTTTTAGGACACTGACTTTTTTCTTTTGTCTTTAAAGGGAAAAAAGCCAACATCTGTCAGGATTTAAATAAATCTATTTTTATTATAATTTTCATAACAAACACATTTAGCAATCCTTTTCCATTATCTTGCCTGCAGTCTTCGCAAGTCACATGGGAGGATATGAAACAGGCTTATACATACACACACATGCACGTTGCCTGTCAAACAGGCCTCCCTCCTGTGTATATTGGTACCTCTAAGTGTCTCTAAGTATCTGAAGGGAGGGCACCAAGAGGATGGAGTTCTTCTCCATGGTGCCAAGCAATAGGAAAAGAGGCAAGGGCAGAAACTGATGCACAGAAGTTCCACTAGAATATGAAGATGAATTTCTTTACTGTGCAAATGTCCGCACACTGGAACAGGCTGCCCAGAAAGGTTGTGGAGTCTCCCTCATTGGATATAATCCAGAACCATCTGGACAAAATCCTGTGCCATGTGCTCTAGAAAGACTCTCCTTGAGCAGGGAGGTTGGACCAGATGACACACTGTGATCTCTTCCAACCTTATGCATTCTGTGATTCTCACACGGCATAGGATTCCTGACATCGAGCTTTGTCCTCATCAAAATTTCATGCTTAGTCTAACTGCTTGTCCAGGATCCCCTTCTGTTCAGTGCAGAGAGGCAGACATTTTCAGGTAGTGGCTCACGCTAGTCTGAGATAATGTGCTGATTCACTGCATGGAGTACCTGAGTGCAGTCCAGACTGTGGACTTGCAGACTGGAGTCCTGAGGACATTCCTGTCCCAAACAGGAATTTGCTAGACAATGTTTCCGTTGTTTCTAACACTCTGTACTTTACACAGAGGCAGATTGTTGCTCAGCACTTTGGAAAAAAGCTGCTAGATTCAAATTACTGCTGGAAAGAAACATCCTGAGCTATGTTTGATTAACTCTAAAAATAAATTTCATCATGTTAAGGATAAGAGGTGGTATAACAAAACATAGTGGCCTCAAATGAGAACTAATGTAAATTCCCAAAGACATAGTGGGAAAGATTGCTATAATAAGGAAACTGCCATGTCCAGTTTTCATAAATCTATCCGTGAGTTATATTCCAGTTAGAAACATCTTTCATCTCTATGCAGCATAGTTGGCTGCAACCATTATGATACACAAAGCCAATAGTATCCGCAGCATCACAGTGGAACAATGTGAAACTTTTCAGAAGGTAAGTGATGCCTTAGGGTTTTCATGAATTTGTAGATTTTTATACTTCTGGGTAGTTTCTCACATAAAGAGTAACTAGCAACCTCTAACCCTGTGCTAGCTGTCTTAAGGGTCAGATAATAGCTGGAACACCATGCCTAGGAAACATGTACCAGAGCTAAGATGACTAGATACCATGTTAGTCAAAACAAGAAAGCAAAGCCCAGCAACCTTGGAGAAGCTCCAATAAGGGAAAGTGGCATGAAGTAAGGGGTCTTAAGACCTCTGACTCAATTCTAGGAGAGGTGTGCCATGAGACGGAACCAAGGGAAGTTCTGGGCATGGACATATTGGATACAACCTTTAGATATGAAAATGGAGTAGAGTTATAAAATTAGCATGCTGCCACATAGACGAGGCTTTTTCTGCTTTCTCCAATTCCTACACTTTGTTGACATTTTATCTCACACACACACACACACACATACTCTGCTGCCTAGCCTGTGGTGCCCTGTGTTCTACTCCCAAAAGGGGGCGGGGGAAGAGCTCAGAGGAGTTCTGCATGCAAAGAGGGGTTTTCTCTCTCTTGCTCTCCTGAGGTGGGGGGAGAAGAAGTTTCCCTTTCCTTGTTCTCCCGGACTGGACCTTGGGAACCTCAAGTCCTGCTTGAAGGAAGATGAGACCGGTAATGGGAACTAGGTTCCAGCATGAGCAGCTGGGGTAGCTGAGAAGCAGCTGCAAAAGGGAGTTTCTCCCTGGTTTATTGTGGGTTGGGAGGTGAAATGACTTGGGCCCAGATGTTGCAAGAGTCATATTCCCAGCCTGTGGGTGAAAGGTTTTTTCACCTGGGAGGGATGGGTTGTTGTCCCTTGTTTGCTTCGGTAAGACATGGCAGAGTGGCTCAGGGGGTTTGGCTGGAAACAGCCAGGAATTAAATGAAAGGGACGCCTTTCGGATTAATTTACTCTGCATATTTTGAAGCGGTGGTGCTTGGAGAAGAGCTCACATGGTATTCCAGAGGCCGTGAGTTCATCCTAGCGTCGGTCTTTTCTATCTGTTGCTTGTCAACACGTGTTGTACTCTTTTATACCTTTTTATACTTTATATACTCTTTTATACTCCTTTATATTCTGTACCCCAAAACCCTACAAGTAAAAGAACTCGTCTCTACTTTACCCACATAAAGTTGTCTTAGAAAGTTTTTTTCCCCTTTCCTTAAGGCAACATAAGTATGTAGCAGATAGTGACATTTTTGTCTGGAGCGGCCTTCTGATTATAATAGATTTTTTGAAAGGTTTATGAGGACGTGTATTTATCCACAGTATGTCAACCTTCCCATCAACGACCCCGTTTTTTGTTCTTTCTTTCCCATTACCTTTTCAAAAGTTGTATTCTTCAGGTACTAAGATGGCCTCTCAAATTCATGTTTACAAATTCAAGTTTATTATTTAAACTTATGGGGTTTTGAACTTTACTTTAAATTTAGCTTAGAAGACTTAGAATCTAAGAAATTAATCGTAATGAGAAAGCTCTCAAGAGGAAGGTCATTATCATGCTTTCTGTCTTGCACTGCAGCTTTCCTCTTAAACATGAACCTGCTGGACCTGTGATCCTTACAGAAATGTATAGTAATCTAATGTCTTTCAAAATCCATGACATGAGGTATTTTATTATCTTCTGAGGTCCTGTCCTCTAATACTACACAATACTTTTTGGCTGTTTTTTGCTGATGGCAAGCCAACCTTTTCCCCTGTAGTTTGGTGGCTTGGATGCTGTAATATGTCTGCTTTCACAGTTTGCAATGCAAAACTCCCAAGGCAGTAAACCTTTCGCTTCTTATTGAAGCTCTGCAGAGAAGACGTTTGATTACTCACCTAGATGACACATTCTTTTTAGTAACAACTCTTGTTGCTTCTTAGGCAGAACTAGTAGTACCTGATACTGGATGCTGCTGAAACAGATCTGTAAAGCAGAAGAGGATCCAAGAAGGGGAGAATGAATAATGCTGCTACAAATCTAGGGAATATGCACTTTTAGTTAAAAATCCAGACTGCTGGCAGTTAGTCTGCGTATTATATCCAGCTAGCTGGCAACCACAGATATTATCTCATTTCATAATAAATCTGAAAACTTGGAAGTTTTCTGTTTAACTCAAGTCATTAGATCATCTTGTTTCTGAACAAAATAGACACCCTTTAGGTCTACTTGTGTGAAATTATATTAGCTTAGGTTTTCTCATTTAATTGCAACTTTCATGTTAAAACATGAGGTCTGAGAACCTAGCTTTTGTTACCTGTGCATGATTTAATTTTAGTTACTACGAAGTCAGGCTACTTCAGACCTATAAGGCAAAAAAATGTTTTACTATGGAAACAGATATCAGCTTCAATTTTTCAGACTGTAATGGATATTCCAAACAGTGGGACAGTGTAATTTTAGTTGCTGATGACACCATTTTGTGCTGGTCAGAGCAAAACGAAACATGTAAACTGCCAAAAAAAGATGTCTTTGTTTAAAATATATTTCAGTTGTCATTAGCATCACTGTATGCCTTCCACAGAGCCCTTCAGGATGTTTACAGCTATGACAGTCTGAGCCCTGACTTGCCTTTCTTATTCTCTTCACTCTTCTGTCTCTTCTCTTTATTTTGTTCACTGTCAACTGCTTGGAAGTTTTCTGAATCTGAAGGGCTGTCTCCAGCTATGTGGAGTGTAGTTAAAGACACTCCTCTGTATCTAGTTCCTCTGATACAGTTCATGCTGCTCTGTTTAGAAATAGAAGTGAGCACTGCAGCTTTGAATTCTGTTTTGGGAGGCCTGTGTTTTAGCTAGTCACATACCCTTATCCTATTTATCCCAGCATATTATTTTGCTCTCTTGGGTTGTTTCAAACCTGTGTACAAATACATGTGACTCAAGTATTTGAAGACTGATTGTTTTAGCATCACCACTTAGGCACTAAAATTGTGATTTGTGACTACTGCTTTCTTAAGCATGGCCAGTTCATAATAGAAAATCTATTTTCTGGTACACACTGTGTACTACTTAGTGTTATGCACTTTATGATTACCAGGTCAACCATGATGCACATAAGGTGTTGCATATGTTTTCGCTGTCATGTCTTTTGACGCAGCCATCTCTGAGAATAGCATTTGTCCTTGAAAAAGTAGGAAGAAGTTAAATGTCATGGAACAAACAAATTTCCAGACAATGCAGAACATCATTGCAAAATTTTTCAAAGTCCCTATTCTGCTTATTTGTTGGGCAGCAAAATATAGAACCAGTATCCAGAATTTCACTTCTGATTCTGGGCTTAATTTCAGCATAGGGACATACGAAGTTTTTTTTAAAAAAATGTTTGAGACAATTCATTGGTTCATTAAATTCACCAAATATCACTTTCACTTTTACAGCTGAAGCTACTGCTTCTTTCAGAGGGAGTCAAGGTTTTCACCAGTGGAGACAAAAGACACTTGAAAAATACCTTTAATTTGACTAGTAAACGCTTTCAAATCATTAATTAGTTGTTGCAAGTAAACAATTTTTGCCATAGAACAGCAGAATATTTCTTACTTATCTGTCTAGCAGCAAAACTATATTTGGTAAAGACTTTGTCATTATTCATTAAAAAAAATCAAATTCTAACATATAAAACAGAAATTATGACACTTTTAAAGAAACGCAACTTTCAGTTTTAATAACAAGTGCACAAATGCACTTTCCAAAAGAAACCTTTCACCTATTATTTAAGTAGCTCTTATTTTCCATTTTAATTGCTTACTAAAAACAATATTGTAGAGAAGTGTGACACAACCATTTGAAATGAACATGAGTTCCTTACATCGCAGTAAGTCATCTGTGGTTGCTCATGTCCCTGTCTTTGCCTGCCTTCAGCTGGTCTCTTTCCTTTCATTTGGAGTTATTTTTCAGAAAGCTGTGTTTTGCCTGGAATGTCCTCTTCTACTGGGTGTTGAAGCTTACATTTAGCAGTGTTACTGTATTATGTTTTAAGAAGGCCTGAGTGCTACTGGAAAGTGATGCTACTGTAAGGTCCCATTACTGTCCCTTCCCATCTGTGCTCTTCCTATGTCAGTATTGAAATTGGGACACCCCATGAGCTTAGCCCAGACTCAGGTTCATAACCATGCTTCTCTTACATCCTCTCTGCTCCGTGGAGTGATGTAGCATACAACCAGGGCAGGTGTAACTGTGGTGTACAGACAGTCTTTGGAGAAAAGGAAGGTTAAGAGGCTGTGGCTGCATGTGTGTCAATACAGAAGCTTTTGTTGCAGGAGGTGGGAGGTGTCCTAAACACTCAGGTTCAGGAGCCAAGGGGGTAAAAGCAGCAGCTATTCTGAGCAATGCTGGCAACAACCCAAACATGTCACATAGTCCTTCCTTGGATCTCCCTGCTCTAAAGTAAGGCAGGAGAAAAACAGTCTTTTCATTCTCAAAGGATGTGAAGTTACAAGGTTTTCATCCTTTCACCTGCAGAAAGGGATTGTGGAGCCCTAATTGGAACAGTTAATTAGTGTCAGAAGGAACTGACTCTTGGGATTTGAAAAGTTGGAGGTACTCACGTAAACTCCAGTTCCTTTTCTTGAGACAGGAACAATACAATTCCAAAAGAGATTTTATCTTAAATGAGGAATAGAAACTTTCTTCTGAAAGTGTCCATAGGTGGTGTTTTGACCACATGCACAATTTTCCTCATATTTTATTAAATTGAAAGTTCCACTGATATTTTTCTCACAAGAAGTTTTAATCCTTTCCAACTGTGTTTTACTGTCTTGACATTTTTCGGTTAGACATCTTCTTTATTTGTTTGTTCTGTTAGTCTCGTTTCCTCCTTGAAAATCCTTCATTACTGATCTTATTTTTATTAGCCATTTTCTTTTCTGCCCACTTTTTTCTTCTTAGTCACTGGGTCTTCAAATTCTAAAAATGTCTGTAAATATTTTGAAATTGGAATGGTGCCTCAGTGCATTTTATTTTAAATGAAAAGGTTCATATATTTACTTCAAGAAAATAGTTTGAGATAAAAAAGAAAACCAGTTATAATTTTACAAAATTATTCCATTTGAACAACTGTTTTTAAAGACTTTTTTTATTTAAAGACCCGAGTCTTTTCAGGTTGCCTTTTAACACAAGACTGTAAGATAGTCTGTGTGTACATATTGGCATAGGACAAAATTTTGGCTACTTTCCTATAAGGTTTTGTGGTCAATATAATCACACGAGCATATTTATTATACTGCTCCACTGAGTATTGTTATTACATTAGTTTACTTGCATTTCTGATTTTAGAGCAACATAAATACTAGTGAGATTGAAGGAACCAATAATAAAACTGTTTTTGGTCTGGACTATCTAACTAGTTTTCTTTTAGTATTTCTTTTGTTAGAGTTTTCCTTTAAATTGCCTAGTATTTATGATGCAGTCATGTGTCAGTGTCTTTGTTAGAAATCCTCTATTAACAAAAGGATCTGAAACTTTTAAATATTTTTTTGCAGTAAACATGGATCAGTCAGGAATAATGGACAGGAGGAAGTGAAATTGATTTCAAATTTCTTTTCCAAATGTACTCTTGTACAAAAGGAACATTTGTTTTATAACAGGAAGGTAAGAGGTTCAAAGCAATATATAGTGGAAACCATAGCAATATCACTTAAAAACATAGTGAGGACTCAAGATAATGACTGAATAATACCAATGGCCCAATCTGAAGCCTGTTAAAGTCAATGAGGTCTTGCCATTGCCTTCAATGAGCTTGGAATCAGGTCCATCAGAAATGCATTTGTTTTGCCATCTCCTCACACCTTAAAATATGATATTTTATTGTGAAATGTATAGTTAATAAAAAAAAAATCTCCAAATGTCCCTTTCTTCTTCTTCCATTCCTATGTTACTAAGCCGACACAAAGAAGGGGGTTCTGTGGCCCCTACTGCCTATGTGCAGTGTGGATGCAGGGGCTGTACTGCAGCATGGGCTTTGGGTTCAGGTGTTGGGGTGCACAGCTGATCTTGCACACATGCATCAAGTGAATGGTTGATAGATGGGGAATTTACATAAGAGTTCAGTGGTGCATGGAGTGATTTCATCATGCACAAATACTGATGTCTGAGCTGAAAACTGTACCAATCATCAATCAGCATGTATAATTGAAGGTCAGGATTAAAGCATCATGCACGTTTAAGTCCATGCAGAGTTTTGTTAATAACCTATAACTTTTCATAGCCTTAAATCCCATACCTGCTTTATGAACATTGACCTTTGACTATAGAAGGTGCAACTGGAGTCACTTAATTTGGAAAGGAGTCATGATTTACGTAGGGAGGGAGATCAATGTCCGAGGATTAGCATAAACATGATCTATATGTGTTGACTATCGGGACATAGTGTGGGTTTAGAATGTCCAGAGATTTATTGCAAAAACCAGCAATACTCAGTAGTGGGGGAAGGTGTTTAGCATTTGACAAAAAGCCCAAGGTAGCTATTAACATGGCTTCATTTACCCAACACTTGATTACTCAACCTCTTGACGTTTCCTCCTTCATGTTCTAACCTTGCCTCCATCTCCAGTTTCAGCAGAAGGGAGAGGTCATGTTTCATTGCAGAATAAAAAAAAAGATTAAATATAGATTATGGTAAAACTATTTTTCTCTGTCCCCTTCCTTTTCTCCCTCAATGTTTTTAAACAGCAAGCAGTCCTGAAATGTTTAAAATATATTTATCTAAGTAAAACTCTCTGTATCAGAGTACTTAGCAGCTGAGCGTGCACTTACCTCATGCTGTACATTCACCAAACTTGCCAGGTTACCAGCTACTCTCTAATAACACACACCTGCCAGATGGACAACAGCACAGCCATAACGTACTGAATGGAGGAAAAAAAGATTTCTCTGAGGGGCAGAGTCATACTTGAGAGCTTTTAAACTAATATACCACCTTCTCTGGTAAAACCTGTTAAAGGCACGCATATTAAGATTGAGATCACTGAAACTTTTTTAACAACAGTGTGTGATTTTGTGTAGGAGATAACTGAATTCTTTGCATATACATTTCTATAAGCTGAGCTCACACTGCAGTCATCTTTCCCATTGTCAGTATGTTTTTGTATAAGCCCAGCACCCTGTATTCTGCCTGTTTGTATCTATATTCGTTCTTCTACAACCTTTATCACCGCGGTATTTGAGTACCGTTCACCAGTGCATTAAGTATCATACCTGCCATCTGTCATGTTTGCCCCCTGATCCTGTCTGTAGGGAGAGTATTGTGCTCAGTAAGTTACCTTGTTTTGACAGGATTTTTGTTGGGATGGATTTTTACATGTGTAAAAATAGATGGAAATGTGCCTTGGCCTTAGAGCAGGTGAGGATGTCAGTGATGTTCTAAGTTCCCAGTTCATGGAGGGGTTTACCCCACAGAATGGAGCAGCTCCTGATATATCACTGTTTCCCTGAGAGAAGAAACCCTGCACTTGCAGAAGGTACTGTTGGGCCTTTCCAAATCTCAGTAGATATTTTATGCAACTTGGGCCCAGGCCAAAAGGCACTTCAAAGAAAAGATTCAAGACCTTGAATTTGTTTTGGAAATCCTGCAGCACAGCTTTGCAGTGCTACCAGTAACTTTTGTTCCTGGAGAGAGAGTTCTTATTCTTGGCCCTTTCTTCCATTCCAGATTGAGCTGCAGCTGAGTTTGCCAATCTGTCAGGACACATTTTAAGGCTGCCTCAAGAGCAAAAGCATTGCTTTTGTCTGCAGGCTGTCAGCCAGGCCTTCCAGGGAAAACATCACATACTGCTTTCATGCCTCTTCTGAAGCCTCCTTCAGCAGTTTTTATAAGCTTGTCTCAGGTCTTTCCCAGGTTCCTGTTGGCCATCTTTGATTCCTAAAAATGCTTTTGTTACTCATTTCATTTTGGTTTGAGAGGAGAAATTAAGAAACTCTAGAAACTTAAAAGAAGCTGTTTGGAGAGGTAGGTGGTTCTGTGGTTCCATTCCATTTGTGAAATTCAGAGCATGTTTCTATGTGTGCTATCTTTTCTTACATGATACTTTTGTAGCTTTTTGTAGCATAGATAGATATGCAGATGCTGAAATCCTGCATTTATCATAAAGAAATCCTGTAACCTTGAAAGACCAGATGGTGCATGAACTTACATGGTTAGTCATTTAATAATGATTTTCTGTGGTTTTGTCACTAAACCAAGGGTCTTACTGTTTCCTTTGGCAACATGACACTAAAGCACCTTCTATAACAAATAGCTTTAAAGTGACACAATCGATTTTAGTGTGAAGAATGGCTGAATGAATTAGATAACAAAATAGAAGTACATATCCAGAGTTGAACCATGAAATTTAAGAAAATGCCAGTTGCAAGGCTTGCTGAAAGATTTGTGATTCTAGATAGAAGACAAGAGCAACACATTCTGTTACTGTGTTCAAAAAGGTTGAAGAATCTTGCAGAATTAATACTAGGGCTTCTTATTACACTTAGAAGTCGTTTTGGCTCTCTGCTGTGTTATCACTAATGGTAGCACTTACTGCTACCCTTATCTCTGCTGAGTTATACAGGTTTCTCCAAGGATGTAGTTGTTAAACCCGTTTATTGAATTTTGGCAATAAAAGCATGGTGATTTTGGCCAAGGTTTTTAATTAAGTTTTTAAATCTTGGAACACAGATAAAGACTCTCTTGCAATTGGTATTATGTGATTTCTATATCCAAGCTGATCCCCACTTCATGACAGGACATGAATTGCTAATGTCAATTGTTCTGATCATTGTCCTCTTTATAAAAGCAAAGGCAGTAAGATAGTAAAGTCACATCTGGGCTGTAATGTATAGGAGTGCTACACTAAGCTTTTCATATTTTAGCTCATATTCATCTTTTTTTTAACTGTTTAATTTTATTCTAGTTTATGTACTAATGTGAAAATTGTGGATTTTAACAGAAGCGTCCAATAAAATCTTTTCAGGTAAAGCAAAGCTTTCCGGACTCCAGTCAAGAGATCATATCTATTAATGTCCTCAGGGCACAGGGGCTAATACGAAGAGCCATAGCTCTTTAAGCCTATTTCTGTAAAGTGTTTCCAGTCAGTGGCCTGCAGGAATCATGCAAAGCAGCAATAGATGTAAAGGCTCTGTTCTGAGCACAGTTTGTCCAGGTGGCTTCACCAACAGCACTAAACAACACTTAGAGCTGTTTAGTTTCACAGTGTTCTGCAAGATAGGATTAAGATTGACAAGGTCCATTAATTCAAATGTTTTGGAACAGTGCTTTAAAGCATTATTGTGAACAATGTCTGTCTGATACTGCTCTGCAGGTCTCAATCAATCAAGGTCTGGATATATACAAATGTGAATTCTCATAAATATTCATCATTAGAATTTACATTATGCAGAACCCATGTTAGTAGGGAAAGGGTGCTGGAAAGCTGTGTGATTAATGTTATTGATGAAGAAACCCTTACTGTAACTTTGCAGTGTTACACCATTCTCTTGAAAGGCTGAGGAAATTTATGATCCACAAAGAGCAAATTGTTGCTGTTCTGGAGGATAAGATACATGATCTGAAAATGACAAGTTGAGCATAGTGCAGAATTAAGGAACTACTTTTCTGGCAAGCAGGTTTGGAATTCAGTGCCACAGTGGCAAGGGAACTGAAGAGGTTGGAAACAGAGGCAGTGGACTAGTGATCTGTAACTAAGATGTGTTTAATTCAACTAGTGATATGGTCCCAAAATCAGACACCTATTGAGTCACCTGCTGAGAAAAAAGGGGTACTACTCTAACAAATATCTTTATTATGGGAAATAACAGGAAAAAAAGAGCTTCTTAAGATATCTTAAATAGAAAGACATAATCTGAATAAAAATAAATACAAAAATATTCATGAAGGAAGAAGGGGCAATAAATTTTCTGTTTTCGAATTGAAAAGTGTGGAAATGTAACAGTAATGTTGGATGGAATGATCAGTCAGGCAAATCATGGTCTGCGGAATATACACATGGGAATAAAAAACATTACATGTGACAGCATAAATAAGGAAGGTGTGGGAGGTACAGAAGGCAAGAAGAGAGAAGTTCAAGTGATCAAGTGAAAATAGAAGGTTCTAGCTTTGTGGAGAACTGAATTTTGTCACACTTTACTGAGAATTGGTGTCACTGTCCCTAACAGGAACCTACTTTTCTCATCTGGAAATCAATTTGAATAAGTAGTAAGAGAAGTAGCAACAAGAAGAAGGGGTCTAAAGATTACAAAACCAGTACATGTTTAAACTCAATGTGCCATAAACACCATGGTCTGATGTGGCAAGGAATATGAAGGCAAGACATTTTTCAATAAATCATTTACCCATGCTACAAGGCTGACTTCTGAGCTAGGGCAACTGGTAATTCTCCTCAATGAGAAGAAATTTTATTTATCTGGCATTACTGAAATCGGGGGGGAGGATCTGTATGACTAGAATGTTAAATGCGCCATACACAGTGCATCAGAAATTGAGGGAAACTGAGCTCAGCCCTCCACAGGTCACAGCAGAAGGACATATCTTTTTGGATCTTTCCTAAACAACATAAAGTGATTGAGCTTGATATTCGTTAGAAAAGAGGTAATCAGAGGACACTGTAATCTGGGTAAGATTTGCGGTGGAGAACCTACTTCTTCAGCAGTGCCTGATTGCAGTGGATTCCTTCCCCACCCGTGCTTATAGGTGTGCACTGGACACTAAAGGAGGTATTTTGCAGACACGAGCAAGATGTTTTCTTCCTCTTCCAATGCTTTTATTGCCCAGTGCCCCACTCAGCAAGAGTAACTCAAGTTTATGAGACTAACATTTCTTAAAGAGACAATTTTATTTACTTCTCTAGTGTAGAGACTTCAACGTTTTGTAAACCACGTGAGCCTTATTCTGTGACATGAACAAATATTCCCAAAGCACATAATTTCTCTGAGAATTAAATCAAAACAGATTTCACAAATGAAAAAATAGGCTGTTTGGGTTTTTTCTCTCTCTTCTCTCAGAGATGCTTCTAACTAGATATCTAAAACACCTGTCATGGGACAGACCCCACATTACTGGATGTAGTTACAGATGAACATGTTCTTCACTGTACAGAGCAAGGCACTACGATGAAAAGCAGAATATGTTCCAATGTTCCATAAGTAATGTATAGAAAATTAAAACAAACAAACATGAAACCCCCTTGATGCTTGTTTCAGTGCTCAGAAGAACAGTTTTGAAAGTAGTTTTATTCTACTTTTTTTCTTTTTTTTTATTTTTTAAATTTCTTCTCCCCCCGTCCCATCAGCTTGTTAAAATACTGTCAGGCTGAAAGAGAAAGCTCAGGACATATGTTATCAGGGAATAATAATTTGACAGCTTTTTAAAGGTGGAATTCTTTTATTTTCTGCAGAACACAACACCCAAATTTAAAAATTCTCCTAGCTATCTTCTTTTTTACTATAGTATCATGGCCAGAGTTTAAAGGAGGTACATGTTGAAGATTACAATAAGAAAAACTCTGTGGAATAATGAATCTGTAAATCTCCTGGCTTCATCAGAGCTCACTAGCAACACAGGGTGTTTAACCTCTTCAAGGTTCAGGCCCTATATGAATCACATCAGTTTTTCTATAACTTAATTCCATCTCTCAGATGTGAACAAATAACTTTCTGCTTTTCAGTCACAGAATGATCAAAGTGCCAGGAATAGATTAATGTCAGCAGTAGAACTGGATTTTTGCATATTGCCCCCAATACAGTCAGCCTAAGCAAATTAAAGAACCAGTAATTCTGCAGGCAAAATCTTTGCTTTCAGCAAGTGCTGACAAAGCTACACAATTTCACTGCTGCTGGCACCTTAGTATCAAGCTTGAAAAGAAACCCAGGATTAAAGGGATCTTATATCAAACTTCCTGTATATCTAGTGGAGCTGATTAAAATATTTCCATCTGAATTGTTTTCCATCAGAAAATTGTGACTGGGTAGAATCAAAGTGCTCTACAAACCTGGTTTTGGTGATGCTGGGGAACACAAGGGAACAGTCAGGCTCCGTGTCTGTGTCTCATCTGCAAGTCCCCACGGAGACACACATTTCAGTGCCAGGAAGGCTATCATCCCAGGATGCTGAGAGCAGAGAAGGATATGAGAAACTCCAAATTATTTATTACAAAAAGTGATTATTTGAATATGTTAATTGTTGCTGATTGATGGAACAGTTATGTCCCTGTAGTCCTATAAATACTATACAAAATTATGGCACTATCTGAAGTTAGGCTATTTGTGTTCAGTTCAAAGCTGATCATTAAAGAAAGGATTGAGAACATGTTGCCTTTTTCTTCATAAGCACATCATTATTGTTCATTCTTGGGTGTGCTTTCCTCTGAAATCACAGGAAGTTTAATGCTGGAGGGACTGGAAGTAAAAGCATGGTGCTGGCATTTCAGCCCCCACATCTACAAGGCAGGAGTTAGCCTTCTTTGGTTCACTAAACTGGCATAAATAACATTTTTTTTTCTGTATTTAATTGTTAATGATAATAGTGTCATATACCATAACTTTTACTCGTTGACTGTAACAGGACTCTTGAGGGAGATAAAATATAAATGAAAACAGAAAGGGTGTATGCACTAGATCTGATGGTAAATATGCCATTAACACAAAGTAAATTGCAGGTGTGCTTACAAAATTGTACATCAGTGCTTCAGTTCTACTGCAGGGCCAGCTTACTGGTTTCTCTGGAGTTACCTTCAGGATAACATTGTTTTCATTGTTTCTGTTTATTGCAAGTTAGCCACTTATGTTTTATCTATAATCCTTAGAAGATAATTTATAATGCTGAGAAGGCATAAAGCACTGAGGATGTTCTGTCAGTCGCATGAGTTATACATACCCTTCTCTCATCTGCAGTTCCCTAAAATCTGCTTGACTGGATTAGAGTGTGTGGTTTGGAAGAGAGGAATTCTCAGGATTTCCAAACTCTGCTTTAACTCTGAAGCAGAGATAAAAATATTACCATGTATATGAATTCATTGCTAGAAGAACAGCTGGTTGGTTTGAGACATTATTCCAAAAAACATAATGTTGTCTTGTTTTTCCACAGAGCTCAAAAGTGCATCTTGAATGCTCTGTCAAACATACAATTTTTCTTCCCTTTTCCACCTTCCTGAAACTGCAGACTTCAGACTAAACTGCTCAGGTTTCACTATTTACTGGTTTATGACTTTACATGTTTATTTCTCTCCTTTTACTGTATCATAAAATGAGGAAACCTTCCAGTGTTAACTTCACAGGAGCATTACCCATTTACAAGAACCTTATTCCCATCCTCATGGATGCTAATAGAAGGGGAGGGAAAAGAGCAATTTTGGGAAAGATGTTAAGAATATTCTGAAAGAACAAGAGAAATATGCAGTAAGTGCAAACATGGTAAGAGTAATTGTGTCATGTAGCTGCTGCCACTTTGCCAATGCTTCTTTTCAGGAGTGAAGAGTTACTCTACAAAAGGGACAGAAACTACCCCACAGAGAATAATCCCCGAAGCACGATGATGCCTATTAGTCTTTGTAGTATGTGAAGATTATGGTGGTCTGCTGCATAAATTCCATACAGACCCTGAATATTTGCAACTCCCTTTGCTAAAGAGATGTTTGGACTTTCTCACAGTATTGGTGTGTATTTAAAAATCCTGAAAATACTGAAATTCTTCAAACACTGCTCACCAGTTTTCTAGTATTTAAAAAAAATCAGTTTGAATCTAGTTCCTCCCTTTGGTGTTATTCTCATTGTAAAGGTGGTAATGTTTCCATCTTTTGAAATTTTCCATTGTGAAACTGATTGCAAGAGCCTTCTAAGAGAATATTTTTAACACAGGTAATTCTCGTTACTGTATGTGCTTTACTTTAACAGGCACAAATATAGCAAGATGAATAATCCACTGAACTGAAAGGACTGTATAAAGCTCCTATCAATATCACTGTGCACACATGCATGGTCACACAGCACATGTTACAGAGGACAGGGAGTAATTCAAAATAACTATGAAAACAGTTACAGGACTAATCTTTATTTTCCTGTGTAACATATTACGCATTATACCAAATTGCTTTCTCGTAATTAATCTGAACATAAAAAAGGTTTTGTTGTCCTGACTGAGTACTAGAAGCTATACTCTGCGTAACATCCCATGTTCTTGAATACACTGTGTCCGAACACAAGTTTGAACAGCTCTGTCTTTACAACTGAGTTTTGTACTTGTCACATTTTGGCAAATATTACTGATCTATGGAACACAGTAAAGAAATATGGAAGCTATTAAGAGCAGCCTTTATCAATAACCTGTCTGAACACACAACATACACAAAAGATACTACAAAAACTGTGTCTTTAAGCTAGTGTTCAAGCTGCTAGCACATGAGTTTAACTGGAGTGGAGAATGTGAGGAGTGAATGGGTCAGTCCATGACAGGAAGATGTTGCAGCTGGCATTGCGTCCTTGAAATGTGGAGATGTGCTAAGATCATTCCTCCACGCTCCATGGTTGGTTACAAATCAGACCAGTCAAGAGGAACAGGCACATGGTATCCTAGAGTAGGACAGAGATCATGATGCTTTTACTGTAAATGAGTGAGGTATGGAACTAGCTTCAGGGACGTCAGATTGAAACCAATTCACCGAATCACAGAATGGGTAAAGTTGTAATGGACCACCATGGGCCATCTGGTCCAACCTCCCTGCTTGAGCAGGGTCATCCTAGAGCACATGGCACAGGATTATGTGCAGATGATTCTTGAATATCTCCAGTGACAGAGACTCCACACCCTCTCTGGGCAATTTGTTCTTATGCTCAGTCACCTGCACAGTAAAGAAGTTCTTTCTCATGTTCTGGTGGAACTTCCTGTGCATCAGTTTCTACCCATTGCCTCTTGTCCTATTGTTTGGCACCACCAAGAAGAGCCTGGAACCTTCGTCTTGACACCTTCTATTCAGATACTTTTGGGTGTGTGTGAGGTCCCCTTTCCATTGCCTTTTCTTGAGGCTGAACAGGCCCAACTCTGTCAGCCTTTCCTCATCAGAGAGATGTTCCAGTCCTGTTATCATCTTTGCTGGACCAGCCTCAGGTGCTCCATGTCCATTTCTGCTGGAGCCACTTCAGGAGCTCCATGTCTTTCTTGTGCTGGGGAGCCCATAACTGGACACAGCACTCCAAGGCCTCACAAGAGCTGAGCAGAAGAGGAGGAGGAGGAGAAGGATCACCTCCCTTAACATGCTGACAGTACTCTTTGTACTGTACCCCAGGATATCATTGGCCTTCTGGGACACAATCGCACTGCTGGCTCATGGACAGATTTTTGTACACTTGTATCCTTCTCTGCAGAGCTAGTTTTGCCACAAGTCAATTCCTATCCTGTGCAGGGGCTTATTCTTCTCAAGGTGCAGAACCCTGCTTTTGCCTTTGTTGAATTTCAGACAGTTCTTCTCTGCCCAGCTTTCCAACCTGTCGAGGTCCTTCTGGAGGGCTGCACAGCCCTTCAAGGCATCAGACTCCCTCAGTTTTTTGTCACCAGTGAACTTGCTGAGGAGGTATCTGCCCCTTCATCTGAACATCAATGAGTAAGTTAAACATTACTGGGGCCAGTATTGAAACTTAGGGGACACCACTAGTGGTGGGCCTCCAACTAGGCTCAATTGCAAGAGTCTGAATCACTGTGTTCAGACTGAGCAGGCCTGAGATATGAGTGTAGTCATGAACAGTAAGACACCTCATCGTTTCAGGGACTTACCCATATCTGTTGTGATCCAAGTCTTCTATTTTTAGATAAAAAAATCATAGGTACTGATGGAAAACAGGAATGAAATGGGCTGTAAGAAAAAAAGGTCAGGTGGAAAAATAACAGGGCTAACTTGGTTTGCAGATGTCTTGGCTAGTCATCTGGCATTGGCACTTCAAAACAGAACCTTTTCTTTTTTTTGTGCAGACCTGAGGAAAGAGCCAGAGGGAAAAGGAAAGTCAGCATTATTAGATTTGTTACTTGAAAAAGAGTAAATGGGATAAAGAATCCAATTTAACATTAGCAAGGCAGAAAAGAGCCTTCAAAGGGTTATACTGAAAGACTCGTAATTATTCTGCTCACTGTCTTGTGTGTTGAGGAGTACTGCTGTAACTAATACTCTGGAAACAATTTCCAGAGTAAATGGAAGAGGGACAAAGACATACATGTTTTGTATATCCTTTGGTATCATGGCTTCTTGGGATAAAACATGCCCTTGCAAGTTTGGTCATCTGTTTGCTCTGTGACCTACATTAGTCACTAAAGAATAGAATTCATAGGAGCTACCAAACCAAGCAGGATGTTGTCCAGCCTGCACAATACAGAGTGCTGCAGAGATGAGTACAGAAGTCATTAGATGTCTCTGTGCTAAATTTAAACATCTTCTTCACCAGGAACTCGGTTCTTCTCCAGAAACTGGGTAAGGTTGGCAGCTTTGTAGCATTAATGTAGGATGTAAAACATAGATTCAAGGACTTCCTCTCTATGAATTGTAGGCTTAATATCCTGACAGTCATCACTGAAAGAAATGCTGCAATCCATGACAATTATAAGGCAGGTAGTCCTCAGCCCAGTTGTTGAATTGTCATCAAATATTGCATAAACTCAGTATTCAGTAAGCTGTAGAAAGAGTGGATGTGATCTTGTAAACTAGCCAGGATGCATCTGTCTGGCAAGAGGGGACTAGAGTTCTTGTTCTTCCATTTTGCATGGAATTGTTTCACAGAAAACAAAATAGCTCCAACAAGAGATATTTTTGTTATTGCTGAGCAGTACTTGCACAGGGTCAAGACCTTTTCTGCTTATTGTACTACCCCACCAGCAAGGAGGCTGGAGGTCAACTAGAAGCTGTGAGGAGATTCCAACTGACCAGAGGGATATTCCACACCATATGGCATCATGGTCAGTATGTAAAGCTGAGGGAAGAGCGAGGAAGGAGCGATATTTGGAGTGATGGTATTTTTCTTCCCAAGTCACCATTACAAGTGCTGGAACCCTGCTTTCCTGGGGATGGCTGAACACCTGCTTGCCTGTGACAAGTGGTCAATGAATTCCTTGTTCTGCTTTGCCTGCATTTGTGGCTTTTACTTTTTCCATTAATTTATCTTTATCTCAATCCATGAGTTTTCTCACTTTCATTCTTCTGGTTATCTCCCCCATCCCACTGGGGGTGAGTGAGTAGCTGTGTGGGGTTGAGCTGCCAGTTGGGGTTAAACCATTACAGGTAGCTCTCATTATTTCCCAGTTAGGTCTTGATCTGCTTTACAGTCTGAACTAACCTTTCTCCTCCAAATTTTGCTAAATTAATAACTGGCTTTGTTTTAGGTTACTACATTTCCCCAATGCAGAAGATCATTGGTGTTAGTGAAAAAAAGAAGCTAAAGATACTCTGGTTTCCTAATACCCTTATGAATTTTCTATGATTGATGAGCTGATATGGTGGCATAAAGATTATTTATAGCATAGCTCTTAATCCATTTACTGGTCAATTTTCACCATAGTTATGACATTAAGTATATACTGTCTATTAGCTTTATTGACCTCAAACTTAACACTACTCATTTGTTTTCATTAAATTGCATTTTCCATTTCCATGCCAAATGATATGAGATCAAAATCTAGCCACAATATGCCTTAATAGTAGTTGCACCTTCAAATTATTATGGCTGAATTTGATATATGCTTTAGATATCTGCATGAAAACAGCTAAACATTTTTCAAAGAAGACAGGGTCTTAAAATGACCTCAAAAAGCTATAGTTAATAACAATGAAAAACTCACACACCTTTCCAGCATAGTAATTTAGTCACTGTTATTACACAAGTCCTTTGTTTAAAGGTATTTTAACCCTCATGCAATTTTATTGGTGTTATCATGAAGGGGAGCCTTTTTTCTTTCAGTGGAAACTAAGCTCAGGGGAAAATTTAAGCTTTGATGTTTAGTTATCCTAACAATGTGATCCAAAGTGGCATTTAGTGTGTAAAGTGGAATATATTTTCTGGGCTAGAATTACAAAAGTGGTTCTTGAAATGGTTCTTGTCTTCCTTCTGTCCAGCAGAAAATGCAATTTAGGATTCAGTGCAAGATGTAAACCTTACCTGCACTTCCTCTCCAGAGAGCAACAGCTGAGCCATAAGTATCCTGCTGTTATTATCAGATGAAATAGTTTCTTGCTGTCTCTTCTTTGAGCTGTTTTATTTAGTAAATACAATTAAATATCCCCTAGAGTACTTGTGTGTTTTCTCTCCATATTGCGTGGCTGATCTTTCAGACTTTTGATCTTTATTAGAGTCACTATTTTGTGCCAATCAGAAAATACATAGCAGCTGAGACTGACTGGCTGCCATTTCTTTCTGCCCAGCTGCTTAGTGGTTAGGTCATTCATTTAGTCAGTAGGAGTTGTGTTTAGATCTCCTCAGCCTGTGACAAACTTAAAGTTCCTCCTCTCTGGTGAAGCTTGTTCAGCCTCGAGTGATTACTAACTGCAAAAGATAGCATTCCCTTCAACAGTTTGGTGAATGGTACACATAATTTCATTTCTTTATTTTTCCCCATGCATATGCCTGAAGTGATTCTTGTACAAAAGTGTCAGCAAAATTAAATAATTTTGGTTGGTTTTCCTCAAAAAAACAAAGTGAGGTTTGGAATGAACTTTTTGAGGTTTTAATGGTTCATTTTATGCATTATAAAATTAGTTATGAGTTCAACATTAGTTACTTTTTGGTGCAGTTCTGTACAGCAGTGATGCTCATACCATTTACCATGGGACTAACAGAACACTTCCCCATTCCTTTATAGGTTAGATAAATTTCTCTTTGTGGAATAGAACTGAATTTTCAGAATTAGCTGCCACAGTAGGATGAAGACAAAGCCTATTGATTGCTAGGGGGCATTACTATCATTCCTGATTGGCTTGGCCTTGTCCAGCTGCTGGCATTGACTCTACTGGACATGAGGGAAGCTTCCAGCAGCTTTTCACAGCAGCCACTCCTGTAGCTCCCCCACTACCAAAACCTGACCACATAAACTCACCAGAGTTAGAAAACAGGAAAAAATGCTAATGAAGATGGTCATAATTTCAGAAGAATAAATCACCATTCATCTTGAATGTCTTGACAGTCTGGTAGAAAATGAGTTTTTCTAATTTTGTGATACTCTAGACACTGTTCTAGGGGACCTATAAATAGGAAAATACATCACCTGCAATAAGACTTTCACTGTCTCAGTTCATATGGAGATAATTTTAAACCTGAAATTTTCAGTTTGTGAAGAGTTTGGTTAATAGCACATTGTACTACCGATAGAGACAGCATTGTTTTCAAACAGTAAGCAGGCCTGCTCACTTTTACTCTCAGCCAGGGAGTGGAAAATCCTCCTTGGCTATCCTTACTTGTCTGACCTTTAAAAAAATAAGCAATTTTTTTAAATGTTTCCCACTAAAATTGCTCTTTGAATGTCACACAGTCCAGTGAATCCACAGCATGAAAAGGGGTCTAAAAAGGGTCCAAGACAAACCTTTTCTCACCAGTGAGCAAGGAAGTTGATTATAATCTAAGCCAGGCTTTCTGAGGCTTTTCTTGTTTATGCATTTTCCTGCTATAGTCCAGGGTCCTGTAAGACATGGGTAGGGATCATTCTTTGGATCCTACAGGAACACTTTTCTCAGGAAGGTGTAAAGCAGAAAAGGGTGCCAGAGATTTTCTGCCGCCTTCTGCCTGGTGAATCCTTGCTTTTTTTTTTTTTTTTTCTGCTCATATGCAGACTGGGGTGGGGAGTAGCTGCCTCTGTCATAGACCTCTTCTATCCACCTTCCCCTACAACTTTGGTCTCAGAGAAGGAAATGAAAGGGAAGAGGGCTGTAACAGAGATCTAAAGGGGGACAGGAAAGGGAACAGTCAGATGTGATGTGAGGGTACATTGGCAAGACTAATCTGCCAAGGCTACAGTAGGATGAATACTTAGTTGGCAGACACACGCACACATAAAATTGAGCCATTCTTTTTCCTTGTACATGACTTGCATACTCCCTTGTACATTTTTAGGTCTCTTCAATGCTGGGTAAGGATACTGGAAATCAAAATGTGCCCAATATCTCAAGATACAACTCACCAGGTATGGTTCTGCCACCCTTCATCTTCAGCCGTGGTTCTGGTTCACAGAGTTCCTTCCCCTCTTCTCCCTCCTGCCAGCTGGAACATTTTTTGTTCTCTTTGCCCATACAGCTCTTCACTACAGCATTATTTGTATCAATACAGCTATAAAATAGGCCAGGGAGATGATCCAAGATAAAAAAGGTAAAACTCATTGTGATTTGAGCAAACAATGGGAAAGGCTTCCCTTCCTTCATGTTGGGCAAGGCCTGTGACAATACAGCTCAAAGACTGTTACATTTGGTTCAATATTTATTAAAATTTTCTTAGCCTTTCCCTGTAGCTGTTTCATGACTTTGCTGTAATCCTGTCAAGACTACTTAATGTCACTGACAAATAGTTCACAGTTAAACAGAAATCCAATTTTTTTGATAATTTCTTTTTTAAATCTTGTCCTGTCAGTTCATCAAGGGACTGATGGGTAACCTGTAAATCATGCAGATGGTTCTGAAACATAATGAGTGATCATACTCAACATTCTATAGAGGTAGATGGTAAGGGGATGGAGATCCTTGATTTATCAGTTCTGAATTTAATCGGGGATTAGTTTGCTGTCATTTCACAAAACGGAGCCAAAGGCAAAGGTTACCAGGCAAACCCATGAAGAATTATGTCAAAGTCCAGAAAACAATGTTTTTTGAACATCATGGATTTTCAGTTGAAGGACCATAAGCTTCTCTAAATACAAAGATCAGCAAACTCAGCACATATGCCAGAGCCTTTGAAACAATTAGCTGAAGTTGGATGTTGCTGTTCCAAGTTATGACTACAACCTAGGCAAACAAATGGTTTTTTATTTTAATTACTGTCCATTGTATTTCCAAGATTCCTACTTTTTACTGCTGATTATACCCAGATGGGCATTTTTAATGTATTTGCACATTCTACAGTCTCCAATATTAACATTTCATTTCATTATTCAGATTTTGGAATATATACACTCTAACTTTGGTTTCATACATTTCAGTGGTGTGCTTTGAGTAAATACTTTTAGAATTACTATGCAAATAAATGATAAATCAAAACCCATCACTGTTTGCAAAGGGAAACCCTGCTTAAAGAACTTGATGGTACGATACGTCCCAGTGCAGGAACAACTTAGTCGTTCCCGTGCTATTACTTACCGTGTGCATGTATTTAATCTGATGAACACAAATTGGTCTATTGGGACTACTTTATTACTTGAAAATGTTTGCAGTGTGAGTACTTGTACTGAGATTAATACATAATGTGAAGGAAGAACAAAAAACCTGTGACTAAGCCACTGAACTAGGAGAGAGGCTTTCCTCCTGCTCTTCAGTTAGGGTATGCAGCTAATTTATGCCAGTGATATTTTTAGAGCATACAGCAAGGCTATGTTACTGCAGCAGTCATTCTTGTCTGTGCAGGCACATGCTAAATAAGATTATTCTGTAGAGAGAGAGTCTTGTACTCTTAATATTCTTCACATCTGGTGTAGATAATGACCCAAAGAGCAGCAGAGTCATAGCTTCTCAGTAGAGTTGACCTACACAGGGTGTTCTGAAGCATACAAAATCGATATTGTTGAAGTTCTTCAAGAATCTTTGATGAAATAAACACTACTCTGGATGGTGGTCATACTGATTATTTCTCCCAGAGCCTATTTTCTTAGCACTTTGGATGTAGTTTAAGCTTGATGTAAAAATACTTTCTGATTTAAGTAGTGGCAATCTAAATAAAATCCAATTTCTTTCTTCAACAGAATGTGTTCAATGAAGTATAATTATGCATTTCATCCTTATCATCATGTATCCAATACAATTCTGTTCTTTTAGAACTTAAAAGAGATGGGCAGTTAGCTTGATACAATCTTTGATGGTGTAGCATTTTTGCTATGCTCTTTGATGCTAATGAAACCACAGCCAAGCACTCAGTGTACCGTGGAAGACAATTTGAAACCTATGTGTTCTTTATTAGCTATGATAGGTTTGGGAGTTTTGTTCATTTGAGTGGTTTTTACCACTAAATAGATTAAACGCGTTTGGGGCAGATTGCTGATACAGAAACCTGCACAGAGATAGAGGCTGGGACAGCTGTTAAAGAAAACTATTCCTCAGCGCTTTGGAAGCTGCTCTTTCAGGCAAATGTGGACTTGAAGCCTGAACTGATATCACATATGTAGTAATGCATTCCCATACAAACCACTTTATTGAGCCTTCATAATATCCTCCCTGTTTCCTCTTTCACTTTAAGGTCTCTTTTACTATGCTTATCTGATAACTTCTGCATAATCCTGGTATGAGCTACATTAATGTTTCTCAGCATTAGTCATCTGTCTTTTTTTCCTTTCTAATCAAATAGAATTCATATTAACTACCCATGGACATCTGTAATGAAGGCATGTACTTCTAGGCTAATCCTCTCAACCTCTTTCACACTCACTCGAAGGAGATAGAGAGCTGTTTAGTTGCTGCAGTTTTCTTTCAGCATCACATTTAGGCTGAATTTGAGTCATAGGGTTTTTGATCCCTTCTGTACTTGCACAAAATTGTAAATGTTCTACTATTTCCAGGTCAGAGAAAAATCACATAATCTGAAGTCTAGGAAATACATGAAAAAAACCACCAAGATGTTTTTGCCATATGAATATCACTCTGTTCACAAAATGATTGCAGAGTAGATTGCATGGCTGCCAAACTTTTAAGATAATAATTGGAGGCTGAAGATTGTCAAATTTTGCTTGGCTTGGCTGAACACACTCCATCTCCAAGTACTGGTACTGTATACCTAATTGCCTCATCATAAACTTTAAGTAAAGGCCACAAAATTCTGTAAAAGCTATATTGGTCTCTCCTTTGTGCTCTGAGAGCTCATTATGATTGAACAAAAACCCAAAGCTGTGATTAAAAAACAAGGAAGTCTCATCTTTTCCACTCCAAAATGCTCACTAGTAATATGGAAAATTACCTCAGGTACTCACAGAAAAAAAGACAACTAGTAAATGGTAAGAACACTCCGGAATTAAGCTTTGGTTTTTAAAGTTCATTCTCAGGCAAGATAAAATTGCAAGAAATTATGCAATTTGAAATGTGTGTTTTGAAGCACAAAGTTGTAACAACAGGGAGCTGCCAGGCAATCACATCCTTTGAATCACAACAAGGAAGAAAGAATAGTCCTCATAAAGAACTCTCTCAGTTATTTGGATCCATTAAATAGCTCAAAGTGAATTGTGAATATTTTATATTGCATGCTGGAACAGTATAGGATACTTTATCAATCATGTTTTCACAGACACTGGGTTAGACTCTGGTGGAAGGGCAGAGCTTCACACTGTGAATGGGTTCTCTGGGATATAGTGCAGGAGATTGGTGCTGCTCAAGTGCCAGCAGCTAGCCTAGCTAAGATGTTATTACCAAAGGTGCTTCACAAAACTGACATGCCACTCAGCCTTTTAAAGATGTTAGCAGCTGGAGGATTACTCTGCAATTGTTACACTGAGTACAGCTACAATTCACCCAGATTTGTTCACCTGTAGCCAAAGGCAGGAGAAAAATTAAACCATACTATGTGTGTATTTTTCACTTCAAGGCAGAAATTCTGTTCATAATCTGCATCTAGAAAATTGCACAGGACTGAAAAACATGTCATTTGATGGCTTCATCATGGCTTTGATATTTGTAACAGTCATTGAAAAGAAGTTTTAAATATTCCCAGTAGGATATATATTTTAATGCAGAGTATTTGACGTTGCTGCATGCTCTGTGCTGATTTCAGTAAGGTCTAGACTGTGAATAAGGCAGACATACAGTAAATTTGCTGTGCCCTTCTTCCTGATTCTGTGTGGATAATTCCCTGCATATAAGAGAGTGTTAGTCCTTTTTTAATATCTGAAACTATGTGGGTTTTTTTGTTACTTGTTTTTTTTTAATCTATTAAAACATGATTAAGTAATGGCCTGCAGTTTCTTGATGCTTCTCAGTGTTCAGTTGTTCTGCTCATATTATGATTAAACAATCTACAGAAAGACAGAATCTGTGCCATTTGATTATTTTTCAGTTTAGTCTAAGCATGGCCACCATAAATAATAGATCTTACTGGTTTCTCATAATTTTGTATAACTGTGAAGTAGTTTGCAGATTTCAATTAAAAGAACATATTAAATTTTTAACTGTAATTCTTGTTTTAATTTTATACAGGTTTTTTCTTCTACACTGTGAATTAATAGCCACTTCATGATTAACTTGCAATAAGACCTGGAGCAGGATATACAGAACCAGGGCAATAAGGAAATTAGAATTATGTAAACCACAGAATCAAAATTTCTTCTCTCTGCAGTTATAGAACTGCTTTCCTTTGATATGAGAACTTCTAGCTATGTTGAATATGTATGCACCAAAGTGTTTCCTAGCAAAACTATCAGAGGTGATGTGAGGTCATTTTACAGTATTGTTCTGAAGATCAACATTTGGAGCAGAGTACAGGACTGCATCAGTTGTCAGTGTGGTAATATGCTTGAAGCAATCAAGTTCCTCTGAAATCAGAGGTACTGTCAGTGCTAATTAGCAGAGGTGTGAAATAATGATGTCTTTTTAATCAAGAGGTCTCACTAGGAGACAAGCTTATGCACATATTTTATTGTATTTACATTGTGTTTAATTGGGATACCTCTAAGGCTTCTCACTGGGACAGCTGGAATTGGACCTGGTGGCTGGTTGACTCTGTTAGTGGTAATTATGAGAGTAAGGCTCAAGTGTTCAAATAAGCATTACACCACACTGTGCTGTGTTACGTTTTCCCATATACCTCTCTCTGTGCTCTCAACACGCTGCGTGTTCCTGAATGTTGAACTGAAAGCTCAGTTCAGTTCAAGGATACTGAATTGAAAGCTGAGGTAGCTTCACTGCTCTGGCTGCAGCTGCCAAAACACATGGTGTTTTAAGCAGAGTGGTAAAGGATGAGTCTCACCTTCTTCACACGTTATATCCCTTCAGAAAGATATTTCCTTTGTGTAAAGTCCTTATTTTTGCCCTCAAAGTCGAAATTGGTGCTGTGGTAAATGTTGATCGTGGGCTTTTGGCTGTCTACAGGAAGCATTGCTGGTCAGGGAAAACCAGGACCAGAGCAGCTGGGCTGCCAGCTGGCAATGGGAGGTGGCAACAGATACAAGCAGCTAACAGAAAAATGTGTGTGTTTGTGAAATTAGAAATCCTCAACTACGTATGGGCAAAGCAGCAGGTGGAGAGGGAGAGAGAGCAATACAGCAGATGTATTTTAGACTAAGCTGAAGCTAGGCCACAAGAATAGATCTAGGGATTGTGACTGGTGAAGAACATCAGCTGCTAAAGTGGTTGTTTAAAAATTTTAAAGTGTGGGGCTATTTCATCAGAAGAGAGTGAAATAGTGAAGGACTTAGGGAATAGATGAAAGCGGTGCTAGTGATAAGTTTGGACTGCTCTTGAGACACCCAAAAATTGGATTTGGGAGAGGTGAAGTTCTTTTGGGAGGTCTGAGGTGCTCTGGGCAAGTTGGGAGGGACTGAGGAGATATGTGGCTCTGAAATAACTTAGTAAGAAGCTAAGACACTCCAGAGAAAAATCAACGAGGAAAGAGAAACTCAAACAGCTGGTATTAGGAATCACACAAGTACCTGAAGAATCACCACGGGACTCCCAGCAATGCATCTGTGAATGAAATCCCTCCCCTTATAAAAGCTGAGACATGTCCCTTTACTGTTTTAATATGGTTATGGATTTTCATGAGCTAGACAGAAGATGGAGGATACATTGTGCCATGCCAAATAAAAATAGTAATTTAAAAGAGTGTTTTTAACTAGAGACTGGCTAAGATAATTCAGAGAAGTAGAGTTTGAGCAGCCAGACAATACAGGGAAAACGATAAGGAACGTGAGTGCTGGAAAGCCCTGTATCTACTTCAGTGGCACAAGTACTCCCACACAGCTCAGTGGCATGTCTAGTAGGAACATAGTATGAGTGCCAAAATGGCAGGAGGCAAGATTAACCCCTACAATCAGCAGAACTGAGAATGTTCAATGTACTTATCCCAAAATAGAAAGTCCTTCTGAAACGTGATATGAAGAAGTCTTGTGATACCACTGCACTACTGTGTTCATGAAAAGCAACAAGAATGGTAACACCTTACCTCCTAACAAGTGATGGGAATCAGAGTGCCTGTGGTGTACAACTTCTTATGTGTTTTGTGTACAGAATTAATATGAGAAATGTCAATTAATTATGTTTATCGTTGTTTGCTTGTAACTGGTATGTTAATCTATGCTTTTCATGTATGTACTTCTACCTTTGCAAAATACATGTGTCTCAATTTCTCAAAGTTATGGGTTATAGATGAGCTAGTTCTCCACTTTAAGAGAAATACTGGGGGATTTTTTGTGGTTTCCTTTGTTTGCTTCTCGAGGCTTCTCTGAGTTTTATAAATTTTGATACTAATTAGCTGTTAATATCCCAAAGACCTGTGTACACCCTGACTTTGGAGAGTAGTGATACTGTCAGTTACTGTCAGTCTTCTAAGTCAGGTCTTTCTATGTCATGGACCTGGCCAAGACCATTATACTTTCTTAAATTTTGAACTATTTTATGTTGAAATCAAACTTAATTCCTTGAGGCTTAATCTGGTTTTTTTATATCTCTTTGTTCTTATGATTGTGTAGAGTGTTGTGCAGGGAATATTTCTACACAGCTTTTAGAGGGTGTGCTTTCCTGACCTCAGGTCATCTCATATGAGAGAGATGCTAATTGCTGAGTTGTTGGTCTGGCAGAGAGAGCAGGCTGAAATACAAGCCCTCAGTTTGGTAGTACAGTTATGGGCTAAGTTTATAACCAGTACAAATGAGCAGGAGCACAAGAACAGGTTAAACACTTTGTGCATGTTGTTGGTTTTGTTTTTTTTTTTCTTGAAAGACTGTTGAAAAGCTGTTCTACTTATCCCCCAGTCTGTTGTTTAATGTTGTTGTAGTGGTTTTATGTCCCATAATCTGGTTAACAGACAAATGAGCAACAGATGATGCAGAAAACCAAAGCAATAAATACATGTCCTCTAAATTTCTGAGGCTTTATCAGGGTGTCCGAGACTTCAACAGTAGCCCTAAATGAGAAGGACAGTGGAGCAGTGAGGTTAGGAGAGGTAAAAAAGAAAGTGGAATCAAACCTCAGTTTAGTTGTTTAATCTGTTATTCAGTCAGACCTGTTTGTAGTTAAAACATAACAACAGAAAACTGTTACCGGAACTGGTTAAATACAGCCAGCACTGCCTTAGGTCTATTTTCAAAGGACAAGATGGAGAGTCCCCTCATTCTCCTGAGGACTGCCCTGAAAAAGACGTTCTAATCTGAAAGTCACTGCAGCCACATTGTAGACCCTTAAAACTCCTCCAGACAACAGGTTCGTCATACTGTACACAGCAGACAAAGCTCTTCTACCATTCTTCCATCCCTATGACTTGTTGAAACTGTGACTCCATGTCACTGCCCTGTACCAAGGATTCTATTGAACACTTGGTATTGTATGACAGTATTTTCAAAACAAGTCAGTAAGGGTTGGATCCAGATCACTTGGACTTTCAGGACGTCTCTGCAAATTGTCTCTGAACCTCACAGCCTACATACAAGGGACAATGAGCGGCTATTCTCAAAACACAAAGCTACTATTTAAAGTACTTTCCCTCAGTCTCTCCACAAGGATCAGCAGCATGATGGCATGTTTTCCTTCGCCAGTATCATGCTGTTTTCCACAGGCTTCTGCCAAAGGGAATCAACACGCTCAAGCTGGGCATCGTTGCTATCCCTGATCCTCTCCTGTCCTCACCTCTCCTCCCTCCTCTCTTTTCTTCACAACCAGGCAGATTTACCTTGGCCATGCACTCTGTTCTTAAACAGGTTCCACTGTTGGTATGCAAACAAATGCATGTTGAGGTAAAAATAAGAAAGGTGCTTCTTATTGTATCATACATCTCCCTTGCTTTCTCAATCCTGTTTTTGGTCAAACTGAGCACTAAACAAAAATCTGTTTTGAATTCTTTGGCAGTAGTTTAGCTGATGTCTGTAGCATGGTGCAGAATAGCTGAGCCAGATTTTCCTACCAATTTAGCCAACTTGGATTCTGTGATGATGCCACTGATTTGCCTCTGGGTAGGGAACAAATTCAGACACTCTGTTACATAGAGCTGTGAGACATAGACCCACCTTTGCTTACTGAAGACCCCTTCTTGGAGGGAATAGTTTCTTTAAAAGCAATTTTAAGGTTTAATTTTTAAAGTATAAACCTATTATCTTTCTGTATTTAATATTGCTACGCAGAATTTTAGAAAGCCTTCCTTGTCCTATATTTACTTAGTGATTTCTATGAGATTAGTGTCTCAAAAGGAAAAATCAATAACACTTCAATATAGACAAGTGGAGACAATATAATGCCTAACAGTCTTTTCACACTAAAATAAAACATCTCTGAAGTGCACCTTTACCTGTAATGCAACACCTTCCAGGCCTTTTAATGACTGTATTTTCTGCACTGGGTCTGTTTAAGCTAACATTTTAGGATCAATGTAGTAGATGAAAAAATAATAACTGTAATTTTTCTATGTCAAAGCATTTTGAAAATTGTTAACAAATACAGAGCAAGTGCTGTTAAACTCAAATAAAAACAAAAAAAAAACAAAAGCAAACCCAAAAAACCTGTTTAGGTGATATTTAAAATGGGCTAGAAATAGAACTGAGGAAAACAAAACTAAACAAAAAACCACAACAAAACACTTTCATAATGCAAGTCAGATCGAAGAGATATTCCATTGTAATCTATTGATGACGATGAGTTGGTCTGAGGGTTTGCTGAGGTATTTTAACCATTTGTAAAAGTTATTCTTTATTTTGAGCATTCTGAACATTTTTAAGAAGTCTAGGCTGAAGTCTGTATTTCACGTAAAAGACCCTCCAGTAATTGTTTAGATCATGGAGCATTAATCCAAATTACTCCTTAGGAACAATGTTTTCCCATATCAAATGGATGAAATATATTAAAATCTCCATAAAACAAAATAATACGTAGTACAGTGATGTCCTGCAGAGGTTTTAATGATCACTTGCACAACTAATATGATCTTTATTTCACTTGCACTATCCTTTCATCACCATCATTGCTCATAAAGCTATGCTGTCTGAAAATTTTTTGGGTTTCTGAGAAAGTGATGACAAGAATTTTATTTCCAGTGTCATGTTCCATTCTTGCTATGCCTTGTGGAATAGCAATAGGACAGTGCTGCCTGCCATTGCTTGGATCTTGCAGCCAGTCACCCATGCATTGTACCTGTAACTGTACATATCAATTATCTGAAGGGATTTGTTCCTTGAATTGCCATCATCTTGAGCTATTTAGTAGGTCCAAGACACAGACAGATTTTCATGAAGGAGACTGAAAACACATACCTGATACAAAAGCAACCTGCTTCCAAATTGCACATCTCTGCTTCAACACATCGGATCAGCAGAGCTTGTCAAAGACAAAAGCAAACAGCATTTTGAGTGCCGAGCACTTTATTTTCTCTCTCCTTAGTCTCAAAAATAGTATAGTATAGGAAAGTTTCTATCATTTAATTTTCTCCTTGCAATTCCTTGTATGTAATTTTCTTCTAAGTAATTTTTCTTTCTGGGAATAACTAGAAAGGTTAGCTTTAGTTTTTGAAAATGTAGCATTTTTCTTAGTGTTGAGAGATTCAAGATATGAAGAGTCAGAAAGTCCCTTCTTTGTAAGGTATGGGAGAAAAGGAAATAACACCAGAACTCTGAGTGCTGCTCCTTCCTGCAAGCTCTTTCTTTGACTCTGCATTGCCATGTTGTGCAATCTGAGATCCTGACTAGTACCTTCACTTCAACCCTCCCTCTAGATCCATTTATGTTTTCTCTGTATATAAAAAATTGCAAACAGTAAATTATCACTCTCTTATAGAATTCAAATATTCAAGATGAGAATGATATCCTAGCTTTGCACCACTTCTGGGCAGTCTTAACAAATGGTCCATGCTCAGATCATGAGTTAGCCTCAGTTCTAGTAATTATTGACCTGACCTAAAGCTATAAGTCAATGGGAACCTTCTAATGAGTTTCAAAGGACTTTGGGTCACGATTTTTGTGCACAGTAAATCCAATGATGCATTAAGACAGCCTTTAAATTTTCCTTTAAACACTGACATTTGGAAAGGTCAGTCTGAAAGGACCTTTGAACTGATGATTAAGAGGAAGCAGGGCTAAAATAATAAATTATTATCTCACAAGGAACTCACTGTATGCTTTAACATGTTCAGAGTAAGATATTTACATTCTCCAAGGATGGTAAATGCAGAAATAAAATACCTCTTAAGGCTTATGTTATGCCTCTATGAATGTTTCCAGAGCGTGATTGTTGTTGAGTTTTACAAGTACAATGCCTTAAAATTAATAGCTTTTAACCACAGTGGTTGTTGGAAAGAATGGTTCAGTCCTTCGGCTGGTACTTTTCTCTGACACATTTAAGGAGTTAGCACAGCCAAGAAAATTAGAAAATAAAATAGCTGAACTAGGACATTGCTCAATGAGAACAGCAAGCAAAGAGACACTCTTGCTGCTCTAAGATTCTCTAACATTTACAATGCACTGGTGCAGTTGCTGTTCAGTCAAGACCTTCCACTTTAAGTTTCAGCACTTAGCACAGTAATACCATGTTTAATTCCATAGACTCCAGAAGCAAGCTGATTTTATTGTTGTTGTTGTGATACTGGGACACCCTGAGCTAGACAGCATGTAAAAACATGCATAACTGGGTGAAAAAAACTACAGTTTGTCTTAGAAAGGTCAGTAAAAAGCACAAGAGAAATTATCAGATTCAGCCTGTGAGAGAATGGAAAAACTTTCCTTCAGTGTTTGTACTGAATAAAATTGGCTTTTTATACAAAGAAACCAATCAAAGGTGACAGACTCCTCATCTACAAATGTCACTGTTCAAGATAAACCAGATAAAACTCACATTTTAGTTGATGTTACTATACAAAGGAGAGTGAAATGGTAAGTCTTTACAACCAGCACATGGTGTGATTCTTGAGTTGCCCTGTGCAGGGCCAGGAGTTGGACCTGATGATTCTTGTGCATTCCTTCCAGCTGAGGATATTCTGTGATTCTAATTTACATTGGCTACTTCTTCAATTCCATCTGTAAGCAGAGCCAGTTTGCTGTTAGGGAGAGCACATAGTCTCATCTTCAGCCCCATAGCTGATGGATAACTTGGAGAGAAGTGATAATGAAGAAAGGAAAGTGGACTTAAACTTTTTGGGTAGCCACTAACACCAGATTTAATCAACTTTTAACTTTCTGCAACTTAGTGACCTGGTTTTAGCTGGGATAGAGGTAATTTTATTTTTAGTAGCTGGTACAATGCTGTGTTTTGGATTCAGTAGGAGAATAATGTTGGTAACACACCAGTGTTTTGGTTGGTGCTAAGTGGTGCAAACCTTAAGTAAAGGACTTTTCAGTGTCTTATGTTCTGCTAGTGAGGAGCTGCACAAAAAGATGGGAGTGAGCATGACCAAGACAAGTGAGTGAACTGGCCAAAATGATATTCCATACCATAGAACATCATGCTCAGTATATAAACGGAGGGGAGTTAGCCAGGAGTGGAGTAGTTATTGTGGCTCAGGGACAGGCTGGATGTTGCTTAGCAGGTGGTGAACAGTTACATTGTTCAACACCTGTTCTTTAGTATTATCTCCCTCTCATTTTTATTACAACTATTGTTATTTTTTATTTTGTTTCAGTTATTGAACTACTCTTATCTGAAGTCACAAACTCTATTTTCTTTTCTTTCCTGATTTTCCTCCCCATCTTGTTGGTAGGGGTAGGCAGGGGGAAGGTGAAGTAAGTAGGCAGCTGCATGGTGCATGGTACTTAGGGTACTTATTTGCCAGAGGAAGTTAAACCATGACTCTTAATTAATTGCTGATATCATTGTAGAAAGGATGACCTTCTAGAGCAATAAACTGGATGCATTCCTACAAGTAAGCTCTGTCTGGTAATAAGCATGGCCTCTCGGTCAGGCTGAAGATTGCTGCGTTGCTGTGGGAACAGTGAATTACCACTGGTGGCTCTGGGAGGAACGTTTACCCAAAAGGCATAACAAGGTTGTAAAGAGCTGAAATACGTATTTTCTATAGAGCTGCAAGAACCAATTCAAGGACTGATGATGCCAAATGCTGCATCTGAGGGAGAAAATATCCTTTGTCATATGTAATCCACTGACTTTCAACAAGTGGAAAGAAGGGTGTGATATAAAGAGTGTTCTGGAACACTCTTATCAGTCATATTCTAAAAAACTGCTGTGGTGAAGTAGAAATTAATTGGAGCAGACTTTTTGATAGTTAACATACTACAGAGTCAGGAACTGTCCTTGACTATGGAAAACAATGTGTATGCTGGTTTGTAATTTCAGCAGATGCTGCCCTTTACAAGTTAAAATCAAAGAAAGAGGAAATTGGTAATTGTGCCTTCACTCAACAAGACCAGCCTGTTTTATGTTTGGGAAGGAACAATGCCAAAGTGGTAACCTTCCCCCAGCTTTTTATGGCCAATCATTTACTCCAGGCGACAGACAACAGTCGTCTTCCTGAAACAAAGAAGAAAACCTGTATGCTGTGGACCAGTCAGACACAAGAGACAAAACCAAGGAATTGAAAACTGACAAAACAGACTTGGACAGATCAGTTTATATCTACATAACGGTGGTGGACTTACAGTTTTTCATCTCATAATATCATGAATACTGAACTGAAAAAGAGATCTCTGATGGTTTGTTTGTTGCTTAAGCCAAATGTAAGTTCCTATCTGAGAATGCTCTAAAGTTCTTTCCACAGGGAAGTAACTGGAAACCAAAGTATAGAATATGGAACATACTGCCATCAAAGGAAATTTGAAATCTTAAGCAACTACATGATGGAAATAAATGTTTTAAATCATCCAAGACAAAAACATAAAAAAAAAGGCAAGAGTGCAAAGAGAGGGTAAAACTTAGGGAATCTCAGAATATAAATAGCTACTCAGAGCTGACCTAAAATGAAAAAAAAACAAACCAAAAACAGATGCAAGAAAACTGGTAATTATCAATTGTACCTGTAAGTGAATTGTACCTATGTCTGGGTACAGCACTGCAGAACTATTCACCTGTTCCAAAGTTCATTTTCTGCAGTTCTCTTTCATGTAAACCCTGTTCATCCCTCATATGCCATCAGACAGAGTCTGCATCTGACAAAGGAGGTTTCTAAGAAGGTGCTGCATCTCATGCTACTAAGTCTTGAATTGATCCTTGGAGATCACTGGAAAATGTGCCTCACAAATGCTGAGTAAATGCCTACTTATTTTCATAAATACTTCTTCAAGCATCTATGCTCATCATAATTGATGGTCCCTAGCATATCTCTTCTGAAACTAGTACAGCCAGATGAGATATTTAATTGGAAAAACAAGTGCCTTTTTGGGATCTCCACTGGTTTGTGGTTCAAGAGATGTGACCTTATTCATTGACCTATACGTTATAAGAATTAAAGTCAGAACTATAATTTTTGACAGTGTAAGAATGCTTCTTGGTACAGCTGGCCCAGCCAAAGTTGGCATCTAGTGAGCACTTTTATTATGGAAACAGAGTCACTTGTAATCAAAGTAACTCAGACAAGTGTCAGCCTTTACCTCTTAACCAGTGCAATAACAAAATTAAATATTTACTAGAAAGGCTAATTCAAGTAAAAAACATCTGACTTGCTACATTATTTGCCCTACTTCTCTGGCAATTCAGTCTATCAAATATGTAGACTGTTTCTCAACATTAGTGGGAGGTAGCTCATGGCAACTGTTTTGTACCTTCACCAGATAAAACTCATAGCTAAAATTTCAGCTTCAGTAAGTGCAGGATGGATCGCAGATGGCTTATGGAAGTGCTCAAAAACGCATGCTGAGGCTTTGTCCTGTCAGATGATCACCTGCCCTGCAAGCAACATGACATCCATCTCAGCTAGGTAACTGGGCACTTGTACATGTCACATCCCACCAAGAGATGCCCACCAACAGACATGCAGCTCATGCAGTTTCTCTTCCCAGTGATACCAATGTGTCGATGACAGCCATATGACCAGGGAGCAAATAAGCATCTGGTCAGATGAGGTGTTTTCCAGTGGCAGAATAAATCCATATTTTTATGTAAGACAGGAAAGCCCTGGGCCAAGGGAAAGAATGGGCACATAGCAGAGAATCTTGCTTTTGACATACAATTCTGATGTTAGAAGCAATGAGGCAAATGCAGTTCATTTGTTCTCACTAAAGCTAATATAGCTGCACAGCAGGACCTGGAAGCACAACTGAGACAATTATCTCTTGTTCTGTTGAGCAAAAAAGCAATGCTTTCTAATCTAAACTGTCTATTCCTCTGTCTTACTGCCAGCATTGTGACCAAAATATCTACTTGTACAGCCGGGCACAGGACCCAGTTCTAGACTGTTGCGGCTACTTTAACTCAGTCATATAGTTCTTCAGCATGCAGAAACTGGGCATGAGTGACTTCACCATTTCTGTTTACATAAATCTGGGGACATTTATGATGAGTTTATGCTCCATCTGGTCTGTAAACTCAACCACAGAAGGCCAAGCAAGTTGTCATGACATCAGGCTATATTTGATCACATAGCATACAAGGGGATCAGGCAGGCTTTAATTTTAAAAGACTTGGCTCAAAGTTCAGTAAAACATCTAAATGGTTATAATGTAGTCATTGTTTAATTCCTTTGAAAGGGAGCCTTTTCAGGCTGTACAGAAAGCCAATTAAATGACAGAACAAACCCAAAAGCCAATATTATGATCATGCTGAAATTAACATATTAGTTCAGAAAAACAGCCCAGTGTTTTGAGGCCTGTCACAGAACCATTATGAGGGACCACAGGAGTTGTGCTTACATGTTCTTTCAGCAGTCTACAAACACCAAGGGAGTGACGTGTTTTCTCTAGTAGCAAAACACAGAAAAAATTTAAATTAATCCTTCCTGGTTTTGTCCTTCAGACAGGAATGGTAAAGTAGACAGTATTTTGATGTTCCAAGAAACAGTGAGTCCATGCTCTGTGTAAGAAAGTATTGTAACAAAGATGAATGTGAAAACATGTGCAGGGGAAATATTCATTTATAGGGTATGTAAGTAACTTGATTTTACCAACTTGCATGCGTTTTATACACCCAGTCTCACATCAACATACCACATTGGGGTCTCAACACCAATGCAGCAGATGCACGTGAAGGGATATGTATCAGCATAAGTGAGACCAAGCTCTGTGACAAAAACCAGAGGAATACATTTTTAAAAAATCCTAAGAACTGAAATGCTGTATTTTATGACCATTTACATAGGAAAAAAGATGTTTGAGCCCAAAGCAGACAGATACATATTTGATTGTTCAGCCTGCCTGCACAGAGAAGTTACCAGCTATGACAAGTTTGCTTGTAGGAAATTATATTTATTTAATAAATTTTATTCAGAGTCATGAAGTCTTGCTTTTAAAAAGTGACTCTTTTAGATTAGGTAAGTCCTGCTTCCTTAGAAACGTTTCTGCTAGAGGAATGAATTTCAACCTCACAAATATGCATATATACAAGGAGTTACTGTTGAAGAAACTATATCAAGCTGACAAAAAGGGATATGAAATTCTTGTCACAATATAATCAGTGGTGTTTTCCCCAGCGACTTCCATTCTGATGGAAGTTCATTTTCAGATGTTCTTCTTCAAATCACAATATCTGAAAGGATGCTTAGAGAGTTCTCCCATAATCTGTACTGTGTCACTCTCAACTGGGTTGTTAAGAATCAGCTCAATTTTTGCTTTTTTTTTTCAAAGGGTTGATTAAAGTATTTGTACCTGAAGGGAATACTGATGATTGCAGTCTGAAGAGAAGTGGGATATTTTTTTCACAGATAGCAAGCTCTGCACTATATGTTTTAAAAGACCAATATGTGCAACATTTCACTGTGAAGTGACATGCACAACTTTGCACAAGGAACTAAAGAAGATAAAATGCCTCTTTTCTTCATGTTTGTTTTTCTGATTTTTACCTTCTAATAGTTCTTTTCTTTCCTACTGTATGTACAAAGCTATAATTTACAAGTGACCTCTAACAAACTAAATATGATACACTAATGACTTTCAGGTGCCTGATAACATAAAAATAAACTCACAGGGCTTATCTTCTGAAGAATTTGTAGCTAGATTAACCCAAGATCTTAGTAGTGATAGTACATCAGCTTTTATATGCCTGGATGCCTACAGCCTTATGGGAAAGGAGGTTCCCTATACGATGTATCAAAGCACCTGAAGAAAATGATCAGCAAAAGCCAGAGTCCTGAAAGGGTGGCTGCTGATAGGAAATACTGACGAGGCAAATAAGCTTTTCTTCTCACGCCATTTTCAGTGATACAAGTTCCTTAGGCAGTGAAAAGGCACTCTTTCTGATATTAAACAGCTATGTTAATTAAGGTTTTACTTCTTCCATTACTTATTATTGCTGGCAAGGTGTGCATCACTGTCTCTATAGACTGCAGGGGAACAAATTCCACACTCATGCTCTTTGAGAAATCAGCCAGATTCATTTAGATCATCTTCACTGACTTCACAATCATATTCCTGGCTGCATGAAGCAAATATGGGAGTTCTCACACACAGCAGCTTCCACTGGCAGAGCTGTGAAAACAAGTTTATCCCTTTGGAGGGAATGCTGGGGTGCTCCTTTCTCCATTAGCAGAGGTATTGTCAAAGGAGCTGTTGATTGTACAGCCATTCATTAAATATTCTGTCCACTCAGAAATTTATTTATGGCTTATGGCTGCATCCTGTCTCACAAATTGGTGTATCAAACTCCCATTTAGTTGTGGGTTAGGGATTCTGTGTAGACAGACACATGGCTCTCTGTACCTGCTGTGTAGAAATGCCCCTAAACATAGGAGGTGGCGGATTGCCTGAAGATTAAGATAATCATCAAATCAGGAATTTTGGCATTCTCTTCTAATAAGGCTTTACAATCAGATTGGTCCCAAAAAGGATGGTTAGGCAGCATGTGGTGTCCTGAATTAATGGGCAAGTCCTTGGTGTCTCTTGAACATTTTTCACATGGCTTGAGAGCAAGAAATCACATGTATCTTAAACTTTCCTGCATATTTTTAAAATAGTAGATGATCTTAACTGTATTATTTTATCATGCATGTTGAAATCAGAGAGAATTCTTTCATAAGACACTCTGCTAAGAATTTTAGGAGGATATGTTGTAGGTTGTTGTTGACATAGAATGTAAGCTGATGTTCATCAAAAATCAAACAAAAACAAACAAAAAAATCCCCAAGGGTACCTGTGTGGAATAGAATGAAATAGTTTTTTGCCTCTTGGCCTGCTATTTCAGGTCTCTATTTTCTCCAGAATCAGCTGTGAGGTGAAGGAAACTTTTCTCCATTTTTCAAAGTAAGTTATCTTGTACCATTTACCTTTTTCATTCCATAAATGTTATGACTAAATGTTATTTACAAATTTATATTGTGGCAATGTCACAGATTTTTATAATGAAGGTAATTATTCCAAGACAGTCTCCTAGTCAGGACTAATTTTATATTTGGCTGATTCATTTTGTCTTGCAATTAAATAAGATATGTGTGTTTTGATCTTTAAATATTTATGCTGGATATTATGCCAAGAAGTAATTGAATTATTTTGCATGTATTATGTTTTTGCACTTCATATGCATTTAGCTAAATAGATTTAGTTTTGTTCTCTAATGGCCTTATTTTTGTTTGTTTTTAATATTCTGCTATCTCCTTAATAGTGTGAGATGTCTCTTTTTAGGAGACTAAGCACTGAGATAAAAACAGCATATTCTGGTTCTTAGGAAATAATCAACCATTGAACCAACAAACACATAGTAGACCTCCATTTTGGAGGCTGTTTCTAACATTATTAATAACTTCTCACTACTGCTACTTAAAGCTTCAACCCAGCATCTGTCAAGGTACTTGCAGTCAGGTCATCTGCTGTGGAAACTTGGCAAGACTGTATCAGATCAACAACGCTCTTTTTCACCATCCTCGGATCTGCATCAGCTTTTGGGTTTTTATCATAACAAGTTTTTACTGCATTATGGATTTATTTGTATATATGTGTGTGTGTGTGTATATATATGTAGGTATGTATGATAAAGCTCATGTATTATCTCTATTGCAGTCAACTACTTAACCATTTGAGCTTTATGTTCTAAACATCCTTCATCTGGATCCCCTGTTTAAACTTTCAGGTATGTTGTGTAGCTGTAGCACCTCTTAATCACTTCCTCTTTTTAGAGGGATGTTATAATATCCCACATTACAACTCAGTCCAAATCATAACATGATTCAAGGCAACATCATATTAATGTTTAAAATGAAAAACTTCATTTGTTTCCCCATTCCTTTCTTTCTGTCACCTTTAGCCACACATTAATGGGCACTGATGCATAAAAACACACATGATATTTATGATTCCATGGGGAAATCCTGGTAGACCTTGTTGGTTTTTGAAAGACCCTGACACCTAGCAAACACCAAGTCAGAACCTGAGAAAGGCAGGAAAATGGCTTGGACCATCCAGATACTTTCCCACATAGGAGAAAAAAAAACACAAAAGTGAAGGTAAGTGTTTCTAAAAAAATTGGGAAGTAATCTAAAATATTTGGGAGCCTTAAATGAAGCCAGCTGAAGGCCCAGTGAAAAATTAAAATCCATGATTCCCGAGGGATTTATTTTTCTTTCTTTTCTTTCTTTCTTTTCTTTTCTTTCTTTTCTTTTCTTTTCTTTTCTTTTCTTTTCTTTTCTTTTCTTTTCTTTTCTTTTCTTTTCTTTTCTTTTCTTCTCTTTTTTTTTTTTTAACTGACGGTACTTTACCTGCTTGGAGTTCAGTCTCCTGGAAATAAAAACAAAGCTCAAAAGCCAAAACAAAAACCAAAACAGAACACAAAACAGAACTTGCCTGATCTGTATAGCTAAGTGCTTGTCTCCTACCTGAGCAAATACAAAAGTACATAATGATTGTGTCTGGACATCTATCTAGGAAAAAACAGACAGACAGCAAAAGGTTTTCCAATATAGGAAACACAGGAATAGTCAGCAGCTGGAAGCTGAAGCTGCAAATGTTGAGGTCAAACAAAGGCGTACATTTTAACAACAGAAGCAGTTAGTCACTGGACTACCTTACAAATGTTTGTAACCTTTACTCGATTACTTTAAAATCATGATTGGTTTCTCAGGAAGATATATCTGTCAAAAAAAAAAAAAACAATTGGAAGACATATGGCATGAAGGACAGTCATCAAAGGCCACCAGTTACACTGGTTCATGTGTAACTTTTTGTCACAGACTGTCCTTAAATTGACAAAAGTGAGAAACAGAGTATTCTCTATAAAGTATTTTTCAGCACATTCTCTCTTTCCCTATACATATTTTATTGGTCCCTTTAAGAGATGTGCTTTCATCCACCTAACTGTACTTATGTTCTTAGAGATGAAATTCAAGAAATTAAGAGAAAGAAAAGGAAATTCAATTGCATATTGGATCAACTCGCACCACTAATTGCTGAACCAGTTACTTCTGGGCTTCAAATGGCTGAAGAAACTTTCCTTGTGTTGTATGAAAATTGCATCACTCTGGAGACTGAGAAACTCCATTCATTAGCCCACTTTAGAAACAGGCCCCAAAATAAATTGGATGAAGTGTCTGTAATTGTAAAGTGATTAGAAGAGACATGGTAAGTGATAATTACAAGTCAGAAGAAAAGTAATTTTGAAAGGCCATTTCTTAAGAATATTCACCTAGTTTCAGTGTACAGTCTAAGAATATGCCAGGAGTCAAGACAGAAGGGTGACAATGAGTTCCCAACAAATTAAAGTGAATCAGCTACTCCATCAAGAAAACAGGATTTGGGAAGGAAATACAGTAAGATACCGTTCTTGTATTAATAATCTTTGACAAGCAGGCATGTACAAGTGATTTAATGATATATTTACTCATTTTAAGATATATTTCCCCCAGAAGGCTTGAGTGCTAAGGAGAACATAAAACAGAACTAAGACTCTGGGGTCAAATGTATTCTAAAGATTGAAGCATAATCAGTATCTTAATTTTTCCGCTTACCAAAACAGATGGGATCTGTGGTCATTGTAAATTAGTGCAGACAGATAAAAAAGAAAATATGTATTCAGTTCTTTTGTTGAGATGAAAGAGGTTGTCAACAACTCATGAATGTCAGGCATATTCCAATAGCTATCTTTTATACCTGTATTATCTGCAGTGTAATTACCAAACTAAAAGTGTCCCAACAGTAATTTGTAGTTCCTGCCATATACGTTGGGACAAACATGTTTAGTATGAGATTCAGAAAGATTAAGTGTCAGCTATGAGAAATAAATCAAGAAAGCTGTGTACAACAATTCAGAATGAAAAATTACTATCTTCAAGATAGTGTGCCATATTTAGCACAAGTGGCCAACCTGCACATTTTCAGAGCAATAATCCATACCAGGCAAATTGGTTTATAAATCGATAAGAAATGAGGATGGCAAAAAAGAATATTAATACCTTCATTTCAAAAGAAAGTAGGAAAAGATTGTAAGGCAAATGTATAATTCACTCTCCCCCACAATTTTTAGATCCTTAAATGCCTTTCTGATGCAGTGAAGGTGAGGCTCTAACAGAGACAGATGCTGCAATGAACATGCAGCAATAAGGCTGCACAGCAGGACTCTTCTGGGTTACTAAGGCTAGGAACATCTATAGACAACCCAAGCAGACAGATTGCCTTATCCTGCTATGAGCACAATAGAAACAGTAGGTGAAAGCAAGATCACCAAATTAGAATTATCCTGCTGCATTTTGACTTCATCTTTCCCCTTTGCCAGGAGGCCTCTTTCCATTAATGTTATTTTGTTTGTAGGGATGCTTGGAATTACCTTGTAGGGAGGACACTGTCTACTTATGGTTATAACTGCATCAGTTCATGCATCATTTGAGACTTATCTGAAATGCCTTCCCTGTTACTGCAGAGAAAGTCTGGAATAAGGAGTTACAGAACTTAACTATTTTGTCTTTTGCTTCAGTTTCTCTCTGGCCATCTGTGAATAAAGCACTCCCTAGACTACATGCTTAACTAACCCTCCCACCCTTCCTCTGTTCCATTTAACTCCACCTTTTACAGATTGCAGTGAACAGGTACACGACTAGGTCATGGAAAGATGAGTATCTTCTGCCAAGTAATGCCTAAACTACTGAGGTTATTCTAGCCTGAGCATGTTTCCAGTCCATGTAGTATTATGGAATGGTCTTCATTTAAAGACAAAGTTGACAAATCAATTACATGATCTCAAGGGATTTTTAAATACCTTTACTCTTTGAAACCTATTACTTCTTGCCATCAAGGGGATGTCACCACTGCTATAAAATGGAGTGGATAGATAATGGAACCAAAGAACTAAGGGAATGCTTATTTTATAAACTTTCCAGTTAGAGAACCAATATTCATTTGTCTGTGTACAAATTCAGAGTGTTGAAAATCTTCTGGTTATTATTGCTGTTTACTACTAGTGCATAACAAATATATAAAGCAGTCTGGAAGATTATAATAATTTCATATATATTCAAAATAATATACCTATAATGTTTCATCTTGTCCACTGCAGCAAAGAACAGAATCACTGATAAACTTTTCACAGTCTTTGAAAATCATCAGCTGATGCATGGCACAATGGGAGGGTGGGGCCAGAAGTCCAGAATGCCTGCAGCAACTGAGGGTACACTATGCTATGTGGCTGGTTTTCATCAGTGATAAAGAATTCTAAGAGGTGGAAAAAGAAAAAAGGTTGAAAACCAAGGCATTTCCTCACAAGAGTGCATGTACATATGGTCAGGCACACACACACGCCCCCACACACCCCCCCAAACTCACACACTGCTCTTTTATCTTTTCTGGCTTGCTATTTATTTTTTGATGCTCCAAATTTCCAAGGAAGCACTTCTAAGAAAGTTGCAGGGGGTTTTATTTTCTCTCTCTTACTGATGTCAGCAGTTTTTTTAATCCCACATTATTAAAATGATAGTTGAGAGAGAAGGTCTGGCATAAATATTGTATAACAAATTTTCCCATTCTTGTTTCATTTGATAATGCTGCTTTAGAGAGCTATTCACTATAATAGAGAGAGAAAAAAACAACCTGCAACAAAAAACAGACCAGATACTTTTCCCTTTCTTCACAGATGAACAGAATGATTATCCACTTTGAAGTCCTGTAAGAAAAAAAAGTAAAACTTGCTTAAATATGCTTATCAGTTTTGATTAGCTAATGACTTCTTTCTTAGGATAATAAATATTATCCTAAAGATATATCATGTCAGTGCTATAAGTTTGAGGGTAACAGATCACTAATTAAATATAGTACTTGGAAAAAGTAGCATTTTTTTCATGGTCAAAAGAACGTAAAAATCACTTTCTTTTGAATCTGATGATGAAATATTTTAGAAAATAATGGGAAAGTCTTGAAAATTTTCCTTGAAATTTTGTACTTAGACAGTTGGAAACTAACTAGAATCTAGGATCTCACAATATCCCACACTCATGGGAGCTTACATTTTAGTGTCTGATACACTACAAGTGTTAGCAAAGGGTTAGTGAGGACAAGTCCTTGTTTCAAGATACACTTATTTTAAATACCCTGCTTCTCTTCTGTAAGGAATAGCTTTCTCAGTACTACAAAGAAGGTGAAAACTGCCCCAATTATGTAAATAACTTTGGTGAAAGATCTTACTGGCTTTAGACACTGTGAGGTCTCTAAGAGTATTTCATAGTTATCTAGAGAAAAAAAGGGAAAGAAGAAAAACTCCAGATTGTCTTACATGCTAGGAAGAAATACACTTGATTTTGAAGAGCTTAATGTATGTCACACTCATGTTTGTGGCAACAAGCAGGCACACAATGAGAGAGCAATTACAGTCTACAGTCCCATTTTCAGGGACTTCAGAATATCATGGAAATTACTTTTGGATGATGCTCTGGAATAGTTTCTGCCTTTTCTTGCTTGGAAGGGCTTCTTGACAAATTTTCATAAGGTTCTTTGAGCTGTTCTTAGCTAACTCAGCAGGCAGCATTAAAACTATGATTTTCTGCAGTTGAGACTGCCTAAATGTTTCTTTGAACTGAAAACCAAACAAATTGTGATTAAAAGTTCTACTTCAATGACATTGAAAATATGGCCTAAAAATAAAGCCTTCATGGTAAGTAAAAGGAGTAGACTCCATCTAGCCAAACCCCAGAAGAGACAAAAAAAAAAAAAAGGTTAAGGATATATATATATAACCATTCTGTTATACTGTGTCAATTCATGTGGATTTTCCACTTCTGCCCTTTTATCAGGACTGACTGTAATAAATGGAAGCCTTAGGTATAGTTTGCCTGAGGCCTGGGTGGTGAAACAAAACCATGGAAGAAAATACACTCCATAAGCGATTAAAATCAGCTCAGGAAAAAGGATAATATAAGCATGGCACCACTGGTCTTTGTTTTTCTTGACCTCAGAGAAAGAGTAAGTGCTCAGGTTATATCTGGGAACAAGCAGCAGCAAGTGACAAAGAGCCATATCATATGCTTGTTAGTTCTGCTAGTGTGTCCATGAACCCTCCTGAGGTTGCTGAACAAGTTATAGAGCATTTTCTCTCTTTCCTCTTCTTTTTAAATAGGTAGAAGGGTGAGAAACTCTGCAGTGCTAGTACTGTCTGTCCCATGCCCACGTGAAAGACAGGCAAAGGGCAGATGGGCAGCACGGGCAGATTAAAGAGGTGGGGGAGAATGAAGTTTTCTTTGTGTCTGGCACTGGAGCTGGGGTGATCAGCTTGTGGAGACTGAGTACAGCCTGTACTGGAGCCAGCTGTTGACTGAACTCCATGGGGAAGTTGAGGCAACTGGCCCTCCACCACACAGAGCCCCTCAGCATCCCTCTCCTTGCAGAGAAGTGAGGCGATACAGAGAGAAGACTGCTGTTATAAGACCTGTCCTGTTAGGGACTGCCCTGGTGATTGCTGCGTGTGTGTATACAGTGTCTAAACCACAATCACTTTGCAAACTGAATTTCAGCTTCCTCACTTAACACAGACTTGATATTTTGAGTAATGTTTATACAAGAATGCACATGCTTGTATATAATATTTGCTAGTTTTTCTCAATTTATTTAGGTAAAATATCACATGATAAATCCTATCTAATCACTGTATCATGCTTAAGGGTTCAAATGATTTATGCAATAATTTGTGCCTGCTGAATTGGGGGCACTTGACCTACAGGCTCCTTTAGAGCAAAGGACTTAGCACAAGAGGCTGGGATACACACTGTGCTATGTCTCTTGCTCAGTTTCATTACTCCTGTATGGTGGACTGTAAAACTCAAAGCAATGTTTTAATTTAATGGAAGCTGAATTTCCTAAAGGGTTTGCAAGTTAATTTAGCATTTCATAAACTGCCTTTTTGTTAGCAAGTACCGCACAAAATTACTGATGTTTATGTGGAGCATGGATGGTGTCTATTCTACATTTATATGTTTAATATAGAGAATGGATCTTCCTCAGACCATGACATTTCTGCCTGTCTTTCAAACTTCAGCCCTATGACAAATCTAGGTTTGGCTGCAAAGCAATAGTGTACAGCCTCTGAATTTGTCAAACTGAGAAACTGAGCTAACTCACAAGCTAAAATACTTGTTTGGTGACCTCATTCTCCTCTCCTCTATATTGCAAATAGGGGTGACCTATTAGCTCAATGGGACAACAAAAAAGGTGTGGGTTGGACAAAATCTCAAGAAAATACTCTTTTGACACAAATGTTTCTTCATTAATAACAACAACAGAGAAAGCATCAACAACAAAGGTCTTAGTTGCCAAAACAGAAGAAGAAGGCTACAAGCTTTTACAGGATGAGGTTTAAACTTCTGGACTGCTTCCCTGTCTGTAACCTTCAGCTGCCAGAATGAGAATTTGTACATACAATTCCAAGGAATGCTGGCAAACAGATCATGTGTGGTTGGACTGATTGAAGTCAAAGTGTTTTCAATAGCCTATCTTGACCTTCCATCAAACTGGTATGTGGGAAATCTGAAGTTAAACACCAAATTCAATCTTGTTTTGCAGATATACTTTTCCTTCATATTCCTAGGAAATCACATAGTCCCTTTTTGTGATTACTATAACTACAATTAACTGTCAGTTGGAGTTTAAATGCAATTAATTTGCACCAGGATAGGACCTCTCTCTATATCCAAGTCACTGCCACACACATTCTGGGAATTGCGAGTTTCAGAAAAGTCTTTTCTCTGTCTGAAAATCCAGATAGTACCAGTTATGAGAACTTGTATCTTCATCACTGACACCTAAATTACCAGTTCCCAAACTACACAGTTACAGTGGGAGTGTGAACCCTCTTGTCCTTATGCCTTTCACATTACTGAAGAGGGAGTTGAAGCACAAGCTTCCTGAAAACTGTGCTAGTGGCCTTTACTGTTTACCAGTTGTCTTAGAATTTCCCTGAATGAGACACAAACCAAAGTTTTCATTTCTGTAAGCTCAAGGAAGAATACAGCTACAGCATGTTTAGAAAGAAGTGCATCAAGTTAATAAGAAAATCACAGCCTTTAAATCGCTTTTTCTTGCATTTTTATTTGGTCCAATATATTTCTCCTTCTATCCATTGTTTTCTAATTAAAGATTTTTTGGCTTACTGTAGACAAGATTTTGGGTTCAACTTAAAAAGAACAGAAACATCATCTAAAGTGTTTCAGGCTTTAAATTAGAGTAAACTGAACTACGCTCCTTGTATAAGAAAATCACCATTAAATGCATGTTTATTTAAAACGTTTATACAAAAGGATATTAATTGTAATTTTTAAATGGGTAGGTTACACCTGATGAATGAGTGGAATTTTCAATAGTACCTAGTGGGGCCTTCACATAGACTTGTACAATTCTTAATTTGAGTACAATCAGTTAAGTTTTCACAAAATATCTATTTTTCAGCTGTAATTATTTTTATTCACTTTACCCTGCATTTGAGAGCTGTGGTCCAGCACTGGGAAGCCTCCAAAAGGAGCAAGCCATATAGAAATTTTTGATGATCAAAAAATATATCAGTAGTAAAACTTTCATTGTGACCATTTGGAAATGAAATTGGCATGCAAAACCCAGTGAAACAAAGTCAGTGGTAGGACAGATGCCATAAGCAAAAATACGAGCAGAAATTAATGTGTAGAGCTGGGTCTTTACTGGATTTAGTAGAATATTAATGTCAGAGTACCAATGACCTTAGTGATGCTGACGAGACTCTCCAGGGACTCCCACCCACACTCTCTGCCCATGGGCCTTGAGCTCCATTTCAACTCAGCGTGCATCCCCAGTCCCTGCTCAAGATGTGCTGTAGGAGTACCAGTGCCCAGTCCCATTTCACACATGAACCCTTCCGACCTGTACTGCAGTCCTGTCTCCCACTGCTTCTGATGGAACTCTCTAGATGGGGATGTGGATGGACCCTATTTCCAGCACCTGTCTCTGGCCGCTGTGCTCAGGTGCTGCAGGACTGTCTGCTGGTCAGTGAGGGCATTGTCTGAGCTGGCATCACCCTCAGCTCCTGGATCACTCTCCCTTAGGATCCTGTCCTTGCTGCTCCCCAAGAATCCTAGACAGGACAATTTTTTTCTTGCTTTTCCAAATTGCTGTGTGATCTACACATAATACTCAGAAAAGGACAAAAAGCTGAGTGTAAGTACATCAAGAATGTCTAGTACTCAAGGGAAAGGCAATCCACTCACTACTGAGACTTGGAGCCTGCATGTGATAATACTGTGACTGACAAAACAGAGGCAGATGAAAGAGAGAATCAGGATAATCCTCTCAACTGCTAAGAGACCTTGATCACGTAATATGAGTACACCAAACAGCAGGAAATGTTCTTTATTCTTGGTTAATGTTTAAAGGCTTCAAAGTGGAATACGGCTATGGCTGTGAATGAAAAGAACAAATTCTGCTCACAAACTTATCTCCAGGTTTTCTCTCTTATTTCCTACTCATTACATTTTTTTCTCAAAATACTTACAAAATTGCTGCTTGGAGAGACAATGACAGCAGCTGAAAACTCTTTGTTTGACTCTGTGAACTGTGGTCACAGCATTATATAAAAACCATCTTGCCCTGTGTGGGTTGTAACTCTCGTGTGTTTGCCGCTTTAACACCACTGAAAAAACACAGTCCTGGTAGTGCAAAGGTGGGAGCACTCCAGCTTGCACAGCTGTTTTGAATGCCTAATTTCCATTTCCAGAAAACCCTGATACTAGCAAAAGTATAGCTAATTTTGGAACCAAATGCACCAGTTTCTAAAAATTTGCCACAGACACAAACTTCTGGAAGTACTCTGTTTTGGAAGTGACAAATAATTTATTTGATTAGTTGGGCAATTTCCCTAGGGGAACAGAAATAGCTGTACTGATTTTTTGATGCTGTTGGCCAGGAAGACACTTCAGATTCCCTATGATGTTCCTCACTTCTGGAGGTAGACCTGGATCTTTATCTCTGCAGAAGAACTAGGACTCTGAGGTTTGCTGTGACATCTCAGGAGCAAGGAAGTTCAGAAACTCCCTGGAATCAGCTTGCATTTCAGCAATGATTTAAGGAAGTAAAGATGATTTGTGAAGCAGTATTTTGTAAAAGAAGAAAAAAATGCCAGCAATCACTAATGCCCCTCTTGCCGCACTGCATTTTCTTCAGTGCTGGCATAATAACTACTACTAACTACCCAGCTGGAGTAGTTTAAATTTTTTATACAAAGTGAGATAGCTTCAGCAGGAGGTACTCTAGTGTCAGAATGTAAGATGGGGTTGGGATTGTATAAAGTTTGGAAAGGTTGAAAGCAGATCTTTTACTTTCCAGCGACATACTTAGATCCCTGTTAAATAGGATATTCTGGGGATGATCCCAAATTTTTATGAAAAGGAGCTTTCCTTCTTCCAAGAAATGACTTGAGTAAATGGTGCTTGAGCAGCCACAGGCTTGGAGTCAATGTGCACCTACATTTCAGAGGCACAACTTGCCCATATTACTCTTGAACATCCCTGGCTGGGAATGTCAGTGTTTCTCTCTCAACTCACTGGCTTCTGGAAGTCCTCTTCTTTGTTTGTATGTGTTTCATTCTCAGTTGTCCAAGGCACATCAGCACCTATTCTGAATTCCAATAAAAACAGTGGTCTCTTTGTCTCAAGTATGTCCCTGCATTTATGCTGAGAAACTAAGCCCAGGTTACTTATGGAATAGTTTAGGAGCAGACCTAGAAAGGAATAGAGAAAATCCCCAGAGGAGTGAGGTTACTCAGTTGAATCTGGGAGAGTAGTAACTAAATCATTAGACAGCCTCTTCTCTCAGGTACACTGCATAAATGGATAATGTGCAGTAGGTAGTTTTAGATTAATGAGATTCATCTGGAACATGAAAGAGAGGATTTTCCCTTGAGTATTGTGATTAGAACTCGCATACTTTCAGTAGAGCCAATCCATAGCATTTTACTCTCTTAGTATTGGCAAAGTCTAAGTATGAGCATATTGAGTTTGGTAGCCAAGAAGTAGATAAGAAGTAGAAAAATATATACATCTGTAGTCCCTTTTCACAGAAAAAAAATCTTTCTTATCCCATTCCATTTGGTTGTTCTCTTTTAGAACTCTTATTACTATTATTTGCACTTTCCACACAAATACAATGGATGCCATCTTCACAGTAAGATGGTACTGCCTCTGTTTACAATACTTTTCGATATTTGAGCAACAATCTGTTATTCAGATAATAAAATAACAGCATAGTTGAAGAATTTCACATCACTGGGTGATATTTCAAGCTTCAGAATGTTTTACGTTTCTTTAGTGGTCTACTTTTCAAGGTGATTTAGCTCATTTTTGCTCCTGTATACCAACAGTAACTGTAGCCAGAAAAGCCATTTTCCATTTGGGCAGGCTAAAAGAATGCAGCCTTCTCCCTAAAATGCAAAGCGACATACAGGGATTGATGGTGACATCTTTGTCACAGGAGGTGGTGATGCTTGCTAGGGCCAAGCTTGCATACTGCCTGGAAACTGTAGCTGATTCAAAATGCAGGGGTCTGCCAGAAAAGATAGATGAAAAACATTACACTAATCTCTAAATTGTACATTGGCTACCCATTGGAGCCTGGTTTTAATTCAATGCACTGGTCCTTATCTTGAAAGCCTTAATATTTGGTTGACTCTGAGAACATCTATTTTCTGCCTCCTTGCACGGAAGCTGCCGCTGATGATTTTTTTACAATTTTCAGCTCTAGACTGAAAGGTGAAGGGGGCAGGGGCACAATGTATCAGTTACTTCTTTCCATTTCCCAAGTTCATCTTTTTTCCCTTCCAGACCACAATATACCAATTCAGATTTCCCCATTACAGAACACGAGCAGCAAAATCCTTCTCCACATGCACTTCTGATAGCTTTTTGCATTACTTTCCTATCAAAGAAAGCCCCATGTTCTCATTGGTCAACATATTATCAGCTCTTTTAATGAAGAATTCTGCCAGATATGATGCAAAGTGTTTTACAAACATCTCTAATAATAAAGATGCAGAGACAGAAAAGAAACATTTTCCTGTGGTTTAGCTGGAGTCACAATAAAGCTTAGAGTTGACATGTGTCTGATACATTTATGCCACACAGCAGCTCTTTTATTTCATCAAAAAAGTTATCAACTGGACACAGCAGAATGATAAGTATACATCAAGATTTTAGGCAGAAAATACACTTTGAATACATTACAAATACCATACCTTCTCTTCTGCAAACAATGATGGATACTAATGCAGTTGTGTTATTTCTAGATTTCAGACTCAATCCTGAAATAAATATAAAATCCTGAAATAAATATAAATGTGGTTAATATTGTTCACACTTATGATCATAGTGAAAACAGTGAACTTATTAAAATAAATGATGTGCTTAAATGGTTGCAACAGCAAAGTCTTAAATATCAAGAAGCTCTTTATTACATCTGTATCTTCAGGATTTTGTCTTCAGGTGTTTTCAGATATTGTTTGTATGAATAAATCTTTATTTAACATGGTTGTTATTGCATAAAAATAGAAACATATGATAAAAATATAAAAAGTGGCCACTAAAGAAGCCAAGATAGATAAGGAAATGCATAGGGATACCAGCTCGTGTTTGTGCTGAATACCCATACACCTTACAAATTGAACCACAATAATATGCAGAAGAGAGACAGCTTTATGTCAGAAATAAAGCAAACTTCCCCCCTCACAGGTTCTTTTCCATAGATTGTGCTGAAATGAAGTGAGATTACAGCAGTCATTAACCATTTCCTTCCAAGCATCTTTAAACTGAGTGAACAATTTCAGATGAACTTGCCCTATCCACAATAGCAGGTGTCCACATGGGTGTCTTGTTTGAAGATGACAGTTCATATTAGTCTAGGCTCAAGATAGAGGGTTTCTACTTCTTGTGCAAGAATTTTGTCTCTATGGCTGTGCTTTAAAGCAGGTTGGTCTCTCTGAGGAAACTCAATCTTATCAGCACATATTAGATTTTTCTCTCATGCTATTGAGATAATGTCTTTGTCCTTGCCTGGAGATTTCAGGAGGTCTAGGCAGGGGAATGTTTGAGTTGTGGAACCCTGCCAGCCTTGGCACTAGGCTGGACAATGGACTGAAGAGATGGGGCAGTTCTGTAAATCTGCATGAAAAATGTTCCATGTATCTGTAGAATTTTAATGACCATTTGGATAATACCTACAGGTTTTTGGTTCCCCTAGATAGTCACAGAGCAACTGCAGGAACTCAATTTACAAGTCTGGTCTTGGGGGTATATTTTCTGCTTCTAGGTTCAGTTTCAGCATCTGAACCCTTTACTTTATCAGGTCATTAAATTCAGACAACCAAAAGCCTGCTCAGTTGGTGTCTAGCCCTGAAGAAGCCTAAAATTTATGGATAAGTGAGTTTTATTATTAAATATCCCCACTGTATCTCATGAAGCTGAGCACACCCACTCTGTGCTCCTTAACTGGTGACATCTGGTGCTGGTCAGGTTTAATTGTAAATGCTTCGGGAAGCTGTAATCTTTTTAATTTCATTTAGCTTGAATTAATCTCACTTAACAAGCACTCAGAACAGCCCTTTTCCCTCTAAGTATGTTGACCACAGAGCTATTGTTGTGACTTATTATTGAGAATCCTTTTTCTGCTTAGCAAAATTGAGACAAAGGAATGCCTCATCAGGTTTTTACTGTTCTGCTGCCTTGCATTTATAAAGCTCATATGAATGGGCTACATGCAAGGGTCCTTCCTGCAGAAGGTCACTCAATTAACATCTAGTGCACAGAACCCTGAAGTTTTATTAATACAACCGTCTAGCATAAAATCTTTTTCGTCTAAAAGATTTTTTAAAGTACTAGTAACATTTATGAGTATAATTGCAATTAATTTACAGTAATTAGAGAAATTATGGCTCTGAGTCTTACATTGTTCCTATGTATATTTAGCCCACCAATATTTCAATGTATAAACATCAAAATGTCTTTAACAATTCAGTGCTCATTCTCTCATTTCTTCAGCTTCTTGGGGAAGTTGTAATGCTTTTTCCCCCTTTGCTTTCTGTCATTTGGGACTGTAAATTTCGAGGCACAGAATTCTCTTTTATTGTCTCTATGCAGGATAACAGAACTTCTCGGTCTCTCTGGATGTTAGTATAGTCATTAATAAAATAATTAAGATAAGACCACAAACAGATGCTGTAATGAATGGCTGCTCACTTTCATCTGTCTGTGTTGTGTGTTACAGTGGAAGGTGGAAGAGGAACAGGAAGAAGAGGAAATGTAGGTACTTCTCTCACTCACTTCTTCCCCTCCCTTTTCATCTCTATTATGGGACATAGGAAGGAACTGTTGATGCTACTGAAGAAAACAGTCAGATGTTTCCAGATTCATAAAGATTACACCTGACAGAGACCATCTAGTCATCTCTTGTTAAGCAAATAAGTTCTCTATATTCAAATCACAAATCATAATTAAACTGAAATCTTTCTTTGCTCAGATGATTTAATTGTCGGATGCCACAGGCAGAGAATAGGAGACCACCAAGCACTGCTAGTTCTTGAGTTTACCGTAGTTTTGTAGCAGGGAGGTACTGATGTGATCTTAGAAGGTGAACAACAGAATGTAACACAGAGAAAAATGAGAACCCTTCCTTCTTCCTTTGACTTCTGTGAAAATATTTTATCAATTCACCAGGTTTGGCCAGAACATAAAAATAAAGTTTGTAATCTCAGGTCTTGGGAGAGCTGTGCTCTATGTTTTCCTACAGATGGCATAATGTTTTACAGAAGCATGGAGAAAAAAATCATAGAATACATGTAGACTGTAATGGGGGAAAAAAATCTGTAATTTCTGATCTTTGCCTAGAGGGACTTGGTGAGAGTTAAGCTTTTCAGGTTATTTAAAAATCTATTTAATTTCTTATTTGACAAATCATAAAGGTCACTTATGATCATGCAGTGCTTAACTACCCTAATTGCCCTTGTATTGATAACACAATATTAGAATATATTCAATCTTTATCAACACTGAAGCATGCTATATTTTATAATTATTATTTATAATTAAGGATTTGATGAAACAGTTAAAAGAACATGCTGACAGCTGTTAACTTGGTAGCAAATCTGAAATTCGCTATAATTGCTGTAATAAATCAATTCACCAGGATTATTGCTACTGTAAAACTAATAGTCTGTAAGAGCCGTATGTGACTAAAGAAGGTTCCCTCTCAGATCCTAGTGAGTAGAAATTTAGAATGCAAAACTAAATTCCTAATACACAGTGTAAAACTAATAGAGCTGTCAATAAAAAACAAGTTTAAAACTCTCCCAAAATTTCAACAGTCAAGAAACAAATGAAGATGCATAAAAGGAAAGCTTGGTCAATTCTGAGACTGACAAGAAAACACAAACCAGCATGCATGCTACCACCCAAAGCTGGCAACCTGGATGCCCAAAAGCTGTTTTGGTGTCATTCAGTTCCCTGCCCTTGCAGTGTTGTGGGAGTTTTCACACCATTAACGGAAGAACAAGAGAGACTGCTGGAATGATACTATGATGAAATAATCAGCATTGCTCTTTCAACTGGTCTAACCAGAACACTTAATTGAAACAAACATCAGGATTAATCAGCACAGTAGTCAAACTGTCTTCAAATTTCTGTTTGTTCCAAACAAATCTTTTCAGCACAGTATCTGCAGTTAGTGCCAGTCTTGGCTTCTGCTCACTAAAGCATCTGTAGAACTTTTGGCCAATTCTGTCATGAGAGGACACAGTACTCTTGCCTTCAAGGAACCAGATTCAGAAGTGAAGGATAACTTTTCTTTGACCAGCTTGGTCATGTTCCTTGCTTGTCTCCTGATTCCAAATGGCAAAAAAACACGACTAATTTCTTTTGTGGACTTTGTTCTTTTTCACATTGCCCAAGCAACACTGCATGTTTTCTTGTAGTATAAAGATTTCTGAATTCTGAATATGTAAGAAAGATGAGTGATGAACCAAAGTGACAGTTTCCAGGACAATTTGTGCTACATGTTTCACAGATCTGTTTTCCCCCCTATCCCTTAGAATATAGGATACACCTCAATGTATTATCAGCTTACAAAAAAGAGAAGGGAAACCTTTTGGTGTGTATTTGCTGATCTTTAAAAACCAGTAAATCTTCCTGCATCCATGTACATGCCCAGAAAATCTAGAAGTTCACCAAAATAAGAGTTAAAAATGTTAAGTAAAAACTTTTCCATAAAAGTGTAAAGATTTTTTTTACTTTAAGCAAAAACTTTTAAAGTTTTAAAAAAGTTAAAAAGTAAAAAATACCATTTCCTAGATCTAGGTTTAAATACTTTAAAGGTACTTACACATGGGTTTGTAGAGTTTGTGTTATATTCATTTTAAATAGACTAACACACAGTAAAGACTAAATTCTTTTGAGTAAACCTTTCAGACAAATAAAACAGGAAAATATTAACATGGTTTTGGATGTAACTGTGAATTCAAACTGGACTTAGAAGGATTATTTTCTTCTTGTCTTATGAGAAAGAAAATAAAGTCATACAGACTATAAAACCATAAGAGCAAAATCAATGCTAAAATTAAGGAATGAATATATAAAAAATGTGTATAGAACAAAAATCATGGTGAAGCAAGGACTCACCACTACCCTGTTTAGCTGATTCATAATAAACTTCATTCAACTTAAAGGTAGAAAGGAGAAAAAAGTCAATGGTTATTGTTGCAAAATCCATTTTCCTTTAACTTTTTTCATAATTTTTTGAAGATCAACTATTCATATTGTTAGCTGCTATTAGAGCCCATACCCTTCTATCTCACCAGCCTATTTCTGTGCATTCTAAAATACTGACACTGAGAGCTTACCATCCATTCCAGTTCAGAACAAGGTCCACAAATAACAAGACTGCAGGACCAATACCACACAAGTGCAAAGAATGTATTGAAGTTTAATGAAAAATTTAACAGATGATGAAATATTCTTTTCATTCTTGTGGAGGTTTGGGTTGGCTCCCTGTCAAGCCCAACTGCTGGCCACATGGATTCCCCCCTAAGAGAGAAGGGAAAAAAAAGTACCCAAAAAGACAATTTTAGTAAAAGTATATATATATATATATATATATATTTACATATATTACAATTATATACAATAAAACACTATGAATCTACAGAACAGATCCCAGAACAACCCCCAAAGGGGAAAAGGGAAAGGGGAATGGGACAAAAATGGGTAAAACAAATACACATACTTGTAAACTCAGGGAAAAGCTCAATAAGAACTAATACAATCAATTCTCACCAACACTCCCCTTAAGAGAAAGCAGGTCCTTCCCCTCCGTACGGCTGGGACAGCAGCTGCTCCGAGAAGCCTCAGCTCACAGAGATAAGGGCTAGGCCGGCACAGAGAGCTGATGTCCTCCACCACGCGAACAGGAGAGAAGAGAGCAAAAAAGAGAGGGAGGAAATCTTCCTCCTGTCTTTATATACACCTGGTTACGTGAAGGAATGGTGTGGAATACTTCCTTAGTTACAACCTTGCTACCAAGGAAGGCCCAGACCAAAACTAAGAAAACTAAACCACCACAATTCTTGAGACAGAATAGCAAGAAATGTTGCAGCTACCTCCACCTCGTTTTCTTGAAGTGGCCACACAAAGAAAGGATGGAAAGCTTGCAGCCCACAGGGAAGCTCATGTGAATTATGACTGCTGAAACCTGCAGGACAGGAAACTTGGACCCTGGCAGAAAAGAGCCCGAGTGTAATCACTGGATCTGGAACTCTGCATAGTTGCAGAAAGAAATAGCATTGCTATATAATGACCTCTAATTAACTGGGTCTGAAACAAAGTGGACTGCATATTTTAGTACGTTTTCAGTCCTGTAATCTTAGCAGAGTAGACAAAAACTAGGACCAAACTGTGAAGTTTAGAGAGGCCTATAAAGTTAAAGATACTTGATGAGAATTTTATCCATTAGGGTGTCAAGTACTGAGTTGCCTCTCATGTCACTCACTAGTGGGCAGGAATTGGCCTCACTAATCAATACATGGCTCACTTTGATGATACCGAAGATGTTTATGTCTTCACAGAGCTATATGTCTTAAAATAACGATGCTGCAGCTTTAAGACTGGTATTTTATTCCTAAAAGTAGAATACAAATAACAGATGTTTCAGGCAAAATATTTGGGAAATTGAGTGTTAGCAGCTCCAAAATTAAAAGATGAGACAAGTTGCTGTACCAGTTTCCTGAATCTGTTTTACATCTATTTTGTGGAAGGAGTTTTATTTTAAGATGGTAAGACAAAAGATTTAAAATGATCACATCATATAAACATTAACAATCTCCAAAATTGTCTTGTGTATTTTTTTTCCACAACAGAAAATGAGTTTGATAATGCCTTGACTGAAGTCAGTAGAATTGTTCCCATTCAATTACACTCTAAACCTGCAGCATGATTTGCTAATGAGTAAAAAGCCAAAGTCAGTGCAACAGTTGTGCAAATGGATTTTACGAAGCAAAGTCAATAATTAACATTTTCCTTATTTTTGTCTGGAAGGCCTAATTTCAGAATCAAGGGAATATTCAATGCCAAATACCTATTTCAAAAGGACCAACTATTCAACCAATACTCAAACTAAACATTCAAAATCCCTTCCAAACCAGCTTCTGTGGCATTAGGTGATACCTAAATTGCATGAAAATTGCAGCATCAGAGCTGATATGAGTAAGGGCCAACAATGACAGAAGGAAACAGAGAGCATTCAGGAGGAAAACAGTGCCAAGAAGCGCCTTCAAAAATCTTTCCCTCCCTGTTCCTCGGCAGTTAGTGTTAAACAAAATCCTCACTGGCCGATCAAGTCAAATTCATAAATCCGAAAATAATTCTGCCTATCCCACAGCATGATAATGGTCATGTGAATAATTTTATATTCATGACTACCGAGAACTAAAAACTCAGAACTTTTCTGTCCATCAGGCCACTAGGATACTGCTCACTGTACCCTCAGACTGTTCCAGAAATGAATGCTGAGATACAAATGGAAAGGACCTGCAGTCTCAGTTGTTTTTTTCACCACTGTTAATGCTACACTCTAGTTAGGACTCATCACCACACATTTTTACTGTATTTACAAATAGCTGTTCAGTCTACAGAAGATAGAAAAGCTGCAATGTACTGTACAATATTTATATTCTCTCTGATCTAATTAGAAAACCCCATCTTTATCACCATAGTTTTATTACCTGATAATCATGTACTAACACAATGTGATGTGTTTATTTCCATTAGTAGAGGGAATATTGAGTTCTTTGTTCATCCTCCACAGTCTACCCCAGATAAAACATTGACTTCACTTAATTCAGTGGAATTTTTACCGCATCTGGACAAGCATATAACCCATTTTATCTTGAGAACTTTAAAATAATCAACATCTTTTAGTCATTCTAGGTTTTATAAGAGAAAAAAAGTAAACATATCTAGATTTATTCCCCATCTCTTGTATGGGAGTGTTTGTGGGAATCCTAAAAATCTACAAAACAAAACAGTGACTTTGATCTGGATATGACTGGTATGTCCAGAGCCGTTTCTCGGTTCTCATCATGTGGGTCTGCTCGTGTCTGAGCTGGAGGATAAAATTTAAGAGCCTTGGCCATGCCTGCAGAACACATAAAGACCTCTGCTCTCACAGTCCAGCCCTTTGGTTTCCCCTAGAGCTTGGAGACTGGCAGCAGGATTACCCAGAAGTTAAAAGCAGGAACTGCTGGGTACTAAAATGTGTACTGACAGCAGGCATGCCCACAGCCCACAGGGCTTACTCTTAGACGCTGCAGTAGTGATTGCCATTATTCATTCAGACAGCAAAATATTAGATTACATGGACTATTCCTAAGGCTACTTACACCCTGCACAGCTCTTAACTTTCCGTTTTTCATGTGTTTGATCTCAGAAGCAACAGTAATAAAACAAAGGCACCTGGGGGAAATGGGAGCACAGCATCCTGTGGACAGGTTCCACAAGATGAGAAGCATTTTAAATATATGCTTTGACCTATTACCCATTAAATCCAACAGTACATACCCCACAAACTGCTTGGCATGAAAAAGGGAATGATGCAAAATACTGGGGAAGAGATATATGGCATGACAGTAAAACAGGAAAACAGATAAAAATGAAAGAAGTTCCATCTGAATGGTGGTTTAAAAATTTTTTGTCTCAGCACAGATTGAGAGGAATAGAGTCCTCCATCCCTTGAAAAGATTCTAACAAACTTCCTGCTCAAAGTAGCGTTCTGTATGTATAAAAACCAGGGTTTGTCTTTAATATCCAGTAGTGCATGACATACCATATCAAAGCTCTCAGGGCATGTCTAAATCAGTGCAATTTGGATCCCTTTTCAAGTATATATCCTACTATCATTGCTCAGTTCACTTTTATTCACATTGCAGAGTGTTGTCTGAGTGCGGAAACCGAATATATGCCCCAGGAGCACACCTTGTGTACCATCACCACAAACAGGCACTAAATCAGCAGACCATACTTGTGTTAGCCTAAAATTTTAAATAACTCATAGTGTGACATCCAAACCTTAGCACTAACTCTTTTACAATACGTATCTAGTTACCTGTCTGCACTAGTTGCTAATGTAACCTTGGCTTTAGTTATCTTTTGCAAGCATTTAGCAAATGTTGATAAAGTGAAAGAGGCTACTAAAGTGTTTCTGGTTTCTACCAATAGAAGGATATAAGAAAAGATGAAAGAAAAAAAAGGGAGAGGGAGAAAAAATGTCAGAGGCAGAAGGAGTCCTGCCAGCATGGCTCATGGAGACTGGCAGAGTGAAGCTCTCAGAAAAGCTGGGGGAGAGAGGGTAAAAAAGACACAGGCTTTATCCCGCTATCAAAGGATGAGTTCTGAAAGGAGTCAAAAAGTATGTGTGTCATTATTAATATAGGAAAGTAAACATTGATGCTCCCTATAATAGTTTTTATAATAGTTTTTTTTCTTTGCATACACTTTTGCTAATCCAAGACCTCAAGTCTGAACATCTTCTAAACAATCTTATAAACCGTCTGCTTTCCTGTGTTTCATTGGTATGTTATCACACTCAGCTTGCACTCTGAGACCATATAAGGTACATTAGTGATCATGACAGAGAGATGAAACAACCATTTACAGTCCCTGCCTGCTTTGTGACCTTCACTTAGTCACCTTCTCCTTAGACAGTTTTGGAAATTGTAAAATGCTTTTTCTGTCTGAAAATGACAACTGGATAAATAAGATCATAAATAACATGAAGGAAGTGAAAAAAGAATTTGTTTTGTGGGTCAAAAGAAGATGATATGCATAGGTGAGAAATTAAAAACAAGAATTTTGAGGTTTAAATAGACATGAACATAAAATTACAGAGAAACATGTACACTTACATGGGGCAAACTGCCTGTGGATATGACTAATAGTGCCTTCACTCAAGACATACAGATGAGTTTGCAGCCTACATGAAGATTTCCTTTGACCCCTGACTACACTATGAGGCAGCAATGTGAATATGTGTTATGTGTCATGATATGCTTGTTTCAAACCATGTCATGGTTTAACCCCAGCCAGCAACTAAGCACAACACAGTTGCTCCCTCACTCCCCACCATTCCAGTGGGGAGGAGAATCAAGTAAAATAAAAGTAAACCTTTTGTATTGAGATAAAAGCAACAACTTTATTATTGTTGTAACAATCATTGTAATGAAAAGGAGAGGGAGCGAAAGGAGTAAAACCCAAGAACAAGTGATGCACAGTGCAATTGCTCACCACCCACCGACTAATGTCCAGCTTGTCCCCAAGCAGTGATCGGCAGGCCCTGGCTAGCTCCTATAGTCCATAAACTGAGCATGGCATTTTATGGTATGGAACACCCCTTTGGCCAGTTCAGTCATCTGTCCTGGCCATGCTCCCTCCCAGCTTTTTGTGCAGCTCCTCACCCACAGAGCTCAAGACACTCAAAAGTCCTTAAATTGGAGTAAGCATCACTAAGCAACAAAACATCGGTGTGTTACCAACATAATTCTTCTGCTGAATCCAAAACACAGCACTGGAACTTTAGCAGTAGCACTGATGGCTACCCAAACCACAGGACATAAAAATATCAAAGATAACAGATTTTAAAAAAAAAGTAAACAAAAAAACCTATACACACAAAACCCCAAAACAAACAAACAAAAAACCAAAACACTTAAATATTTTCAGTGACTGTTAGATGTACAAAATAGTGTTCCTCAAATCCTGAATCATTTTCAGAGATGTACAAGCACCATAGATTAGATAACCAAAGTTAATTCTAGGGTTACAGTTTTCTTCAGTCAGTCTTGTGCAGTTGGATTTCGGGCAACACAAACTACACCTGTGCTGTCACTGTACGATGTGTACTGCTAACAACTTCCGTTGTTAGGAGTCATATTTCCCTTTAATTGTGTATTAACGTTTCCATTATAAAATTAGCTTCTCATTACTCTCAAGTAAAAAGAAACAATTACACATCAGAGTATGCTGAACCATCAATTTTTAACAAGATTTACGGTGAATGAAATCATTATTTGCTGTATAAATATGTTTCAAGAGGTTGAGAAGCTATCAGTCAGGAAGGTATATACCATTTATTCATATGACCTTTAAATGAAAACTCAGACACTGAGATCTCTTTCCACAACCTAGATGAAATGAGTGATAAAATTTTACTGGGTGCTGTACAACAGCTATGGCTATCCTACAAATTTACTTTGCTCTCTGCAATCATAGCAATATTCCTGATTTGTTTAAAGTTATTTGCATGCAAACAGCACCTCCCATTCTCCCCAGCCCACTCCATTTGTAATTGATCATTCCTAATTTTGCTTCTATATTTAGAGCAATACTTATACTGTGTCTGTATCTAGGTCTGCCAAAATAAATACTTAGCACTGGCAAAGAATATCCAACCAGTATGTGTTTAAATGCAACAAATACTGTAAAGAGGTGGGGAAGACTAATAACTGAGTCATGGCAAAATTAGGCTGACTAAGCACCAGAGAGTAATGACTGCTGTAAGGAAACACTTGACTAAAAGATAAAAGCAGAAAACTTAACACCCTTCTCTTCATCTAGCTTTTGTGGCAATTATTTGCAATCACTTGTGCTTACTGATGGACACAATTCAATGCAATGGAAGTCATAAATGTCACAGGTGCTTTTGTTTAAAATCAGTCATGAAAAATTTCAAGAAGTTACATTCATCTAATTATTGGGAAAGTTCACTTTTACAGACATTTTTCCAGTCCAAAATTTTGTATTGGATTTACATGTCCTTTGAATGTACACTTCCATTTCTGTTTGAATGGTGAAAAAAACCCATTTTTCTTCTAACTTATATGAATAAAAATGATTAAGTGGTTCTGCAAAGCAGAGAGCTTATAGTGAGTCACTCATACCACATGAAACAATTCAAATACGCCAAAGATTGCACAGTCGGGAATCAATAAAATTATAGCAACACTTAAAAAGAAGCATGAACAAACAGAGTATTAAAAATTGTATATAACTGTACATAATTAAAACTGTGGCTATACAATACACTTGGCATGAGGATTATTAGATGAATTTGTGAAAAAATTGCAAGCTTGTCCACCCATCAAAACGGGCTTCTGACATTTTCATTTGCCAGTGACAAGTTTTCAGTTGCTTACATGTCACTACTGTATCTTACAATAGAAAGATGGCAGGTAAAGACAACTCTACTCTACAAGTTGAATAAAAGTGTGCACAATTTTTTTCGGGTCAATGGGTGAAGCCCCTCTTGGTTTCAACTGTTTTGCCCAGGTACTTGCAAGCAATTTGAGGCATTTTATCCTGCACAACAAAACAAAGTAAAGGAAACTGCTGTAAACAACACCACAATGTGTCAACAGGTGAAATGGCTTTTGAGATTATCTTTGTGTGAAGCCTAATTAAATTATTTTCAATTTTTTTGTTTAAATACAGTGATACCTATCAAGCATCTTGAAGTGTTGCAATTTTATAGGGGGCTAAATATAAATACAATAAAGCAAATTCTCTCAAATCGCTGTGAAACTTCATGACCGTTTCTCTGAAGATTATACTGTTTCCCTATATGAATATTCTCCATACTCACGTTTGCACAGCACGGTTTTCACTGGGATCAAGACAGCTGATAGGTACAAATCACAAACCAGCAGCTATTTTATTGTTTGTAAAGTGCTGTACGCTAGCTAGGCTTCTGAATATTACACTCACAAAAAAATTGCAACTAGGTCCTAATTTTCTCTTCAAGGTACACCTCTAAAATTATACAAATCTTTCCAGGGAGACATAATTATAGGTGAAATCCATTCTGAACCAGTATTGTAAATAGAACTGTAGACGACTTCAGATGCCAAGGACGTCTGTAGGTGTCAAATCACTCCACACTTCCCTTTGAGGAAAAACACTGGGGTCCTATCTGTTCAGTTATTCTGTAATAATGACTAGCAAGTGAGCCATAAATATTCTGCCCCAGAATGGAATATGTACTGTCAAACCTCAGAGGGAAGGGTCAGTTAACATAATGATCCATGCTCAGTGAAGTAAATAGAAATATGGCAATTTTCACTAGATCAAGACATGCCCTTCCCCTTTGGAAGATATCCCTACTTGCAAGTAAGGAATATACCATGTAGTTTTCCTCCTATAAGTATTTACTTGGTTTATGCCCTTCAAAGTGGTAAGACTAGTTGTCTAACTTCTTTTAAACACCAGGTTTTATATTGCAATATGCATTATAGCATAGAACAAGGTACTATGATTTAGGGAGCATGACTTCACAGATATTGTTTATCCAGCTAAAGCAATATACAAAATTCCTTCATTCTTTTCAAATATTCAAGTTAATCAAGCAGTATCAAGCCTTTATGTATTGTTATCTGCCCTGATCCAGGCACATTTTAGTTAGATGTGATGAAAATCTGCTAAATACAGTTTGCCCTTGGCTATGTTTACAGCCAAAACTTGCTCAGTAACAGTTCAGCTGCACCTACTGCTGAGGAGACTGGTCACCAAGGAACTTTCTGAAGGGAGGCAAGGGTTGAAAACCAAGATTCCAACCACCAACACTTCAATACAAACCTGGTTAATTCCAGTAAACACAGCTATTCAGATTTGAAAAAGTGTGTCTGAGATCTGAATTGGGCACTATATTATATCTCATTTGCTGGGGCAACTACCTTGCTCTTGAGAACATGGGAGTGTGCTGTCAGCATGTGCATTCAGCCCTCCTGAATTTCCTGGAAAAAAAATAATGACACAGAGCACTTTGTTGTATGATTTCTAGATAATTGATTTAAATAATGATACTCTCTTTGTCAGTTATTAACTACTACAGTAGAAAATGTAATGAAGTGGGAAGAATTGCAATGCAACATAGCTTTTGTCAGCCATCTGATTTTAACCTTTTCAGCAGCTAAATCTGACATGAGTGCATCTGAATCAAGACACACAGATTCATTTATGTATTCTCTAAGCAGCAGCCTGACTCTGATGAATCTGGTTTAAAACATCTGTTTTTACAGAATAGATATTAATTTCTCAATTAATTGTAAAGTTTAAATGACAAAAATTTCCTTTTGGGAGAAAATGCTTTCTAACATACTGTTATAATGAATCACTTCCATCTGTCTATTTGCACTGCATCTTCAATCATAACTAAAATTGATGTAAAGTTTAGGCACTCTACTAAAAGTAAAATGATAACCAGAATCATGACATCTAAGATACAATAGCTGTATTAAAAGGCATACATTTAAAAATATGTTGACATTCTAATGAGAAGTTAAAATCTCTGCTGACTCACAGCACATCCAGTGATATCAGTCATAAAGCAAGAACAGAATTTAAATCTATGTGGTTCAAGCAGCACAAAATTCTCCATTTTAATCAAAAGGTCGTGACAAATGTGTGACTTCCGAAAATATGCAGTTGAAATGGGTACTGAGTGATTTTTAACAAAACTGTAACAGATTACAATTCAATTGAATACCCAAATTATATGATATTTTCCTATTTTGTGGAAATAAATGGTTGTAAAAGAGGGTTAACTCATCGATTTCTCAGCAAGATTTATAAAACATTTGGTTTGAATGGTGCACAGGGTGTCTACAGTTTGAATAGGGAACAATTTACTGAATTAGTAGGACCTCAATGGAATGACTCAGCCCACTAAAACTCTTCTGAATTTGCTGAAGCTTCACAGTGTATACAAGTCAGAGCAGTTTCACAGGCAACCACATCTTTGCTGTGCTGAAATGTTGAAAGATACTGAAGAAAACTATTCATCTATTGTCTCAAGTTTAAATATTTAATAAATTACCGCAGGCTTCATTTTAAGTGTCATGACTGTTTTCTTTTTCTTGCCACCTAACTCAAGACACAGTGACATAGGTGAAATGTATCTTGACAGAGAGAAAATACATCATCTGCCTTGTGAGCTGGAAGATTTTGAGTCAGCTTTACCCCACCATCAGGAGAAATGTTAGTCAGAAGGCTGTTTCTAATTGCCACTGGTACTCTTACCTCACATGCTTTAGATGGAGCTGATTGGATTAGCATTCAACTATAGAAAGAATTAAGGATTGAGCTCCCAGCATCAGAGTGGGAAGTGCTTCATCAGCTAGGGCTCCAGGATTTGCCTCACCTAAGCCTAACCCTAAAATGTGCTTGGGATGGACCTTAACCTGACAGCCAAGCCATGTCTTGCAGGAGAATGTGGACAGGGGAGAAAAAATTGCAATCTTGTCCACACCTTTTGGCAGCCTCTCTTTAAGTTCAGCTTTCTTGGAGCTCTTGGCTTTGTTTCTTTTCTAACACCAGCCCACGGGTTAGAGAAAAGTAATCATAGATTTCACCCAATCCAGAGACCCTAGCCTATAGCCCAGAGGAGAAAGTTGTTAGGCATAGCATCTGTGGAGTCTTCCCCTACCTTATGTATCTTTTAAACTCTTTTCAATCCCTTTTGGATGGAGCTGTTGGCTTTGTCTCTCTCCTGACCTTAATTATAAGCCTAGGCATGGGATGAGCTATAGCCTGAGATACCTAGTGTTATCCCAGTGGGACAAACAAGTGTTCTGGTATGAGCCCATTGCATAGACACTCCTACCACTGGTCCTTCCCCTTGCAGCCTCATTGCATCTGGAGCTAAAGGCTTCTTGTCTCTCCTAACCCTAACTGTAACCCCACAAATGGCCTAATCCTTAGCCCTAGACTTCCTAGCATAGCCCAGAAGTAAGAATTTTTGGAAGATACTTTTTTTCCCTCCTTTCCACAGGAGGTAGGTGTTGCTACAAAAATGGGCTATTGGAAAGTATCTACATATCTCAGGCCAACCTGCAGACTGTGTTGAGAAGATCAAGCTGCACTTCTCCCTTTTGAGACAGATGGATTATAAACACAAGATTAGAGCTCTGATCTACTCTTTACAGGCAAAGTCCTTAGGTAAAAGAGTGAACTGTAACAAAAATAAAATTTCTAAGCATGTTCTCAAATTAGAGTTGGTTTGTATCTGCTTAAAGTTGAATTTCCGCTTTAAAGAAATTTTTGATCATGACTATGTCAATATTGGCATTTATAATGGCAGCATATAATTTTTGGGATAATAAAGTGCATTATTTCCAAACGAGCATTTCTAGTTTTTCAAATAGTTGAGGTTAAAAATACATGCTTTTGGGTCTTGAGCAATATTGAGCATTGCTAAGATCAGTAGCTAAAATTTCACAATTAATACCTATAAACTTTGTTAGAGGAATTGATTTAAGTGACTAAGCAAGAACTCCACCAATTCATTTTCGGAAAATGCTATCACTCTCTAATGTGAATGAAATTTTCCATACCCAAAGGAAACTTCAGTGAATGGAAATAAGGAAATCCTCAAAACTTCTTAGTGTATGCTATAGCACATGGTACTTTATTATATTTGGCTTTTTTCTGGGCATGTATGTCAAGCAGGTATGTGCGTGATGCCTAGTGAGGCTAGTACTGTTGCAGGAAATACAATTTATAGGTAATTTATTTTGAATAACTGCAGCTAGAAAGGACACTATGCCCATATCTACTTCAGCAGAAGAGATTTTACTGACCCTTTTGGATGCATAGCATGGCCAAATCCAAGTGGCAAAGTAATGTGAAATGGGCCACAGCCCATTTAGAATAAAATGTCTAAAATGCCTCCATGAGTGACTGTGTGTTTATATGTACACAAATGTCATGGACAGCAATGTAGACACGAACTGGATTTTTGTGGTGATGATACTACCATTAATAGTTTCAAAACCAATCTCGTTTGCTCCCACGTTTTCAAAGGGCTATCTAAAAACATTCCTGTTTCGAGTCATACTATTGTTAAGTGCCAATTTCTAACAACAGGAAAGAAGAAAACCTTTTGATCCATGCTCCGTAAGTAAATGTCCCTTAAAACAAATGCTTATATAAACAAAACTTCGATTATATTTGAACTGTACATTTTCAAACAGACTAAAGTGCTGCCATCAACCAGATGTTCTTGTTAATGGGTTTGCAGCTATTGACTTATGCTCCTCATATCAGTGTCTGAAAGCCGATTCATATTCTCCCAGAATATAAATTTAAATGAAAAAATTATTTCTTCAGCTGAATTTACATAATTGCAGAGATTTGAGCAGTGTCAGACAGCACAATGCAAGCAAAGACTTTTCATGGTGTAAATATAAATTTTTTTCAGTGTATGCTAGAAGCTAATACATCACAATATATAACCTCTAAACCCCAAAATATAAGTATGAATTTTCTGAGAAAAATTTGTGTGACATCCTGAAGTGCTCTAACATCCAGCTAAAACACTCGTATACAGCAACAGTCACAGGGATTTCAAGATCGTTTGCAAAGGCTGCTCAACAAATGCATTTCTATATTGGAATATAAATACAAAAAGTCCTCAAAAGTCACAAAGAGTATCATCCAAGTAGAACTTGTGTGCAATTACTAAAAACTGAATAAGGTTATTTTTGTAATGTGTAGGGGCGTATATATACATCTATATGTATTCACAATCTGCTCTTTACATACAGAAGAAAAGGGAACAGCTTGGTAAGGGTCATGGAAAAGTATGCATGTGCTAAATGTAATACCCTTGACAAGGTGTCAAATAGCACATGCTCATCATACTGGAGTGCCTAGGTGCATATTGACTGGAGGTGACGATTGACATGGGAAAAGTCATACAGTCTGAAAGGTTACATATGTGTTGGAATAGATGCTGATGATGATAAGAGGTATAGGGATATATAAGGTGCTACAGAGAATGAAATACTGACGAGAGTGTGTAATAAATTGATAGTAATGCTGGATGTATCTGCATATTAAAGTGGTGGGTAGTGATAATATGCATAATTGTGATGGTGGGCAGACAGTGATAGCAAGATGTGTGAACAGTAGGAGGTGACGGGTATGCCTGGTAAAATGAGTAGGTTGTAAGGAAGCATGTGTGATGCTGAGTGCAGTGGTGCTATGGGGAGCATATAACAGCATATGCGCTGCGGTGATATTTGTGTGATGTGGACCTGCTGTTCTTGACTAAAGTAGGTGGTGCTTATAGATGACAGTTTATGTGAAGAGGCGGGTTGTTATCCATACAGGTGTAAGGGTAACACACATATACGGGGCTACAGCCAACAGAATAAGCGAGCAATTACTGAGTATTTTGTATGCATGCCTGTGTTGAAGGAGTGTTGATGCAGTAAGTGTGAAGGTGTGTGTACTCGTAAGTAATCATGTCTGGTTAATGCAGCATGGTCAGGTGGTAGCGATACATGAAGATTGATTAAGTGATTATGTATAAGTATGTAAGGACACACTGTACACACAGAACAATAACATATAGGGAGATATGACAAATATTGCCCAGAAGGAGAGGTGTGTGGGAAGGTCATATTCTTTTTTTTTAAAAGAGAAAACTATGCTCACCAGGGTACAGAGGTGCAGTATTAGGACTATCTACAGGTGTTTGTGTGTATTGGGAACTGGTGGTGCAGATGAGGTATATAAGGCATCAGTGCCTGCCTAGATACAGTATGAGTAATTGCTGGTGTATAGTTACCCTAGGATCAGGGTGCATGTACCAAATAGCGCAGTACAGGTCAATGTGTAGAAACAGGTTTTGTGTGCAGAATGGAAAAAGTCGTTCATGTAGTGATGGCTACGCATTTGTAGAAGCAGTGGATGACTGGAGATGGTGCCTATGGTTTATGTCACTATATGGTGCTGAGGAAGGCTTACAGCCTCACCTTGTGAGGATACAGTCCTGTCAGGGATGTTCATATGTTCTAAGTACAATATTAAGAAAGACGGTTGTAGCACTGGTGAGGCAGCATGTGACGGTTGAGCTTGAAATGATTCTCTGAATGGAAGTAGCATGTCAAGGGACAGGAGAGTGGACTGATGCTCTGTTTGCATACCAACATAGGATGGCCTTGGCACCATCGTGGTGTAAATAGTGATGGCAAGCTGCTGTGTGCAAACTTATCAGAGTACTATTGGATGTGATGGACAGAGGCAGAACATGTGCTGGGATGTCAGAACAGGATGCAGAGTGGTAGAGTGGTGTTTTCAAGACAGAGTGTGTGAAAGGAGCAGGGCTGTAAAGTATTGGATGCTGGTCATGTATGGTATTTGATGGTGATGGTAGAATAGGACAATGCAGGTGGCATGGAGCTGTGTGGTGATAGGAGGCATGAACAGTGCTTTTTGCATAGAGTTGAAGGTTATGTGGTTTGTCATGGTCAGTGCCATGCCTGGTGGCAGCGCTATGGGGTGGGCAATGAAATTGGTGCACTGACAGAGGGTTACAGCAGCTGCATAGACATGAGGCATACCTGCCCATGTAAGGCTGCCCGCCCAGCCACCCATGATGCAGGCTTTTTTCTTAAAGGAGAAAGGACGGTCCCTTTGCCTGGGATGCCCCTGGCCTGGACCCACGTGCCATGGAGGGGGAGCAGTGGAGAATGGAGGGGGAGGAGAGGATCGTGGCCGGGAGAAGAAGGGATCAGTGCGGGATGGGGAAGACAATACTGGATGGGGAGAGCACTGCGGGGTCGGGGGGGCATTGCATGGTGGGGGGCAGTAAGGATATGGGACAGGCTGCTCTCCAGCAGCCCTGAAGCTGCCAGAGCTGGGAACAGCCGGAGTGCAGAATGGGAGGCGGGCGAGGACGGGGCGGGGGGGGGTTGGAAGGGACACCCACTTACGTCTCCTCCCGCATTTTTTTTTCTCTTCCCCTCCTCCTTTCCTTAGCTGGTGACGCGCCGCTGCTATTAATCATTCACCAGCCGGGGAGCAGCAATTGCTGCCGCTCGGAGTGAGCGGCACCGGCAGCCGCCTCCCTCCCGATGCCCGCGCCCCGCAGCCGCCGCGCCGGGAGCCTTGCCGGGATGATGCCGAGCCCGGCCGGCGGCGGGGGCCTGCTGCTCTGAGCCGGGGCACGGGGGGCCGGGCAAAGGATGCTCCCCAATGGCACCTGTACCAGGCTTCCGCGCGGTGCAGGCAGTGACAGCGGCGGCAGCGACAGCGGCGGCAGCGACAGCGGCGGCGGCGGAGACGGCGGCGCCTCAGAGGAGGCGGCGGGGGGCATGGACTCGGGCGGCAGGAACTCCTCTGGCGCCCCGAACAGCACCCTGAGTGAGTCTCAGGGCAGCGCCATCCTCATCTCATTCATCTACTCCGTGGTGTGCCTGGTGGGGCTGTGCGGCAACTCCATGGTCATCTACGTGATCCTTCGTTATGCCAAGATGAAGACGGCCACCAACATCTACATCCTCAACTTGGCCATCGCGGACGAGTTGCTGATGCTCAGCGTCCCCTTTCTGGTTACCTCCACCCTGCTGCACCACTGGCCCTTTGGCTCACTGCTCTGCCGCCTGGTGCTCAGTGTGGATGCCATCAACATGTTCACCAGCATCTACTGCCTGACTGTGCTCAGTGTGGACCGCTACATTGCTGTGGTGCACCCCATCAAGGCAGCTAGGTACCGCCGGCCCACTGTGGCTAAGATGGTCAATCTGGGTGTTTGGGTGCTTTCCATCCTCATCATCCTGCCCATCATAATCTTCTCCAACACAGCAGCCAACAGTGATGGAACGGTGGCTTGCAATATGCTCATGCCAGAGCCCACCCAGAGGTGGCTGGTGGTCTTTGTGGTCTACACCTTTCTGATGGGCTTCTTGCTGCCTGTAGTGGCCATCTGCCTCTGCTACATCCTCATCATTGCCAAGATGCGCATGGTGGCCCTGAAGGCTGGCTGGCAGCAACGTAAACGCTCAGAGCGCAAGATCACCCTCATGGTCATGATGGTGGTGATGGTCTTTGTCATCTGTTGGATGCCCTTCTACATTGTGCAGCTTGTCAATGTCTTTGTAGAGCAGGATGATGCCACCATCAGCCAGCTCTCTGTTATCTTGGGCTATGCCAACAGCTGTGCCAACCCTATCCTCTATGGCTTTCTCTCAGACAACTTCAAGCGGTCCTTCCAGCGGCTGCTCTGCCTCAGTTGGATGGACAATGCTGCAGAGGAACCCATCGACTACTATGCCACTGCCCTCAAGAGCAGGGCATACAGCGTGGAGGACTTTCCCCCAGACAACTTGGAGTCAGGGAGCATGTACAGGAATGGCACTTGCACCTCCAGGATTACCACCCTCTGAGGAAGCATTCCTGCCCCCCAGCTTCCCTACTGCCCCTCAGCTGGAGAGTGAGCAAGGCTAGGGCTGTGGCATGGGGAGGCTGGGAGGGAGCAGATTTCAGTCCTGCCCACCACAGCAGCAGTGTTAGGCATAAGGAAGAGCAAAGAAAACCCCATGCCCTTGATCTGTCGCTCTCTCACCCAAGGAGGCAGCAGGTGCGTTTCCTGATGCTTTGACATGACTTAGAAAATTGTGGCTCTCATGGGTTAACTTAGGTTCTGGCAGCCTGGGGTCTGCCACCCATCTCTGTGTCTGACAAGTGGCTGTACAGGTCCTGCAGCTACTCTCTTGCCACCTTTTGTACAGGCTGACCTTCCCCGTGGCTTGTGGGACCCCCCAAGCCACTGAGTCGAGCCTGCCTCAGCCAAGCTGCAGCATCCAGGCTCAGATTCCCTCTGACTGAAAATGACCCTGCTCAACATCTGTCGGTACGTGCCTCCCTCTCAGAGATTAGAAATGCTGGAGAAAGTCCACCCCACACATACCTTGCCCTCCCCTAGAAAGGAGCAAGTAGCTCTACCCTTCCCTCTCCGTGGAATATAAAAGAAAGTGGGAGGAAAAAGTCCTCAAGAAAATAAGCAGAATAGTTATGGAGCTGTCTTCTGCTTTGCAGGCAGCTTCCACCTCACTGGGGCTTTGGCTTTCTGTGCTGTGCTTAGCAGAAGCAGGGCAGAAAAGTTCTTGGGAAAATAATGTGATTATTGCTGTGTTTCGGAGCCGTGTGGCAGGTGCTGATAGTGGGAGATATACAGTCCTGTGGCTCACAGAGAGCAGAGCACTGAGCCAGGAGTTGGGGGGGAACGCCAAACTGGCAAATGTTTGAATGTGTCTATACATACAATAAACTGTGCTAATAATAAAGTTTAAAGGGAGCATTAGACTGTGAAGCTGTTGTCTTGCACCTGCTCCATCCACTGTGAAACACCAGTGAAGGGAGCTGAGACAGTTTTTGAGTGACTTGGGTGGCCGCAATGTCACTTTAGCCTACATGGAAAAAGAGGGATCTGTTTAAAAATCTCCATCAGGATTTGAAATAAATACTTGACAGAAAAAGTAGCTGTTTGGTAATAGCTATTACCCTAGCTCCAGTTTCTTCTGTTGCACTAAAAATTATAAAATGGGTTTCATATGTTGCCAATGTAATATACTGACCCAAAGCTTCTCAGTGTTTCATTTCTGAGAATTCTTGTTTTCAGTGTGTGCCAGACGTCTTCTTGTTTGATTTTTTTATTTGATTCCTGTCACTGTGTTATGAATGTGTTTTTCTGAAGAAATTTATACTTTGTACTTATGTCTGTGGTGGCTACTTGCAAAGTTGCATTTAAAATGGGTGATGCTCAAGAAGGCTCCTTTTCAGATAAAAGCATTGTCCTTTTTTCTAACTCTCATCTACATCATCTCCCCTACAAAAATCCTCTATTGAATTTTCTCTCTTCCCCTCTTATGACAGAACAACTTTCATATAGAAATATGAAGCTTTCTTTGATAAATGACAGCTGATTAAACACAACCTTCTATCCCTGCTCCCTTTTATCCCATACGTAAGAATCGGTACGGACTGTGTTGAAATAAGCAGCTATGTTTTTTGCTTTCTACCACCTATGCTAAGTGTCACACAGTGGCAAGTGTCCAAGTAGCTGTGACAAATCACTTCTCTAGCACAATGCTGTGGTTGTATTAATTATAACTACTGGCAATCTGAAGCAAGAGATTGAAAAAAAAATCCCTAGTAGCAGCATACCTGTAGCATTGTACTCGTAGCTACAGTGCATAAGTACAGTGTTAAGTGTAAGGCTGACCATTAAGGCATCTAGTATTTGCAATGGTGGACTTACTACAGGTTTTTGTGAAATTATACCCTTTAACTTTTCTCAGCAGCAAAAAGCAGGATACTACTTTTAGGTACTGTTTCATGAATGTATAAATTTAGTATTTCAAAGTTGTCTGATTCAAAGTCCATAAAAATGGGAGAAAAAAATCCTAATTTACTTCAATGGACGGTGAGTCAGCTCCTTTGAGTTTAAAAATTGCTAATGTGGAAACTGTTACATCCTTATTAAAATATTACATGAAAAGCTTTAAAAATTGTATAGTTTCTTTTATTTCATAATGGATGTTATTTAAAGAAAACATGCAAATATTAATTTTGGTAATGTTTTACATGTACATATGGAAAAATAAGGATGAAATCTCTTTATAAGCTTATTTAACTTTTTACAGAAATCAAGCATGTGTCAAAAGAGTAAAATTCCCCATGATATCCTTGTTGCTAATTGTAGGGCTTCACTTAAATTCTCACTCAAAATATCTTGAAAATGGTATAAATCTCATAATCTTATATGGTCTTTTTCACCCAGGTATATTCTTTTGTATGGCCAGACAAACAGAGTCAGTCTACTTTCTACTATTGGATTTGTTTAACATCAAACACAGTGAAGCAAAAGTTAAAAAATATAAAGATTCATACCCCACATTCAGCTTTGATGAAAAGTTGAACTGGGTTTTGTTTATTTATTTACTTTTTTCCTTTACTTGTAAACAAGGTTGTGATGGATGCCTGCACACCTGCCAGCATATGCACTTTAATTTCACTTCCCCCAGGCAGACCGCAGAGGTGGGGTGTTCACACAGGCAGCTGGTGCCTCAATAGATGGCAGGCTTGCACTAATTCATTCCCAGCCACTACCACTATGATTACTGACTAAAACACCCTGTGTGGTTTCAGCTGGAAACAAAATCTGTTTATCCAAAACTAACAGTTCTTCCTGTTATTTTTTACCATGGGAGAGGCAATCAGCAGCAGTAAATCACTCTTAATTTAGCTAGAAAGTTAGTTCGTTCTGTTTATTATTCTATAGTAGAACAAAACTACCAGGAAAAAGGTTGTCCTCCTGAAATAATGTGTACCAGAAAACAAACAGAACTTTTTAATGCTTTCCAAATGCCAAATAAGACTATTTAGATTTCACACGGAAATTATTTGAACTAGAAAAAAAAAAAGAGTACAGTGATGTATTTTTGGTGGCGTTTTGACTCTATACAGCTATAACATCATTATTCTGCAAGTAGCTAAACTGTAATTTGTAACCAGTAGTATGTTTTTTGCTTTTTCCTCATGAATTGTAGTTACATTTAGAAAATATTTAGTCATGGAAATAGGCCCCACGCTGATGGAAATCCAGGTGACTTTTGTTCTTTGTTTAGCCTGAGACCTATACCCAGCAGTGAGATAGCTCCAAACAGAATCCAGTAAACAGGCTAGACTATTTCCTGCAACACACATAAGAGAGAATGGCCTTCACATAGAACATGCATCGGGTACCTCTGTAGCATTTTCCCACTCAAAGGAGGGTGCACAGGAAACTACTGGCTTTTCTCACAAGGCTTGCCAATGCAGTAGACAACACATCTCATAATCCTGGGGCTGACTGTTACGTGTAGTTAATGGGCTTGAACAAGGCAGGTCACAGAGGCACTTTATATCTGGGTTGTGGATGAAAAAGGTGATGGCCACATACAGACATTCTAACTCTTCAGATGAGAGAACATCACACAGTGCATGCTTTCTTGGCATTCGACACTTAAAGAACCCATCTGATTTCCTCAGCAAGAAGAAGAATCAGGTTTCTGAATGTGACTAAAGAATTTCTAAAATGCCAGGTTTTCAGTGAATCATATTAAAATAAAAAGCTTTCTGGTTCTTTCTGAAAAACTAAAAATCTTCATTTCTAATATATGTGGCATGTTTTATTAACACTTTGAGTATTTGCTGTATTTTAACCACTTTCCAAAAATCAGAATCTTAGTTTTAGACACTAAACTAAATCTTACTTTATTCTGCCGTATTTTCCAGATCAACAGTAAGAATTAATGTCTTATAATCCTGATTTGAAAAAAAATATATAATTTTTAAAAGTCAGAAAAAATGAAGAAATTAGCCAAGAAAGAAGCACTAATCCAATGTTCTGTGATTTCAGCTCCTAGGAAACTTACTTGACATTAGGACTCTACAGACAATAATGTGAATTATGAATCTTTAGAGGAGAATAAAATATTTCTACTGAATTGTGTATTCAGCACTTCCATTCTCTTCAACACAGCTTTATTGGGCTGATAACTCCAGGCTAAGCCACAGGAAGAAAGGATGATTTACTAATTAGGTTTCTCTCTAAGAATATGCTTTCAGATATTACATTTTGTAAAGAAGAATGGCTAAAAAGAACAGGTGAACCAGACTATATTTCAAGGTATATCACTGGACATCTACAAACCAAGCACAATTTTGACAAGAAAGAGGCTTTTTAGTAAAAACTAACTATGCCCATTCCCTTCCAATTTTGTTTCTCCAAAAGCCTATAATCTGGGTTTGGCAGAGCAGTCAGCACCTATGAAGCCAGACATAGCAAGGTGTCTGAGATATATAGGGGTTTATGTCCAATCTGGATAGAATGCCTTTGTCATTATACAATTATCATGTCTGTGATGGGTAGAGTCACCCGGAATATAAATGTACAGAAAATCTATTCTACTCTCCCTTTTCCCTGCGAAATACGTCTTTTCTATACAGGTTCCAGGTTCTTGCACTGTGTAGTATGACTGAGTATTGCTTTGTGGGTTCTTGAGCTTTCTAACTAGAAAGACTCAAATAAAAGTGCCCAAATTCATAGCATATGGGGGTTGTAGGACAGATAACAATAATTACCAGATTTATGACTTGGGATCTGCTGATCACCAAGATGAGCACTGGAATTGGATTGTATTGATTCCACTCACCTTGTTGGTGATGGCGCTGTTCTCAGTGTACATGTGGGCCCAACCAACCCAGGGGGAAGCTGTGAGCTCCTGCAAGGATGCCGTAATGCACTGCACTTCAGCTGAACAACACCAAGCAGTGCCGGTGCCGGTGCCAACAGACTGAGTAAAGCCACAAGTTCCATTGATTCACACAGCACTAGCAGGTAATCAAATTCAAGACAGCAAATTCAAGTGATTGCTGGTCAACTGGAGGGGTTCAAAATGTGGCAAGCTGTACAAAGCAACAATGTATGAGTGTATACATACATGCAACAGGCATCCATGTGTATATATACATACATATATATTTATGCTTCCTTCTTGTATAATATATAAGCATCCTATTTCATCAGTTATCCAATATGTAACATCCAATATGAATTAGAATGTATGCAGGTTATAGAGGAATAAATGAGAATCAAAATTCAGATTCCAGTTGCTTAACAGTTAAGTATTTAGGCAATAGTAAGTCTTTGTTTTGTTAATTCTGCCATGGAGGTAAGTTCATGGTTGGAAAGATTGGAGCTGGTAGGAGAAGGAGATCTTGGTGACTAGTGTTTGATGTAGAACTGGAACAGCTATATTTGTAGATATCCTTTCGATATTCAGAAAGTTTGGAGCTTGCTAGCTTTCTACAAAATCCTCAACAGTTAAATGGGAAGAAAAGTTATGAAAATGGCTTTTTCAAAGACTTGTATAGGAAGTAGTTACAGGTGTGGGGGACAGATGGGGTTTTAATAGTCCCTGCTGTTATTCCTGCTCTTTATAGTTGAAAAGAAAGTGGAAGGGGTGCAGGGTTTTATGGGATATCATACAAAAACAGGCAAAACATTCAAGATATATTCACCTCAGGGCAAAAGACTGGATATTTGGGAAGAATGGATATGAAAAAAGGCAAAACTGATGGATATTTGATACTGAACAGCCTTAGAGAGAAGGAATTTGAAATGGGAAAAAATCAGGCACGCAAAGCCTAGAAAAGGCCATTTCATTAATAAAACAGGAAAATGCCTGTACAGGCATTGTAAAGTAGGACTTGGCTCTTTCACATAATTAATTTTGATTGTTTAGGGTATAATGAATACACAAGCTTCCAACTCACCAAAAATATAAAGTTCTGCTTTTTATGTCAGCTGCTCTTTTCAAAGCTGACTGCTCTTTTTGAAGGTTAGAACTAAATGATAACTTAAGTACTTGTGGAATTACTAGAAACAGGAGAAAACAAGACAGAAACAAAGATAATATACTTCTTTAGATGTTGATTTATTTGGGGTTTTTCAGGTGCCTTGAATTTCAGTGATTGTTTTTTCCTTTTATTATTAAAACAGAGAAAAAGACCTAACAATTTTTGCTCAACACAAGCCAAGAACTCCATATGGACAAAAGTGGAATACAGATACATTTTCACTGCCCTTTCAACATCACAAAGTAAAATTCTCAGAGTTTCTTACTTTAGTGCAATGACTGGGAAAACTGCTTTCCATAAGAGAGATATATTTGGAGAATGGAGAAGAATGTTCACACATTCCTCTCCACAGATCTTGAAACACTGAACTTAGTTTAGTGTGAAGGTATAGGGTTGCGTTCCCAAGATGGTTCATCTGATCTACAAAGGTTTGAAGGTTTCAGTGTATTCATCCAAGAGCCTTTCATTAGAACTGAGAGTTAATTGAAAAACAAGCAAGACAATAAACTCCCTAAGCAGGGAAGAAAACCTCCTGACACATTCGTATTTGTGGGAAAATACCTGTCAGATATATTTGCACTGAAACAGATTTTACAGTCCAAAGAAAGACTTCTCTTGACTAGACAGAATTTTGTCCCAAGAAACTATTCTCACAGTCTTAAATTTTATAGGAAAGCATATTATCTGTTAATGTATAATCATATGTGCCTATGTTAAATTTTAATACAAAAGAAGAATATGCATTTAAACCTAAGTTCTTGTCTTTAGAAGTATTTCTGGAACAAAGCGCCATAAAGAAATCTTATTGCTTCTGTTTACTACAGACTATTCCTTTTTTTTTATTTTTTTCCACTGTGATGAGACCTGCTGGAGACCCACAGGACTCTGTCCTGGAAGTTGTCCAGTTCAAATTTCTTACAAATTATTTGGGAAAAAAAACTGAGGAATAATTATTTTAAAATATCAGCACAGTTCTCTGCAATTGTCAAAACAAGAAATGGTTATGTTTTAAACTCTTAGAAACCAGACAATGCAGCCATCACAGAAGACTATACTGTACCAACATCTCCAAAATTTCTAAATGTCAGTTTTACAATGAATCTAACAGTATACAGAAAAAAAAGCAAAAATAGGATAAGAAAACATTCAGACATTCAGATCCACAGAATTATTTCTTGAAAAGAAGAAACTAATTAGATTCCTCGACTTGTGATAGAGATGAATGAAGAAATGTATGACAAAGGTATGGGAAGTCAAGACAACGAACTGGCCTACATTTAATGTGACGTAAATAAATTGTGGAATTGATAAAGGATGGTTGGATGTCAAACGTAATACATAAGATACAAACTCTGTTAGACGATGGAAGTTTACCAAGTATGACATGAACTCACTCTCCAACTCAAAGCCTTGTAACCTTGGAGTACCCAGGAGTCACAGATGTCAGATTTCCTGTTCTATTTCCTAAAGCATTTGCTGTCATGACAGAGGCATTACAGACTTAGGTAACTTTTAATCTCACTCAAATTATCTGTACTTATGCTCCCACGTTATGTTTCAGGGAACAGTGTAAACCATTCTTATCAGTCCAAAACACAAGGCCTGCTGGTTACAGTCCAAAAACAAAACCATGCTTTTTTGGCATGTACTGCACCTGGCTTAATGACTGAAAATGTTTATTTGTTTGCAAACCACCACATTTTCAGTAACACCTGAAAAAATATGCAGCAAGAGGATGGTTAGGACGGATACATCCTGATAAAGATGGATGCCTGTCTTATCTTTCCCTCCTCAGTTCATCATCTCCCTGGAGCTGCAGGATTCCTGCAATTTACATTATCCATAAAATACATAATAATATTGTTTTCCCAACATTCTGACTCAGAATCCATAAGGACTGGCAGGTGTGAGACATAATACATGTAGGACCACCACCACACCTCTGCCTTCCACAGCTCCACTGCTGCCTACAGTAAAGAAGCCCCAACCTGGAGTACTCTCTTCTACTCTGGGGCCTCCAACTAAGAATGATATAGACCTGCGGGACTGAGTCCAGAGAAGCCCACAAAGATGATCACGGGGATGGAACACCTCTCCTATGAAGACAGGCTGAGAAAGTTGGGGTTGTTGAGCCTGGAGAAGAGGAGGTTGCAGGGAGACGTTATAGAAGCCTTCCAGTACCTACAAAAAAGTTGGAGAAGAACATTTTACTGAAGCATGAAGTGACAGAAAAAGGAAGAATGGCTTCAAACTGAAAAAGGATAGGCTTGGATCAGATATTAGGAGGAAATTCTTCACTGTGAGGCTACTGAGACACTGCACCAGTTTGCCCAGAGATGTTGTAGAAGCCGCATCCCTGGAAGTGTTAAAGGCCAGGTTGGATGGGGCTCTCAGCAACCTGATCTAGTAGATGTCCCTGCCCATGGCAGGGTTTTGCAACAAGATGATCTTTGAGATGCCTGCAGTCCCAAACCATTCTATGATTCTATCATTCTAGTCAACAATACAGAAAAGGGAAAAGACTTGCTCACCAATAGAGGACTCCCTGTTCACATCCACTTTCCAGTCTTCCAGTTCCAGACTACAAGTCCAGAGGAGAAAGGCAAGGGCTGCACACCAGAAGGAAAGACAGGAAGTTTAACTGGTTTTGAAGCCCTGTGACTGTGGTTACTGCTGCCCAGCTGTGTTTGTGTTTCAAGTCAGTTATATATCATTATTGAAATATATGAATCACCACTCTACAGCCTTGATAAATGTTCACATACTAAAGAAACAGCAAATACTATTTCTAGAAACAACTAAGTTGCATCTATCAGTGATTGAGCTTCATGTAATAAATGAGGAAAGATAATTGGGACTGAAAACATGAAAAAAAAATTAAGTGATCAGAAATTACACTTCCTGGGAAAGCACAGAATCCATTAATTTTGCTAACCTTTAAGAAGATACTACACTTAAAACAGGAGAAAAGTTATCTGAAGTACTTGAATTTTGCCCATGTCCACTTTCAGATTTCACTTTAATCCCATAGCACACTTGATTAAACCCTCAGCAGTATAAAACATTATTTTAAAATATTTGGGTAAATTAAAATTTTATTTCTGATTATTTGATGAATACAAACCATTAAAAATTCATCACATAATCATAAGTAAAATGCGCGGCTGAAAAATGCTGTTCCTACCAGTCAAACTATCTTTGGAAGAATTAATGAAATCTAAACCTTAGATTTAATAATTGGCAACATGGGACACTTTTGGATAACAGCAATAGACAAGTGATCTGGACATTCCTATTCTTTGCAGGAACTACTACTTTTAAATGTGAGCTCACATATTCTTGCGTTCACCATTTCATTACTATGGTATTATTACACCTAGTCTTCTAGTCTACAACACTATGCATTTTCCCAGGGAATTAGCAGTTTAAAAAAAAAACAAAACACCTCATATGAACCACTAGAATTGAAATTACTAAAGTATTTTAAATCCTCCATTCAAATGTACCCATTCTAAAACTCACAGATAAAAAGTGTATATGTGATTCATACAGCTTTAATATCAAAAGACATAATGTCTTTCCTGTACTGGAAAAACAGTTGCAATATAATATGTTTATATAATGTTTAGTCAAGGGATGTGTATGTAACATGAGGGAAAAGGTCAAGATTTGTCTCCATCTCTGCTATGTTTTGGGAAAATATTTACATTTGATTGTGTGTTTTATATATGCTGGTACTTAGGAACTAAAATAAAGTTGCACCCAATTTCATAACCAGGCATTTTTATTATCTCAGTCCTTGTTATGATTATCTGTAGTAATTATGACCTTACTTATTCTCCTCCTATGGATGTGAACACTAAACACTGCACTGAATCTGCCTTGCACTCAGTCATGGTTATGAACCAATGGTGTTCCTACCCTCCCCGCACCCCAAAAGGCTTGGATGGCTCCAGTTAGTTGTGTCTTACTGAACTCAGAAAACCTTGAATCAATATTTAGCATTACCACTTTAATTGAAAACCAACACCGTAATAAGTGAGCATCAGCACTCTGAACTGCAAAGCAAGCAAGTTCTGTGGCCAGAATGAAAGCTGCTCTAGAGGAATTCCCAAGGGAAATCACAGAGGAAGTGTTTACCTCATTTAGCAAGGGGCACAAATGGTGAATCTTTCTTTCCTTACTCTCAAGGGACAGCATGGAAAATAATATATCTGACTAAAAAGAATGAGATTTGCATGATGTATTTAGACTCATGTTAACTCCTCTCACAGTGTAGTATGTCATCACCTTGTCTGATTATAAGGGAGCCACATAGAAAGCAAATTTTGTACCAACACGCCTTAGCAGAAAAACTGTAACTGAAAAAATTGTCCTTTGCTACCATAAAAATTAATACTGTATGAAGTAAAAACAGAGCAGTGACTTAGATTTCACATCATCCTTTATTCTTTTCATTAGCTGAAGTATAAAATTGACTCCTCATTAACCTCCCACTTTCTCAGCAATTTAATGACCTTCAAAATATAGAAATGCTCTTTCATTTTTAAGAATGTAAGTATGAAAGAGTATGGGTCACAGTTTCATGAAAATTATAGCAGTTCACCTCTCCAAACGTTCCAGCAATTAGAAAGAAAACGAGATCCTTCAAGTACCACTCAGGCAAGGAGTGACTTGTAAATTACAATATGCAAGTGCTCAAAGTGGTCCCCTTCATACTTGCTCCAAATAAGGCACACAAGGGTTCTTGAGAGGATAAAACCCCACAGCTGTTGCAGCAGCAATGGCTCTGTCGGTCAGGGTGATGTATTTATATTTTACTTTCAGACCGACAAAAACTCTTGACTGTCCAAAAGCTTCAAACCCCTCAAAAGGGGGACCCTGCGTGCCGCCGCACCTGATAATCTGCAAGTCCTGCCCAGCTAAATTCCGCGGCACCTCTCCGTCGGCTCCCCGCGGCAGCCGGGCTGGGGGCAGGAGAGACGCGGGAGCCGAACCCTGGCCCGGGGTGGGAGCTGCCGCTCGGGGCAGCCCCGAGGGACACGGCCCCGGCCGCCCAGGGCTAATCACAGCCCGCTGCTCCGCTCGGCTCCGCGGAACCCGCCTCCGCCTTGCTGCCGGCCTCCGGCGGCTCCTTGTCCCCGCGGACCTCGGATTTCTTGTTGAAGCAGATCTTGAACACCCCCAGGACGGTCATGACCAGGATGACCAGCACTACCACCGCGACCGTCACCAAGATGAAAACGTAGTTGGAGGAGGAGGGGGGCTGCGGAGCAGCCGTCTTCTGTCCGCCAGTGGCGGCGGTGGTAGCGCCGGTGGTGGCGGCGGGCGACCCCGCGGGCGGCGGGATGGAGGGACGCCCTCGCTCCGTCCCCGCACCCTGCGACACCGCGGGGCCGCCTGCGGCCTCCGGGCACGGAGTCCCGTTCCGCCTGCCGGGGGGGCACGCGCAGGCGAAGCCGCCGGCGGCATCGCGGCACCCGGCGGCCTCGGCGCACCGCCCGCTGCCGGGACTCCGACGGCCGAAGGGGCAGGGGCAGAGGGGTTCCTCTGCCGCCTTCCAGGCGAAGCCGCCCGGGTCGGGCTGGCAGGTTAGCCGCACCTCCCCGCCGGGGCACGCTAC